>CM076584.1:213628210-214013808 GCA_034641835.2 Pinus albicaulis | reverse complement strand
CCTAATTTTGTGGACAATCCCTCCATTTACCATTTAACCTTTGTTCTTGTCATTACCTTTCTAATATGGCTTTGCCTCAGACGTGTGCTTCAATTGCTCATAACAATGCTTGAGTTTCTGAATAGACTCCTGTAATGATCGAGGCTCATCAAACTCAATCCTATCTTTGAATGCTATTAGAAAACCACTAATGAATCTTTGAATGCCTTGTCCTCCTTGAGGTAAGGAACATATCTTAGTAACTCCAATAACCTACTAGTATACTCCTCATCTGTCATGGAACCCATCTTCAGTTCATAAAACTTATTTTCCCTATCATAGTAATATCTCTCTGATAGATACTTCTTCCAAAATAACCTCTCGAACTCACTCCAAGTCAGTTCCTCTTCATAAATACCCCTAAAATTCTTCACATATTCCCATAAAATGTATGTTTTACCTTTGAGACTGAATGTAGCTATTCTAGATTTCATATTTTCTAAGTAATCATGCAACCTGAATAACTTCCTCATACCAAGAAACCATGCCTCTATGCCTCTGCACCCTATGGTTTCTTCATATCTCCGCTGTCAGGTGGTTTTAAATTTTTTAAACTCATATGACGAATAAACCATCACTCCCTCATGTAAGAATGATACCTGGACAATCATGATGCTGCTTTAAATAGAAATCCTAATGATAATTGTGAAACTCATACCTCTCCCATCCGGAAAGGTTCATTCAAACAATCTTCAGGCTTATCCACAAGTCATCCCCATCCAACCCCGTAATCTCACTCGGTGGATACCTACTTCCAGCTCCATCAGTCCCATCCTCCTTCCCATAGATGATCTTTAGTGGCCCCTATTTCTGCAACTCTGACAAAATTTGAAGGATGGTTGCATTAACCTCTATTTGCTTTTCTTGTACATGTATGAGTTTATCATTGTCTTCCTTGCAACTCCTTATTTCCTCCTCTAGGCTTCTAAGTGTATCTTCCAAATCAGGTGAATGTCCAACACCATGTTGTTCATATGACTCATAGGGAGAATCTCTGTAGTCTACCATTCTACTATTCATCTATGATTTATTCCTGCAATGTACAATATGTCAAATAAACCAATTCATAAATAAACCAACTTACCTTAGTGTTATTTGGGGAGGATATAATCCAATATCAACCAATTAGAAAAATACATGTATATACATAATCATATCAAGACATAAATGGTAAATATGGGCATATTAGCGTAGCTCATCACTCTAGTTAAACTGAAT
This sequence comes from Pinus albicaulis, assembly GCA_034641835.2. Classification (NCBI taxonomy): domain Eukaryota; kingdom Viridiplantae; phylum Streptophyta; class Pinopsida; order Pinales; family Pinaceae; genus Pinus; species Pinus albicaulis. The sequence continues at coordinate 214,012,551 of CM076584.1, read as the reverse complement.
CAGATACAACGATACCAAGTACAATAAACATGACCTAATGCATAAATCTAGCACTAATGCAACTTTACCACACAACCACAGGCATAGACCATACAAAAGAATAAAGCAAATATATAATCAAGCGGAATGACTAATGCATGTTCAACACATAATACCTATATTAAGCACCAATGACGCTGATACCTGCAAGCTAATGATCAATATGTGACTTTAGAAAACACAAGCAATGCATATACAAAGATGTAACAATATGTAAGCTAATGTGCATGCAAAACATATACATGAACAATACACCAATCACACACACCTTACCATGCTGAAAAAGCACCATCGCCTTCCATGATTTACACTATTGTTGGGCCGGAATTGAGGTATGATTTCACCCTAATTTTACTTTGAATTATCATACATTTTTAGGATTTCTCTCATCTTAATAGTAAAAGGAAGAAGGGCTAATACAAAATCAGGATAAAGTGACTAACGGTAAGAAACATGTTTAAAACAACGGGGATTTGACTTATTTCATCTTTATTCGTAGGTAAATGAGGCAGTTGAATCGACGATGAACAAAAGACAGCTGGCAGAAAGAGAACATTAATCCCCAGTAACCCCAGGGATGAGTGGAAGGCGGAAAGACAGGTCCATGTTCGAAGAACTCAAACAACAGCCATGCTCAGCAGGTCATCGTTTGGAAAATACTGCCCCACTGCGTGGAAACGCCTTTAAAAGGACCAAGGATGAACTAGATAGGGGAGTTGAATAGGAATTTCCTTCTATAATAAACGTATCAAGACAGAACTGTTCAGTTGTATCCCTGTATTATCTTTCAATTTAATAAAGAGTTTTGATGTTTTGAACAATTATCTTTTGAGCTTTTCATTGCGTTAGAACTTCTGGTGGTTTGGGCCCAGCCCCTGGGAGTTTCCTCACCAATTTCTGTGTTGTGCGTTAGTTACAGAATTTATGTCCAGTTATCTGATGTAGTTTGTGAATTACTTTTCCACTCGATAAAATAGAAATGCATGAGTTTACATTTTATCTTTCATTAGAATAGTTTAGCATTCATGCTTGCTGGTTTATAGTAATGCTTTATCACTGTTAGATGTTTTCATTTTCTCCCAATGCCTTTATAGTTTCTTTATGAATATTAGAGTAATTACTGCTCAATGTTATCTATTTCTAAGAATTAGATCGTTCCCTCAGTACAATAAGGCGTCCAACTGTTGATTCATTGCAGAAAGATGTCAATTAGTTAGTTTTCAAAGAGAATTCCATTGCAAAATTATATAAGTAATTGTTTTTAAATTCATTCAGATTGTTGTTCAATTCATTAATATGTTGTTCAATCATAGGTTTCTCTCCTTCTGAGCTATACAGAGTAGTTAACTGCATTATACCATTTCACTTCTCTTTGAGTTGATTGAACTTCGAGAATTAGATAATCCTTTTCATAAGCAATATAGAGTAACTATCGTTCGATCTCACTTGCATATACTGTGCTTACACTCTTGAAATAAGAAGACTTACCCTGGGTTGAAAATTGAATGAGGAGCTGAGAGGTTGCCTATAATAAGCCACCTTTGTGAATCCCACATTTTTGAAGCATGCTTTTCAGAATGTGTTAAGAGTGGGAGATCTCAGGATTATTTTTCTCAGCTGCTTTAAGAATTGGGTATTCAGCTATAGTGTGTGAACTGTGGTACCCAAGGCAAAACGTTAATCCCTAGCCAAGCACTTTCTTGAATCGCCTTTTGATCCCCACTCCAAGTCAAATACCTCAGAAATATCATTGATGTTCTTCACGCCTTCCCACAAAAATGTCCGTCACCTAAGGCTGAATGTAGCTATCCTGGATTTCATATTTTCTGAGTAATCATGCAATCTGAAAAATTTCTCCATGCCAAGAAACCATGCCTCAGCACCCTGTGGTTTCTTCATCTCTCTAGAAAATGTAGGTGGTTTTTAATTTTTAAACTCATATGAAAAATAAACCCTATCACTCCTCCTGTAAGGATGATAATGATGACAATCATGATGCCCGTCAGAACTAGAACTAGAATGATACCTGTGTCTATCACCTCTCCTATCCGGAGTGTCAAACAATCTGCCATATTTAACCGTGTCATCCCTATCCAAACTGTGACCACCAGGATACCTACTTCCATATTCTCCATTGGTCCCATCCTCCTGCCCATAACTGATCCTAATTGGCCCCTGTTTCTGTAACTTTGACAAACTTTGGAGGATGGATTCATTAACCTCTGCTTGCTTTTCCTGTGCCTGTATAAGTCTATCATTGTATTTCTTACAAATCATTATTTCTTCCTTTAGGCTTCTCAGTGTATTTTCCAAATTAGGTGAATGCTAGGAAGAATCTCTGTAGTCTACCAGTATGCTATTCATATTTGATTTCTTCCTGCAATGCACAATATGTAAGCTATACCAATTCATAAATAAACCAATGTACCTTAGTGTAATTTGGGGAGGATACGTCCTACAATATCAACCAATTAGAAAAATACATGTATATACATAATCATATTAGCATATAAACTTGTAACACATGGTACATTAGCACATAAACATCACTCTAGTTGGAATCTAGTCATAGATGCATAACCATACCAAGTACACAACATGACCTAATGCATAACCATACCAATGCAACTTGACCACACACTATCACAAGCAAAGACCATACAAAAGCATAAGTGACATATAACCAAGCGTGAATGACTAATGCATGTTCAACATATAAAATCACACAAGCAACCATACATGGACACTACAAAAGCATGACCAATTTGTGACCTAGCATACACGAGAAATGCATATACAACATGTAATAATATGAAAGCTAATGTGCATGCACAATACACATACATGAACAACACATAATCAATCATACACACATGACCACATGTTGAAAAAAACACCATCGGTCCTCCCATGATGACACCAACACACAAAATTAAGGTATGATTTCACCCTACTTTTACTTCGAATTATCATACATTTTTAGGATTTCTCTCATCTTAACAGTAAAAGAAAGAAGGATTAATGCAAAAACAGGATAAAGTGACTAACGGTAAGAAGTATGTTTAAAACAACGAGGACTTGACTTATTTCATCTTTATTCACAGGTAAATGAGGCAGCTGAATCGACGATGGGAAAAAGACAGCTGACAGACCAAGAACTTGACCCCACAGTAACCCCCAGGGATGAGCGGAAGGTGCAAAGACAGATCCACGCCCAGAGAGCTCAAACGATAGCCACGCTCGGCGGGCTGTCGTTTGGAAAATACCATCCCACGCGTGAAAATGCCTTTAAAAGGACCAAGGATGAACTAGATAGGGGAGTTGAATAGTAATTTCCTTCTATAATCAACACATCAAGACAGAACTGTTTAGTTGTATCCATGTATTACCTTTCAATTTAATAAAGAGTTTTGATGTTTTGAGAAATCATCTTTTGAGTTTTTCATTGCGTTAGAACTTATGGTGGTTTGGGCCCAGCCCCTAGGAGTTTCCTAGCTAATTTCCGTGTTGTGCGTTAGTTACAGAATTGATGTCTAGTTATCTGATATAGTTTGTGAATTACTTTTCCACTCGATAAAATAGAATTACATGAGGTTACAGTCTCTCCTTCATTAGAGTAGTTTACTAGTCGTGCTTTCTAGTTTATGGTAATGCTTTATTGCTATTAAATGCTTTCATTTTCCCCCAACACCTTTATAGTATCTTTATGAATTGTAGAGTACTTATTATTTAATGTTATCTATTTCGAAGAATTAGATTGTTCCCCTCAAAGAAAACAAGGCATCCAACTATTGATTCATTGCTAAATATGCCAATTAGTTAGTTTTCAAAGAGAATTCCATTGCAAAATTATATAAGTAATTGTTAAATCTATTCATTGTTAATTCAATCCATTCAAGTTGTTGTTTAATTCATTAATATTCTATTCAACCATAGGTTTTCCTTCCCGAGCTTACAGAGTAGTTAGTCGCATTATACCATTTTCATTCTCTTTTGAGTTCCTTGAACCTAGAATTAGATAATCCTTTCATAAGAAATAGAGTAACTATCGCTCGATCTCACTTGCAGATACTATGTCAGTAATTTTGGAACAAGAAGACGTATCCCGGATGACAATTGAATGAGGAGCTTAGAGGTTGCCTATAATAAGCCACCTTTGTGAACCGACATTTTTGGCGTTGTTACCGAGGAGAGTGTTAAGAGTGATATCCTTTATTCATCTTTCTCCATTGCTATGAAGAATTGGGTATTAAAAGAGAGAGGTAAGAACCTACGTACTGGCAAGAAAAATGCTTGCCCCTATAGTTCGATTCTTTTCCTGGAATAGCCTTTGAACCCCATTCCAAGTCAAATCCTCCTCGTAAATATGTCCATTTTCTCACAACTTCCCACCAAATGTCTGCTCTACCTCTAAGGTTGAATGTAGCTATCCTAGCTTTCATATTTTATGAGTAATCATGTAATTTGAAAAAACTTCTTCATGCCAAGAAACCATGCCTCTGAATCATGTGGTGTATCAAATGTAGGTGGTTTTTCCTTTTTAAACTCACCCAGAAAATAGGCCATGTCACTCCTCCTGTAAGGACGATACCGATGACAATCATGATGCCTATCTGAACTAGAATTAGAATGATACATGTGTTTGTCACCTCTCTTATCCGGGGTGTCCAAAAATCTACCATATTTAACCGTGTCATCCCTATCCGACCTATAACCATCGGGAGACCTACTGCCATATCCTCCATTGGTTCCATCCTCCTGCCCATAGCTTATCCTAAATGGCCCCTATTTCCACAACTCTGAAAAAATTTGAAGGATGGTTGCATTAACCTTTGCTTTCTTTTCCTATTCCTATATAAGTTTATCATTATCTTCCTTAATAATCCTTATTTATTCCTTTAGGCTTCTCATTTTATCTTCCAAAACAGGTGAATTTCCAACACCATGCTTCTCATATGACACATATAGGGAGAATATTTGTAGTCTACCACTCTATTATTCATCTTTGATTTGTTCCTGTAATGTACATTATGTCATATACACCAATTAATAAATAAACCAACATACCTTACTGTAATTTGGGGAGGATACATCCTGCAAGATCAACCAATCAGTGAAATACATGTATATACATAATTATAACAACATATAAACTTGTAACACATGTTTTATTAGCGTATACACATCATTCTAGTTGGAGTCCAGTCATAGATGCATACCCATACTCAAGTAATAATAACATGACCTAATGCACATCATACCAACAACTTGAGCCACACACCACATCACGGTTGGCTGCATCATATAACATGCTTTCATATAACCAAGTGTGAATGACTAATGCATGTTCAACATAAAGATTTACTACCAAGCAACCATACACTGACACCTGCAAAACTGGAAGTGACCATTATGTGACCCAGGAAAAACCAAGCAATGCATATACAACATGTAATAATAAATGTTTAATGTAAAGTGTAAAATACACATATGAAAACACGTACCAATCATATACATGACCACATGTTGAAAATAATTATCGGTCCTCCCATGACAACATCACTGTTGGCAAATTAAGGTATGATTTCACCCTACTTTTACTTCGAATTATTATACATTCTTAGGATTTCTCTCGTCTTAACAGTAAAAGAAAGAAGGGTTAATACAAAATCAGGATAAAGTGACTAACAGTAAGAAACATGTTTAAAACAACGAGGATTTAACTTATTTCATCTTTATTCACAGGTAAATGAGGCAGTTGAATCGACGATGAACAAAATACAACTGACAGATAGAGAACATGAATCCACAGTAACCCCCAAGGATGGGCAGAAGGTGAAAATACAGGTCCATGTCTAAAGAACTCAAATGACAGCCACGCTCAGCGGGCTATCGTTTGGAAAATATTGTCCCACTGCATGAAAACACCTTTAAAAGGACCAAGGATGAACTAGATAGGGGAGTTGAATAGGAATTTCCTTCTGTAATCAATGTATCAGGACAAAAATATTCAGTTGTATCCCCGTATTATCTTTCAATTTAATAAAGAGTTTTGATATTTTAAACAATTATCTTTTGAGCTTTTCATTACGTTACAACTTCTGGTGGTTTGGGCCCATCCCCTGGGAGTTTCCTCGCCAATTTCCTTGCTGTGTGTTAGTTACAAAATTTATTTCTAGTTATCTGATGCAGTTTGTGAATTACTTTTCCACTCAATAAATTGAAATGCATGAGGTTACAGTTTATCTTTCATCAGAATAGTTTAGCATTCGTGCTTGTTGGTTTACAATAATTATTTATCATTGTTAGATGTTTTCATTTTCTCCCAACGCCTTTATAGTTGCTTTATGAATCTTAGAGTAATAATTGCTCAATGTTATCTATTTCTAAGAATTAGATCGTTCCCTCAGTACAATAAGGCATCCAACTATTGATTCATTGTAGAAATATTTCAATTATTTAATTTGAAAAGAGAATTCCATCGCAAAATTATATAATTAATTGTTGTTCAATTCATTCAGATTACTGTTCAATTCATTCAGGTTGTTGTTCAATTCATTAATATGTTGTTCAATCATAGGTTTCTCTCCTTCTGAGCTAGACAGAGTAGTTAGCTGCATTATACCATTTCACTTCTTTTTGAGTTGATTGAACTTCGAGAATTAGATAATCCTTCTCATAAGCAATATAGAGTAACTATCATTCGATCTCACTTGCATATACTATGCTTACACTCTTGAAATAATAAGACTTACCCTAGGTTGACAATTGAATGAGGAGCTTATAGGTTGCCTATAATAAGCCAGCTTTTGTGAATCGACATTTTTGGCATCGTTGCCGGGGAGAGTGTTAAGAGTGATATCCTTTATTTTTCTCCATTGCTGTGAAGAATTGGGTATTAAAAGCGAGAGGTAAGAACCAACGTACTAGCAATAAAAATGCTTTCTCCCTAGCCTGCTTCTCAGCAAATTGTGCAAGGATTGGTAGAATAGGTGTTCTTGTTTTATGACTAGGAATAAAAATATAGAAACAAATCGAAATTATCCGCAAAAATCCCTAAAATCCAAGGGACCAGTGATCCTTGGAAGAGCAACATATATAGACGAAATCATTAAGAAAGTTGAATCCCAGGCATCTGTAGGACCTAGAATCATTCCCACTCAAATTCCTACTACTCTCCCTCAGGCAGTAGCCTCACCATATGTAGCCCACACCGAGATTCATAGTGAGACAGAAGGATCTGAACTAAGCCTTTAGACTGCTAATTATATAGGTATTGACCCATCAATAGAGAGAGGTTCTTGCAACTTACAGAAAGGGGAAGGAGAAACTAGTGGTGCAATACAAATAGAATATTTAGAGCCTAAATCCCATAAAGGAGTGATCGAGATAGAGATACTCGGTATCCCAGACCAGGGAAGCGCTGTAAAGTTTCCTCCACACTCACCTCCCAATCCCCCCAAGATTACTCCTCTAGAACAAGAAATTCCCGAAGATTACTAACACATATTTAATCAAATGGAAAACAATCAAAACTAGAATCAGAGGCAAACATCAACATTGGAGTACCCCATTATTGATCATGCTGCAAATGACCCAATGAAAGCCATTCCCTTACAAAACACCCCACCTTCCATGGGTTGACCATGGAATATCCTGATGCATTCTTTTTTGAATTTGATGTCCTATGTAGGTGGTATGACTACACCACTGACCTCAGAAACTGAAACTATTTCCCTCTACTTTAAAGGGAACAACATTACGCTGGTTCATTGGACTAGGTGGGGGAACCATCAATAACTGGGACCAAATGAAGAACATTTTTCTTAATAAATATCAAGAATATTGCCGGACTCGAGAACTAAAAAATTAAATCTTCAATATGTCTGCAAGGGACAAAGAAATATTATAAGAATACGTACAAACATTTCAATACAATTTACAAAAGTCTCCATATACTACACTATTGAAAGACATCTTAAAAGCTACAATGATTAAGGGAATGAAAGAAGAATGGGTTGAAACACTTAACATAATGGGAAAAGGGGATATTTCCCAGGAAGGATATGCTGATGATCTCTCCCTGTGTATTAGGTGCTCTAGGGGTAGTACGCATAATAAGCCAAGTGAACGTGACTCAATAAAAAAATACCTTAAGCAGTCTAGTGGCAACGTAACTAGAGCAGAGTTTGGTAATCTCTTGGAGAATTTAAAACTGACATTTTGGGTACTTTGAAAACAAAAATTGATGTCTTACAAGCCAAACAGAAGCAAGCTATAGCAGAGTAGAACTTGGCCATGTTTTTCCCACGTTGTCGGAAGAAGAACAACCAAAGGGAATTCCCCTTAGACACGGTTCAGACATGTGCCATCTGCACTAAGGACCATACCACGTACCATTTCCCTTCACTCCCAAGGATGAAACAAGTTTACAAGGAAGCAGAGGAAGAGATGGAACCAGTCTACCTAATGAATCAGCATCGACAATGGTAGGCACGACTAGGCATACCTCAAGACCTACCTCGGTTATTTTCTTCTCCACAGTTTAACCAGCAAAACCCTACAGCAGCTTGGCAGAGTCAAAACCCTTTCTCTACTTGGTCGACCCAGTCATTTCCTATATCACCCTGGCCAACACAACCCTATCAGGGAATAATTGGCCATGTTTTCCTTGTTCTCCTCCTTATTGGCAAAACGCTCCATATCAAGCCCAATGGCCAGCATCCCCTTCTCAAACCACTACTTGGCCTCAAAATTGGTAATGACCCTTGGGAATGACCAACCTACCAATAGGAGTAGGGGTCTAGAATCAGCCTACATCACTTCCAGCACCACCAACACAACCCTTATCCTATTCAAATTATAGAAGATCCAAAGCCCGACACTAAGTAGAGGCAATGCAATGAGCTAAGGCTGAGATCAGGATGTATTATCTCACCAGCAGAAGTCATGACCTCACCTCAATCCAAACATGGAACTTCAATGGAACCTAGCCAGGAAAATATAACGGAAATAGAGGTAGGACAAGAAAAGGAAATGGTTGAACAAGGAAGGCCTGAAGCGCTTAGAGTGTCTCCGCCTCCATTCCCTAAAAGGTTAACTCTACCCAAACCTATAGTTTCTCCATATTTTGACATCCTGGGCAATTTAAGAAACCTTTGTGTCAAAATTCCTCTTCTCCAGGCCATACAAGACATTCCCATCTATGCAAAAATAATTAAAGAGTTGTGTGGAAAGAAGCAAGTAAAAAAGAAAAAGGTTATGCCCACCGTTCATGTGGTAGGGATGCTATCTAGACTCTACACTGGTAAGAAACCATCCTTGAAATATGAAGGACCCGGATATCCCATAGTAGCTATGTATCAGTCTGCCACCCTTCTCAAACATGACGCTGACTCTATGCCCATTAAATATCCCAACTAACGAAACCTGCGAAAATCTAGGCATATCAACTTTAGAACCCACAGCCACATTTTTTGAGCTTGTTGATAGGTCTATCATCAGACCAAAAGGAATAGTGCAAGACATCCTAGTCTCTGTAGACTCATGGGAATACCCAGCTGATTTCTTAGATATAAATCCAAAGAACAAGATGGACGGGCACCCATTGATTCATGGGCAACCTAGGTTGGCGATAGTCGATGCTTACATAGGCTGCCAAATAGGCAGCATGATCATCACTAGAGGGGATTTCATAAAGAATATATTTATCTACCCACCTGCCAAACCAAGCTTACCCACGGTAAAAATTCATAAACCTCCATATGCATATTGGGAGCAAAACATCCGCCTGCCTCTGACGTTAGTGGAAGCTCCTTAATTTAAAGATAAAGCTGAAGATGATGTAATCAATAATTTTATGAGTCGGCCCCCCATGTCTGGAAATTTAAAATGCCAAATGTTGAAAACAGTCCTTGAAGATGAAGTTCAAGAGGACTCCTTGACAGACCTTGAGGATCGATATATTCCCACAACCACTGTGCATGGAAGCATACCTATTGAGATTGGGCCAGGAAATATCCTGAATATCAATGGAAATTTGGATGATAACTAAAAGCAAAGGTTCATAAAAGTTTTACAGAAGTATCAAGGGGCATTTGCTTGGGACTACCCAGACATGAAAGGTTTAGATCCTCAACTATGCGCCCATCACATCTATACTGACAAGGAAATCCGACCCATTAGACAACCTCAGCGAAGGATAAACCCACACTTAAAAGATATTGCGAAAGACGAGCTGCAAAAACTACTGGATGTAAATTTCATTTATCCTATTTCAGACAGCAAATGGGTCTCCCCTCTGGTTGTCGTCCCTAAAAATAATGGGAAATGGAGAATATGTGTAGATTACAGAGAACTGAATAAAGAAACACAGAAAGACCACTTCCCCCTCCCTTTTATTGACCAGGTCCTTGACACGCTGGCAGGAAAACAGTTCTTTTCCTTTCTTGATGGATTCGGTGGTTACAATCAAATCCAGATAGCCCTCGAAGACCAGGATAAGACAACCTTTACCTGCCCATGGGATAATTTTTCTTACAGAGTTTTACCATTTGGGCTATGTAATTCCCCAACAACATTTCAAAGAGCCATAATCAACATTTTTTCTGACTTAATAAATGAGGGGCTTGAAATCTACATGGATGAATTCACCCCAATGGTGAGGACTTTGATCAAGCATTAGAAACGCTAGAAAAGGTGTTGGAGCGATATATTACTACTAGGTTATGTTTAAGCAATGATAAATGTCACATGATGATGACCGAGGGAGTAATCCGAGGTCACTACATCTCTGCAGCTAGAATACAGGTAGATCCAACAAAAATAGAGGTAATCCCTCTATTAGACACACCTTGTACGCAGACAAAGGTACGTAGTTTTTTGGGATATGCAGGATATTGTCACAGATTTATAAAGAATTTCTCACAAATAGCTGCACCTTTGTATGAATTAACTGGAAATGTTGAATTCCATTGGACTGATAAATGTGACACCGCTTTTGCAGATTTAAAGAAACTAGTCTCGACAACACCAATTCTATGAGGGCCCAACTAAAAGCTGTGTTTTCACATCTCTTCAGATGAATTCAACAGAGAAATAGGGGCAGTTCTTGGCCAAGAAGAAGACAAAAAGCCCTATGTTATTTATTATATAAGCAAAAACCTCACTCCTGCCGAATTAAATTATACAGTGACTGAAAAGGAGTTCTCGGCTGTCATTTATGCTATTAATAAATTTAGACATTATATAACTGGCTATCAAGTACTCCTGTATATTGATCACTCTGCCATTAGATATTTAACCAATAAAACAATCACGAATGGGAGAATAACTCGTTGGCTGCTGCTATTGCAGGAATTTGACATAACCATCAAGGACCATCCAGGAAAGGAAAACGTGGTTACAGACTTTCTGTCCAGGGTTCCAAAGATGGACGACATGCTAGCAGTCGATGATCATTTTCATGACGAACATCTGTTTGCAGTAGCGGTAAAAACGCCATGGTATGCAGACGTGGAAAATTACTTGGCAGTAGGAAAGCTGCCTAGACATTTAACATCAAGAGAATGGAGACTGATTGTACAACGTAGTGCAAGGTTCTCCTGGATCAGAGGATACCTCTTCCATATAAGGGCCGACATGCACATACGCAGATGCATGAGGGAAGACGAGATCTATGACATCCTACTAGCCTGTCACGATGAATCTTGTGGTGGCCATTTCGCAGATCGTAGGATGGGGCACAAAGTGTTACAATTAGGCTATTATTGGCCTACGATTTTCAAAGACATGAAAAAATATGTCCAAGCCTGCAATAGCTGCCAAAGAATGGGCTGCCTAGGCCAAACAAACGATATGCCACTCCAACTGCAATTAGTGAATGAACCGTTCGAACGATGGGCACTAGACTTTGTTGGACCATTCAACCCACCATCAAACCAGAAAATATACATAGTGGTTGCCACAGATTACGTAATGAAATGGGTAGAAGCAGTGGCCTTACCAATAGCCACAAAGGAATCTGTGATTAATTTCCTTTTCGAGCTGTTCGTGCGATATCGTTTGCCACAGGTTCAAGTGATAACCGATGGGGGGGCACAGTTCATAGGTAATAAAATTACTGCCACCTTAAAAAATCACCATATCATCCATAGATTTACGTCTCCTTACCATCTGCAGGAAAATGGGCAGGTCGAAAGCACAAATAAAGTTTTGGAGGCAATTCTTACCAAAACAATATCAAAACATCGTCAGGACTGGGCCACTAGATTACTAGAAGCCTTATGGGCTTATCGCACAACCTGGAGAAAAACCACTGGATATTCCCCATATCATCTAGTATTTGGGAGAGAGCCTATTTTCTCCATTGAGTTCGAAATCAAGACTCTAAGAACAACCCAGGAGGTAGGGTTGGACTTAATGGAAGCCCAGGTTAAAAGAATCCAACAAATAAATGAGCTAGATGAAATGCGGTTACTGGCTCTGCAGCACACAACGATCATCCAACAACAGTGAGCTAAGTGGCATGACAACCTTATCAAGAATAAGATATTTCAAAAAGGAGACTGGGCACTCCTCTATGACTCCAGATTCCAAGATTTTTCGGGTAAATTACAAACAAGGTGGCTCGGTCCATACGAAATTCAAGAAGTACACAATAATGGCACACTCACCTTGACCACCATAGATGGGTCTGATTCTACATTTCGGGTGAATGGGCACAGAGTGTGCCTATATCGCAAACCTCTCACAAAGGAATATTTTTTACAATAGGTACGAAATGATCCCACCATCCAAGTTGTGACAACAGGGGGTAAGAACCCCACAACCTCAAGTACATGAGAGTTTGCTATCGTCATTTGTAAATAATGTATATAATTTCTTTACAATTCTTAGTTCTTATTTTCTTGTACATTCCTCATGCCCAAAAGTGTGTTCTTTTTCTCATCCTCTTTCATTTTTTTCTCTTTTTTGCTGTTTAAATTATTTGAACGGCTGTTGTTCAATTCAATTGAAAATCTGTTGTTCAATCGGATTGAACAACCATGCTTTTTGTGTTTTTATCTTTTGTTGTTCAAATTCTTTGAATGGTTGTTGTTCAATTCAATTGAACAGTTGTTGTTCAATCAGATTGAACAACCGTGCTTTTTGTGTTTTTATCTTTTGTTTTTCAAATTCTTTGAACGGTTTCTGTTCAATCCAATTGAACAACTGCTGTTCAATCAGATTGAACAACTTGTACTTTTGTGTTTTTATCCTTGTTGTTCAAATCCTTTGAACGGTTGCTATTCAATTCAATTGAACAAATGTTGTTCAATCGGATTGAACAACCCTGCTTTTTGTGTTTTTATCTTTTGTTGTTCAAATTCTTTGAACAACTGCTTCAATCGGATTGAACAATTGCGCTTTTTGTGTTTTTATCTTTTGTTGTTCAAATTATTTGAACGGCTGCTGTTCAATCCAATTGAACATCCGTGCTTTTTGTGTTTTTATCTTTTGTTGTTCAAATTTTTTGAACAACTGCTGTTCAATCGGATTGAACAACCATACTTTTTGTGTTTTTATCCTTGTTGTTCAAATCCTTTGAATGGCTGCTGTTCAATTCAATTGAAAAGCTGTTGTTCAAATGGATTGAACAACTGTACATTTTTTGTTTTTATCCTTGCTGCTCAAATTCTTTGAACGAATGTTGTTCAATTCAATTGAGCAGCTGCTGTTCAATCGGATTAAACAATCGTTTTTTGTTTTTCCTTGCCACACAATCGGATTGAACAACCTTATTTTTGTATTTTATTCCTTCCTTTATCGATACCTCCCTCGATCCGCACCCTAGCTATAAAAGGCATCTTTGAGGAGGAAGTGATATTTTAAGGAAGGAGGGAAGCAGTAAAAAATACCAATATGATGATTCTTTGACACTATAATCTCTAAACTGGAAGCCGACATTGTGAATATATGAAATGAAAGGCTAAGTCATTCCTAGCTCAATTATGTTATCATACAATACATGACCTTATGATGGTATATCTTTCTGCACTTTCGAGTAGTATTTCCCTCCAATATGAAGAAATACGAATAACGAATATTAATTGTATTGGCATTCTTTTTACTGCTCTCACCATCCCTAACTCTTAAGGAGTTAATGAGCCTCCCTTCATGTATAAAGAATAACTATTATGTTTTCATGCAAATTTTTAAGAGAGGATAGGGGGTCTCATCACGAGCCAGCCTGCCATGATCATAAGGGTTTAACAAGTGACATGCCCACAATGGCCATCACACTAGGGTAATGACCTTCTCATCTGCTTGAAGGACAGGAGGTCTCATCACAAGTCGGCTTGGTCACTTTGTTACAAACCTAGTGAATGGAACTATGGCTATCTGGCCATCACACTAGCACAGTGACCTCCTTATAAATCAAAATACTTATGTTTAAAAAAGAAGAACTATGCTTACATGCAAATTGCAAAGAGAGGATAGGGGGTCTCATTACGATCTAGCCTACCAAGTTCATAAGAGCTTGGCAAGTGACATGCCCACAATGGCCACCACACCAGGTTAATGACCTTCTCAATTGCTTGAAGGACAGGAGGTCTCATCACGAGCTGGTCTGATCACTTTTCTACAACTCTAGTGAGTGGCACTATGGTTATCTGGCTATCATACCAGCATGGTGATATCTCCACAAAATTGGTAGAATAACTACTTTTACATAAGGATCTTGGCTCATTTTTCGGGTTAAAATAACAATCCTGTTGAGGCTATGAACGCCTGCTGGCAGTAGTGGCTCTACTTATGGCATGAGAGTATGTCTCAACAATAGCCAATCACTCTTACATATACCTTATCTTCCATTTCTCTTCCATAAGCCACTACTCGAATTAGTGATAATTCTAATCTACCACATAAGTAGCTGTAAGGGAGATATGCTTACATGTTTGAACCTCGGGATGAGATCACCAATCATTACCTATCTCAGTCTTGCTTCCATCATACTTTATCATTAAATAAGGACATCATATCATAATAATAGTTATTCTATTTTCTCCCCCTCTCCGGTCACTTCCGCACGAGATGCACTTATGACAAAACTTCCAAATCTGACCTTTACACTGCGTACGCTCATAATTACCCAATTACTCCTCATCCCCTGAAACTTGATAGCCATGGCCTCCTCTCTCACGTATAGGCTATGATTATCGAATCCTGACATTCCCCCCGTTCGCATTCATGAGTGGCCAAATCCCTCTTGTACTTGAGGATGTGGGCACCCTTACTTCGACGGAGGGGGTGTAATTAGTCATAAATAAGCAGGCATGCGAATTTACTACACAAATCCTGTTGGATATGCTGATAAGACCAAAGGAGCATCGCAATTAAGGTATGAAGTTACTTGTAGAAGGCTGTAATCTCCCTTTCTCTTGCATGTAGTATTCATTCGAAACAATGAAGCCAAAATAAAATACAATCAGAAGGAGAAAGTAGCTTAGGAAAGCACACCAGCCATGGGAGGAAATTCTCTTCAGAATGAACCTTTGAACTTCTTGATTTTGAATGTAGCTAGCGCTATCCTCAGCAAGTCGAATGGCTGGAATATTTACACCAATTACAAGGATTTGATACAGAAGTAGCAATTGAGTTTTTGCAAAATATACAAGAGGGACAGACCAGGCTCAGGGGAAGGGTTATACCGGTCATAGAAGAAATTATCGCTGAAGTCTTCGAAATACCAGAAGAAGGAGAGAGATGGACAGAGAAACACCTTCTCTTACGGGAGGCAATTGCAGCATATCAAGATCTAGAAGAGCCATTGGAGCGAAAAGGAAAAGGGGTTAACCCTGCTTCTCTACATCAACCATGGAAGGAACTGACGACATTCATCCAAATATTCATTACATACGACAGATGCCAAGACGTGGTAAAACCTTGTGAACTTAAACTATTAGCTGTGCTTAAGCAAAATATTTTAGTTAACCTACCTACTTTCTTAAATTCTATATTGCATGACTCTGCTGTTCAAATAAGAAGAGATAAAAATCCCAAATTAGTTTTCAGTCACCACGGGCTAATAAAAATAATCACCATACATGAGTTTGACAAGCAACAAATAGCCTGGGGAAACTTTGTTAACCCTGCCACACAGGTACTTGAGGAAAACCCTGGAAAAACTGAAATCGAGCTCCCTAGGGTGAACATACCTAGAAGGAAAAGGACCCGTACCTCAATTTTAGAACCAAGCAGGCAAACACGGTCCAAAAGACTTCAAGGAACCTCAGACTTCATAGAGGAGGCAGGGCCATCCCTTTCACTACGCCTAAGCCCTCAAAACGCACCCTTGCAAGACTATGAGGAAGAGATGGCTCAAGTCCTGGAGCAAATGAGGGTAGGCCATGAATCTAGAAGCCTATCAGAAGCCAAAGAGCAAGAGGAACCTTTAGACAAGTCTTCCACTGCCAATAGTTTTGGCTGCACCAAGGTACTACCCCACCAAGAGGAATCACAGGACTTTGGGGCTCTGTCCCCTCTCAAGAATTATGAGGTAAATAGTGAAGAGTAGACAAAAGGGAGAGCGGAATTAGAAAATCAGTCAGGAGACACTATCCATTTGGAGCAAAACACAAACATAGAAACAATTCCTTTGACACCTGAAGGTAACATTGTATCTCCCAGCCAGGACCCTGATGTAGAGGTAAACTCCGAAGCACAGGTAGAAAACACCTTCACAGGAAATCTCGAGGTTGGTAGCACCATTCCTGAAAATGAGAATGTTGCCCCTCCACCACCTGCTGAAATCAGGTCAGGTGAGAATTCAGCTGAAAAGAAGGTTAAGAAAGTGAGCAGGATCTACAAAAGATTGAGGAAAATGGTGAAACATTTAAGAAAAAAATTAAAGGAGGTAAATAAGGCCCGAATGCCTAAGAAAGAATTGGCCACAACCTAAACCCAAACGGAGCTGATCACCAATTTGTTATATACTACTAAGGCTGGAATGCATACTGACCTAACAAATACTGCTGAGGCTGGGATACAAACTGACTTGGCAAGCACCATTGAGATCGAGGTACAAATAGACATGGTGGACACTCTTGAAGCCTTTGCCCAAACTAGGAAAGAATTCACCGACGAAAAGGGAACCCAAATGGAGGAAACCCTTGCCTATGCTCCTTTATTTAAAAGAGCTGCCAAGAAAAAATGGTATGATGAATTAATTCGAACACAACATGAGTTGGCACAGTGCAAAAAGGAAGTAGTACTAGCATAGGAATATCAGGCACTACTAAAGAAATTCACAAACCTTTGCACCACAAAAGATGAAACATTTGCACAACTCAGAGAGGAGTAGGCAAAGGTAAAAAGGGCACAAGACCAGGTGGATCAAGCCAAGAAACAAATCACTACGATTTTTTCTCTATATTATGATGCACTAACATGCAGGGCACCAGCCACCAACTATGCCCTATTCTTAACGGAATGATATTTATCGTTGAAAATCAAGGCTGTTAGGGCAGGGAAGCCCAAACTTTCAAAACCATAGAAGAGTTCGTCCACTACTGCAATGATCAAGATGAACAGGTCCAACGCCTTTTATGTGAACTTTACATGCACAACTTCTTTCTAGAAGATGACAGGGATAGCAATCCTAGTCCCTTTATAGGAGATGTTCAGTTCCAGACCTTCCTGTCGTTCGCTAAGAACCAGATTAGGTGGGCCAAAGCCTATAACATCTTCCAAACGAGAGAACATGGCCTAGACCTGTGGGTTAGAGGAAAGCGTACTAAACTCCTGCAGTTGTTCATCCAACACAAGAATTTCATGCGAGGAAAGGGTCTAAGGACCAAGCTGGGACCCATCCATAAAGACATTATAGAAAATGGGTGGGAATATTTTGGAGACATTCAAGAAGCATCCCTAGTATTGGCCAAACAAATATGGATGACCTCCATAAACAATGTAAATAATAGGGAGCCATTTGGCTACCGAAACTTCAAAGTAGCTGCCTCTAGATTCCTCTCATATAGTAACCTGGTCTTCAGTATGGGTCCTGCATGGTTAGGGTGAAGATATAGATGCCCTCTTATCTAGTACCCCCCTGAGGGCTATGATCATGACTACGAATTTCCAGAAGGTAAACAAAATTCTTCCTTTGTAAGAATTAGGCAGAAACAAGGTTTCAGAGCATATTAGGAAGAAGTCTACCTTGCCTACTCCTTGACTCAGTTGCATCTCAACCATTTTTTTGCACGAGGACCTGCAAATAGGTAAGCGGGGGAGTATGTTCGGTCGGAATTAAGGTATGATTTCACCCTAATTTTACTTCGAATTATCACACATTCTTAGGATTTCTCTCGTCTTAATAGTAAAAGAAAGAAGGGTTAATACAAAATCCGGATAAAGTGACTAACGGTAAGAAACATGTTTAAAACAACGAGGATTTGAATTATTTCATCTCTATTCGCAGGTAAATGAGGCAGCTGAATAAAAAATGAACAAAATACAGCTGACAGATAGAGAACATGAATCCACAGTAACTCCCAGGGATGAGCAGAAGGCGGAAAGACAGGTCCACGTTCGAAGAACTCAAACAACAACCACGCTCAACGGGCTGTCGTTTGGAAAATACCAACGCACTGCATGAAAACGCCTTTAAAAGGACCAAGGATGAACTAGATAAGGGATTTGAATAGAAATTTCCTTCTATAATCAACTTATTAGGATAGAATTGTTCAGTTGTATCCCTGTATTATATTTCAATTTAATAAAGAATTTTGCTGTTTTGAACAATTATCTTTTGAGCTTTTCATTGCATTAGAAATTCTGGTGGTTTGGGCCCAGCCCCTGGGAGTTTCCTCACCAATTTTTGTGCTGTGTGTTAGTTACAAAAATGATGTCTAGTCATCTGATGTAGTTTGTGAATTACTTTTCCACTCGATAAAATACAAATGCACGAGGTTACAATTTCTCTTTCATCATAATATTTTAGCATTCGTGCTTACTGGTTTATAGTAATGCTTTATCGTTGTTAGATGTTTTCATTTTCTCGCAATGCCTTTATAGTTGATTTATGAATCTTAGAGTAATTGCTGCTCAATGTTATCTATTTATAACAATTAGATCGTTCCCTCAGTACAATAAGGCATCAAACTATTGATTCATTGCAGAAATATGTTAATTAGTTAGTTTGCAAAGAGAATTCCATTGCAAAATTATATAAGTAATTGTTGTTCAATTCATTTAGATTGCTGTTCAATTCATTCAGATTGCAGTTCAATTCATTCAGGTTTCTATTCAATTCATTAATATGCTGTTCAATCATAGGTTTCTCTCCTTTTGAGCTAGACAGAGTAGTTAGTTGCATTATACCATTTCATTTCTCTTTGAGTTTATTGAACTTCAAGAATTAGAAAATCCTTTTCTTAAACGTATAGAGTAACTATTGTTTGATCTCACTTGCATATGTTTTGTGCTTACACTCTTGAAAATAATAAGTCTTACCTGGGTTTGAAAAATGAATATGAGGAGCTTAGAGTTTGCCTATAATAAGCGACCTTTGCGACCTGTCAATGATATGACTCTTAAATAGCCTATTTGAACTCACTAAGTTTCTCCATAGTGGCCACAAGAAAAATATAGTTTAGGTTAGGACCATGGGGAGTAGGAATCCAATAAAGCCACCATGGTCAATTAGAGGAAATCTTGAGAGATGTAAATTGACTTAATAGGGGAGCTTTAAAAATCGGCTCTATACGCACGGAAAAAGAAAACTCGGCGCCATGACCGATTCAAAGGGGTTAAGCTTAGGCCCGGTGTGTGTTGTATTATTTGGGGCACCACCTAACCCATATAATGCTCGGTATTGAGTGGCTAATTTACCAAGCTCAAGACTCAGAAACTTACTCATGGGACAACAGTACTTGATAGCCAAATCAGGGCATCGAGTCCCACAGAGTGACGGTGCGAGAAGCACTAGATCCTCTACCCATTACCTTGGTCGATTCTTTGGTTGGCTGGAAAGGCATCGCGATTATTTCGGGACGTTAGCTATAGTACCCACGAATATATCTTCGCAAGGCCCGGAAGTTACAGTGAGAGTACGAGGACATTTTAGGTATCTATGATTTTTGAGTATCACCATAAAAAACAAAGCAAAACCACTTTTTGATTGGTTGATCATAGAACTAAGTTAAAGGAAAATTAACTTTTGTTTTTCGCTTTGTTTTATATTTTTTGTCACCATTTTTTTTATACTTCACCTCATAAGACAAAAACTTTTTTTCCAAAACCATACCTAGTCAACACCATAATGGACCCAATGAGACCTCGTCGATCTAGATGTCTTGGACCTCCCCCCTATTCTAGGGAGGAGTTCAGGGTATTTCACCATTTAGGCATCAAAGACGAACACCACCACCCTTATTGGTTAATCCTTTATCGGGGCATCTTTAGTTGGGAACCCACGAGGTCACCCAATGCTACACTAGTGGAAAACCCCATGGGGTTCACCACATAGCACTCCTCCCACAACCTAGAGGTGGGCGTACCAGTCGAGGAGCAAGTGAAGGCACGGTAGGGTATGTCACAAACAAACCTATATCTATGGGAGCATTGTGTCTTCCACCGGAGTTTTCAATGGCTCTCGCCCATTCACCGTTCTTCGCGGCGTTGAACTTACTGAGTCTAACCAAGTTAATGAATGACCCTATTTCACACAACCCAACATGGCCCCCCATGCCCGCGAAGCTCCTTCGGACCTTCCAAAGTTCAAAGGGAAGCAAGTGAGCACGAAAATCATATGGCAGCTTTTCCACAGTGTTCGTTGAACAACATCATTGATGATAATATTCAATGATTATTTCAGCGCACCTTAACTAGACATAGCAAAATGGTATGTGGAGCGACCTTCGATACACATGGAACCTTTAGCGCTTCCCACACTCTTTGCGTTCTCACCTATTTTTCGGTTACACATCCTGTGAGATTAGGGATGGAATTAGTGACACATTTTAGACGCACATACACCAATATATCTCGGACCATCTCCATGAATGGCGGCGACATCCTAATTTGTGCGAAAGCCAAACTTGACGATCAAGTTCTATTGGATCTATTCACGAAAATTATCAATGCAAAAGATTTCAAAAGGTGTAGCAACCTAAAAACCTACATCTAAAGAGGATGCCATCGGTAAAGCCCAACAACTTGAGTTGATTTACACACGCGGTCGGGATACATTTATAGCATCTGCCTAACGCCCCGCGCACCGCAAACTTATAAAAAATTGCAGGGCACGTTGAGCACTACGAGCCAGTTGATTGGGTCAACGGCCCAAAATCACCTAGGCAACGATATTTAGTACCTCGGTTACATATTATCCTAACCGAACATCCCATAACTCGGCTACAAATTTATCATGCCTTTGCGAATATGACCAATAGGGCGTATTCGTACCATCATCGACAAGGAGGTCCATACCCCCGGCTCGGGGGACCCGATGCCAGCGACTAGAAATCTTTGTGAGAAGGCTCCCACGATTGTTCATTCACAAACCAAGGACGGGGATCTCAATATTCTCAATCTGACACAAAGCCCACCCGTAGCAAAATATTGTGCGGTTAGACATGAAACTATTCCTAGGCACAATCGTGCCAATCCTTATAATTAGAATCCTAGATATCCTCCCAATGTTGTAAGGATAAAAAAACAAGCAGAAGGAAATCCTCGACGAAAAATCAACAACTCCTCATGATCTTAGGTTCGACACTCCAACTAAAATCAAAAACCGGGGAGCCAAATAACTCCCAAGTGCGAGAACAAGAGGTGAATCTTTGGACCAACCACTCTTGCGCAATCATGGTGAATATGGCCACTACACTCATGGAAATATCCCAATCTCCACGAGTGAAGAAGCTTCGGGGTAGCTGAACAAGGGGATCCTCCACAGCAGAATGCAGCAATGCAAAGCCCTCCCCCCACCAAAGGCTGATTAGCAACACCCAACATGACAAAGCAACTCCAATGATTCGGAAAAAAACCATGAAGCACAACGAATTGGGAAGAAATTGCACCAGGTCTAAGACAGAATTACGATGCCCTGAGACACCAATTCATCGGGGACGCACGTGTGAACCAACAACACCGTTGACTATATAGAAGATATCTATTGAACCTTTGCCAAAGATAGCTAGGGACAAACTAGTGACAGAAACCATTCCAAAGCCCATAACTATAAAGTTATGGATGATTTGTCTAATATCCAGCAACGATGTCGACTTTAGGAGGTATTATAATCATTGATCGGGCCCGGATCAAGGACCTGGGATTAGCTCAAAATTCAAAGTTATGAGTTCGGTTAGAGCAATATGGTTACATAGGTCTCGTGTTCCACGATTTTGGCGCCGCAAACGGTTCCAAAAACATACCGTGTATATGAAGAATTTGTTCACTTTGAATCACAGGAGTGGTCCGACGAACCGAAGAATTGGGCGTCCCTCCCATCGAACCTCATCATATGACTAGTGTGGGAGCTTAATGTTAAGAGCGCTTAGAGCATAATCTCAAGTTTAATATTTAATTAAGATTCGATTAGCGGAGTTTAATATGGCGGATATTTTGGAGCGCTCCCAAATTTAGGCGGACTTCCGCTTTTAATTGAGTTAAGCTAGCGGTGCCCACATTTAGCGGAGGAAATTGGGGCAAAGTTGTTTTTTGGTCATAGCTCTCTCATTATTGAACCAAATTGGATGAAATTTTTAGTCAATTTTTGGTCTTTCAACATTACGAAGAATTTGGGATAGGTTTTAGGTCGAATGGAGGTGATCTTCATCGACGTTTTCTTCGGGGAGATGAAGGAGCCATTAGGAACTGTTACCATGAGACAAATTTAGTTTGAGAATACTAACCAAGGTGGTTAGGTCCTTTCAGAGTTATAATAGTCTAAATTGGATAATTTAGATGTTATGAATCTGATGAAATGTTTTAAAGAACTGTGAGAACGTTTGAAGTACGAAAAAGCTTGATGCGTTCCGGGAGCCATTGTGCCGGCTTGCGGCGGTGCGGGGCTTAGAAAGAGTTGTTTGAGACCATTTGCGGTGAAATGGTCATTCTTGGCCAAAAGCATAATTATAAATATATTTTTTAGAGTTTCAAAGTTTTTTAAATACTTTTGAAATTAGAAAAATCAACGGAGAGAAGTTTCCTTGAACTTTAGTGCCGTGTGAAGTAGGCAATTGAGACGCCAGTGACGGAGGCTATTTTGATGAACCAAAACTATATATTGAATATTTCGGTCATTTTGGAACCAATGAAAGTGGTTTTAGATCTGTTTGAGAACTTCAGAACTTGGAAGAAAGTGCCGATGTCGAGTTAAGGCAGCCTACTGAGCAAACCATGGAGGGGATAGCCTATTTGGGGAATGCGATTGCTCGATTTGGGAATTATCGGTTGGTATTTGATGTATGATGTGTATTGGATACATAATTAGTGGTTTCAATGATAGATATAGAATTCTAAGGGAGTTGTGCCATTTGGAAGCTCGAGGTAGCTTAGTGCACGGAAACCAAAAGGAATCGTGTCAACAAGAGCCTAAAGAAATTTATTTACAAAGTTTGAAGCCATTAGAGGGATTTAAATGGTATTTTAAGTCCTTTGGATCATTGTTATATTCATTGGAATTAATTATTTACTTTGTAAAAAAACTTACCATAATCCCCAAAGAGTTGAGTCATGATGACGAAGCTCAAAGGAAACATAGCCCGAGATTTCGGGTGAACCTACTAGATCAAAATTGCTATTGTGTTTAAATGATTATTTGCTGCATTATTTTTGATGTAATACATGTTAAATTGTAGCAAGAAAAAATGAACTTAAGACACATAAACAATAAAAATTCATACACCACTTTCAAGTAAATAATTCCGCAAAATTGTCAAGTACAAGGATAATTTTAATTTAAAGCGAGTGGTATATTCTTGAAATACATACAAGTTATGAGACCATTTTCAGATCAGGTTGGTATTAGGAGGATATTTTCTTGTAGCTGGTATATGGTTGCTTGATTGTATAGCTTGAAAGGTGTTAAATAGTGTAAAATATTGTTGTTTCTCTTTGTTTTCCAAGCCCCGATTGTTGTTTGAGTTTGCTTGAGTTTTGAGGATAGCTACTGATTAAGTCTTAGAGGACAAAAGGAAGAAAAGGAATTTAGGCATATTCCTTACCCCGAGGAGACCTCAAGGTCACTTTTTGGAACAAGCCCTCTTGACGATTGTTTGTTAAGAAGCTCTTGGAGTTTGTTTGTTGTTTGTTTGCTTGAATGAAGTTTGTCCCTTCAGACCATTTGGTTTAAAAGCTTGTCATGAAAGCTTTGAGAACTTTGTTGAAAGTTAATTTGTTCATTGACATCATAATGAAAACTTCTACAAGATAAGTTTCCTCCTTCACAAGATTCTTTGATGATATGAAGCATGACTTTATTATATTGAAGGACATGGTGCAGATTTTTTTGAGATAAAGCAGACTTCGTGAACGGTTGTTTTCCATGAAGGAAGAGAGAAGGAAAGTTCTTCAAAGATTGCATGATATGGAGAGGCAACTCCATCAAGCCCAGAGCTTTGACCAAGAAAAATGCGTGAGGAGAGGTAATCCATTCTAGCATCTTCGGTTTCCTCATTAGAAAGATGTGTTGGTTCTTTCGAGAAAACATACAAAGAGAATAGGGTCAAAATTAATGATTAAAATTGGCTGTAGAGGCAAAGGGGATTAGGTAAGCATGCCTGAGGCATGGATGGGCTGTTCTTGTTGAGGAACGATCCCGAAGTCTTGGTCTTGGTTATGTGCAATTTAATGTCGAAGACTCCAAAGCCATGAAGGCATGTGAGGCTATTTCAAAGAGAACCTTTATTCCAAGTTCTAAGATGCAAATATGTCAAATTTGTTTCAAAGATTATTTCCATTTCTTTAAGCCTTTGTTTCAGCAAGAATGAGACATGTAGCTTATGGCGAGCATGCGAGTTCATATAGTTTTCAAGACAAAAAACGGTGATGTTAATTACGCAAATGAAAGTTGTAGCCTCTACTAGTTCATCTTCTCATGAAGATAAAAAGGATAGTTTTTATTCAATCGACATAGAGGTATAATCTTCTCATGATCAATTTGATTGTGTTTACATAGCGTGATAATTTTACATGCTTAAATGGAAGAAATTTTTTTGCTATGTATTGTAGGTGGATTTAACCATGTTGTTTCGAGATCTTTGGATGAGGAAAGAAAGCATACGGGAGGCAGATGAGGCAAAGACAACTTTCTAAGAAGGTGCATAAGTTTTTGCACATATTTCCAAAGAGGACATGATGTCTCTCATTGTTTGGACTTTGCATCTGACTAGTGGAGTCAGCTTTGCCCATACAACAAGAGGACAAAAGATTGGCGTAAGTGGAACTAAGGATTCCATTATCAATGTGAAATTGGAAAATTCACATGAAGTGTTGCAACAACAAAATTCGCCATGGAGGTGGCTTGGAAAGAAGTGGATGGAATTCTTAACACAAACAAAATACTCCTTTCTACACTTGTACATTTCGGTTGTATGTGCATGTATTTCTATTGAAATGTTTGATGCAAAGATTGCATATAAATGCGGTTCGAGTTGAAGGAATTTCTTTGTTTGTTGATAAATTTCACCATGGAGGTGTAAAATATGAGTATGATACTCACTCTCATATTGCGGCAATATCTTTTAGTTCAGCTCTTATAGTCATCCACATATGTTTTGGGATTATGTGTACTTTAGCAGGTACTTGAAAGGAAAGAGTTGAAGGTGTACATGTGCATGGAAGTTGTAGCCATGTAAAATAACATTGTAAATAAGTTCATTGTACATTGATACATGCAAATGAGGTTGCCAACATGTATCATGTTGTTTATCGACACCGTTTCGATTGTGTCGCACATGTTTGTCGACTTCTTTCGGTGTGTTGCACATTTTTACATTGTAATTTTGTGTCAATTGTATAGCACATTTTATGACGACTTGTTGTTGATGTCGCATGTTGCACGAATTATGTGAGCCACCTTGATCATTGGATCATGCCAACGATGTTCCGTATTCCTTGCAAATTTCTCAGAAATTTTCAGGAGTGCAAGGTTAAAGCTCTTTGTTGCTTTGGAGGCATTTAGTGCTGAAGGGGAAAGGAACATTATGAATTGATACTGTGCTGGGCCTAAATAAAAAAATGTACAACAAAATAAACTTTAATAACTAATAGGATTCAAGATAGAGATACAACCAAGAGATAGATGATTGGCTTGTGTAAAAGTCAAAGGTAAAGATTAAAGAATAGAACAATAAACGTCTTCTTCATTTTCAACTTATCTCCTAAATCTTTTAATAAAATTTTATGATATCACATGATGTAAATAATTTAATTACTTCATCATAGTATCGCAGGCAGATACTTTGATGACTTGCCAAAATGAAAATGTTAAAAAATGTATCAGCTAAGAAAAAGGTATTTCATTTGCTAGAGGTCCATCGCAAGTATAAAAGGCATAAGTTTCCTAGATGAGAATTAATTTTAATCCTGTTCCAGTACTCTGCCAAAATTTATAAACCTTTGTATAAGTTGAAAATAATATTAAAGAAGTAGTTTTTATTCTCGCAAAATTGATGATACTAAATCTATTTATTATTTCAATATATTTTGAAAATTTCCTAGAGGCCGACGGACTCAAATTATAAAGTTGTGCTTGCCATCATGTGTGTTTGAGTGTCAAGAGAAGAGGTGTAATCTTGTACGTATATTAGTTTAATAGTTCCGAGAGTTTTAAAATGCAAAGCTTTGATTTGAGGGATAGTATAATCAAGGACCTAAGGATTAGATCAAAATTAAAAGCAACATGGTTGAAAACTAAGATGGGTTGTATCTTCATCTTCCGACTGCTCTAAAACGGTTCAAAGTACACCAGATGAAGAAGTTATTGCACTTTGAATGCCGAGTGGGTCCGGCGGATACCGAGCACAATCCCCCCGTGGAACCCTACTAGCAGACTAGTGTGGGAGCGAGACAGCAGACGGGTTTCAATATTTAACACGTTTATATATTTAATTGTTGCTTAAGGGAGTTTAATATGGCATTCGTATGTTTTCCCAAATTTGATATCACTTTGCAGGGAGTTAACTGGCATTGCCTACATTTAGTGGAGGAAATTGGGGAAAAGTTGTTTTTGTCATAAATTCTCATTATTTTGGAACCAAATTAGATGAAAATTTAGTTTATTTTGGGTATCTTCAACCTTTCAACATTGTGAGAAGCTTAGGTCTGAATGGAGGTGACAGCCTCAGCTTTCGTGGAAGACAGAAGGAGCCAATGTTACCATATAAATTTAGGCTCTGAGTTCAACTAGGTAGTGAGCCCTTTTTTCAGATTCAATAGTCTAAATTTGATAATTTAGATGTTATAAATCTGATGAAATGGTTTTCAGAGCTCGTAGAGAACATTTAGGACAAAAAGTTTAGGAAGTTCTAGGCTATAACATATGCTTGCCATACAGTAGGCTTAGTGAGCTGCTTGAGAGAATTTGGTGCAAAGTGAACTAGTAGTTAATTATTGATCAGAAAAATTATTTTGGTGTCCATTTATAGATGTTTTAGCAAGTTTTAAAGACTTTTAGAGTTTGAAAACTTAGCAGAAGTTTTCTCTTGACCCTAGTGCCAGGGGTGTCGATGATGGCGTTAAACTGAGCAAATAAGAGTTATTTTGATGAAACTACATTGAATATTTTCATTAAATATCAGAACCAATGGAAGTGGTCTCAGATCATTTTAGAACTTATAGACACCAAAAAGTTGATGGAATTTAAAAGTTACTGGGCAAACCATGAGGATAGCCTATTTGGGAAAAGGCTCAATTAAAATTTATCAGCTTGGTATTTGATTGATGTATTGATATAGCAGTAGTGGTTTCTGGCAATGACATAAATATAATTTTGGAGGGAGTTTGTGCCATTTGGAAGCTCATAGTAGCTTAGGTGCACCGTGTATAGAATCGTCAACAAGAACCTAAAGTTGTTTACAAAGTTTGGACAACCATGAGGATTTAAATGGTATTTTCATTCCTTTGGATAATTTTTGTATTCGTTGGAATTAGCAGGCTTACTTTGTAAAAATACTTACCATCCCAAAGAGCTGAGTCATGTTGACCAAGCTTCCAAGGAGACGTAGCCCACGCAGGATTGTAGAACTTGAACAAAATTCGGCTGCTAAATTTGAATGATTATTTGTCGCATTATGTTGTTGTCATGTTACGTTAAATTGCATCAAGAAAAAATGAACTTACTAATATAAACAATAAAATTCATACACCACTTAAATAATTCCACAAATTTCTGGCATAAAATATTTTAATTTAAACTGTAAGTGGTTGAAATACTTTCAAGTTACTGCATTCATTTTCAGATCAATTGCGTCTAAAGAAAAGGAAATTTTACTTTCCACCTTAAGCACCATCAACCTCACTACTTAATGGTTTTTGATTTAGATAAAGCCACCTGCTGCTTCCTTCATAAGTCGATTTCCGTGAGTACTCGTGTCGGGCCTAAACATCACCATTCACCGTTGTATTGACGAGGGTGCATCAACATGTATCATGTCAAAGAATTTCATGTATGAACTTCAACTAAATCCATCGCATATCACACTCATAGCATACGAATAAAAGCCTATTATACGCCGCTGGTCTCGCAAAAGTAATTAAACCTGACCGTTGGTCGGAAAGACGTTCTGTTGACGCTAGCGTATTGATGCTCAACTATTACAATATACTTTATGTGGAGTTATATGTATGCCATGTCATCCATAGCCCGCCTTCAAACTATGATGTTCCCAAGGAGGATTCCATACTGCTACAACTTCAATTTTATGTCATTGCATAAATATCCCTAATAAATTCGGCGTCAGCTCACGGCGTAGAGACAGCGACCTACCGGTGACACTTACACGAAGCACTAAGAATATGGCCTCGCCGCCTAAACCATCTTCATCCTCGTGTCATTTCTCTAGGAGATCCTATTATACCAGGACCATCATATGACATTGCGTAGGTTTCCGTACATGATGTCTACATCATAATCGGGCTGCCCAAGAGACAGACGAGTAGCATTAATGACACCGACCTTGCCGCGATGCGCCTTCAGCCTATACATACCCCAAACTCTTCTACTCCCATCCGGCTTTGTGTCACAAAGTCTAGCGAGAAAAGGCTAAGCAACTTATCATTTGCAATTCCAAATTTGATACTCAACACTCACTAGACGGGAGTCAAACGCCACCTCTATAGGGTTAATCCCCCCGCTCCCGAGGAGGCCCCATCTATTAAGGAGAACATCGCAACCATCCCATCGAAGGAAAATGATTCGAAAACCAACAAGGCAACTAAAGAAAACCAATAAAAAAGGGAAGAAATAAGAAAACCAGCCATGCAACAGAATGTTAAACTCAATTATGTATAGGAATGAGCTCAAATTCCCGCCCTGGGAAAAGCTCAAAAAATGAAAGTGTTCAAACTGATTTGGGACCCGAGCTGAGGGAGATAGGCCTCGGCGACAATCCCAACGTCAAAATCTGCACTAAAACCATGTCGGTGGAAGAAGGAAAGCAGGCTTGAAACACAGAACCTCCCCCCCCCTGCCCCAGTGTTTAAAACACAGGAATTTTTTTTAATTTGCAGTTAGGTGTCCTTATTTTATTAGAAATTAATTATTAAATGAATTACAGTTTGTTGCCAGGTTATTAGTAGACAGCCTAGTCCAGGTCACAGCCATACACTGCAGTGGTGTTTTGTCTAATTTAAAAGTGTCGATAAAAAATGGGGGGGGGGGTGCCATGCAGCAGAATACAGAAGAAATCCAGAACAGCTTTCAGAACCCAGAAGAAAGTTTAAATGAAAACAGGCGAGGTCAGACATTTAAAAGTCAAGGTTAGTAAACAGGCATATTATTCATAAGAAAAGGTTATGTTATAAGTAATACATATTAACGTAATGTTGAAGGACGTGCGTAACGTGGAGTGAGGGTCAAAATAAGCATCCAAGCAGATGTGTTTGAGGTCACATTCACGGGCAGGGGTTTCTCTCTGCATTTGTTAAAGTATTTTAAGTTTTATAATTTCGAGTTTGTTAAACAAGACCTGCATTTCAATCCGCTGTAAATTTCGCATGTGAACGCTGGATATCTCAAACTGCTAATTTAATTTTACAATATTTTAGTGTCTATTGCTCTAAATTAAGGCTTGAGCAAAGCGTATTAGCTGCAGAAGTATCTGAATAAAAATGCATTTTTTGTGGGGTTTTTTTTTAATATTGAGCAAAACTTCAAGCTTGACAGGTATCTTTCATGGGAGATCCTTTTGGAGAATTTTTATTTATTTTGGGCTTCTTCAATTTTGGACTCAGCTGAGGGTTCAAATCAACAGAGGTCATAATCGTAGGTTTAAGCATCAAGAAATATTTAGTTAGAGCCATTAGGGCCTTGAAGAGAAGGTCAGGTATTGGATCAGAGCTTTGCTTAAGGTAAATGAATAGGTATTCTAGCGCTATTTCATGCCTGAAATTGCTTAGATGGTTTTCGAGCCTTTTGAACTTTATAAAGCCAAAAAAGTTTATTTAAGTTCTAAAGGCCATTTTTCCAAACAAAGGTAAAGGAACCTGAGCAAAATGTGAGGCTTGCCATGAAAAAACTCTATGGTCTATTTCAGTCATTCGAACCAATGGAAGTGGTTTTAGATCATTTCTAGTATTTCTAAAGCTCAAGAAGTTGATATGAAGTCGGGCAGCTCAAACCGGGTGAGAGCCATTTTTTGGGATGTTGTGTTTAATGTAAGCAATTTATCAGCTTGATATTTGATGCGATGATCATTATTGTATGTATAGTGGTATCAGTGATGGGGAACTGAGTAGTTACAGCGAAGTTGAAGCTCACGAGAAGCTTAGTGCACCGGCAATAGACGTGTCCACAGTTTCCAAAGTGTTTGCGAATTATTGAAAGCCATTAAAGGGATTTAAAATGGTATTCTCACTTGAATCATTTTTGTATTCATTGTGTTTAAGTGTGGAGTTTGTAAAAGAATTTAAGTACCTTAATCTCGAAGAGTCTAGTCAAAGTAGACGGCTCAAAGGAGATGTAGCCCAAGAGTTAGTAACTTCCATATTTCTATTGTGTTTTGTTATTCTATGGTTGAATTATGTTGCTGATATATACATGTTAAGTTTCATATTTAAAAAAAGAAAAAAGAAAGAAAAAGACATACAATTTTCCAAG
Organism: Pinus albicaulis; assembly: GCA_034641835.2. Taxonomy (NCBI): domain Eukaryota; kingdom Viridiplantae; phylum Streptophyta; class Pinopsida; order Pinales; family Pinaceae; genus Pinus; species Pinus albicaulis. The sequence continues at coordinate 213,981,206 of CM076584.1, read as the reverse complement.
AAAAAATTCTGCATAATGTGTCATAGTCATATTAATTGTCTCAGTGTTTACTTTATTATGCTTTAGGTATGGTCTGTAGTAGTGTCAGTAGCTTCTAGATTCATCTCGGAAAGGTGACATATCCGGTAAATGCTCTAGCCATTCTTTGTATGAAATAAGAAGTTCTCACATTTTTATTTAAAATTTGGAGTATTTGTACCTATTTACATAAATGAAAATGGATACCAAAATTTTTCAAGTACATTCCATTTTCGCATCAGCCACCCTACCCACATACATCTTCCCATATTTTATGTTTAAATCTGCCTTAGCTCGTGTAAATATCACGGCAACAAGTTCATGGTATAAAAAGGAACTAGCCACCAAAATCAGCATTATGTACCAACCACGCATGTACAACTGTGGCTACTATGGGCATTCTCCCCATCATTTCCTGCAAATTTCCACGACAATAGGATGCTCATATGCTATCAAGAAATCATATCAAGAGGATCTCTCCATGCTTAATCGAGAAGAACTCGCTATTTTATACCTGATACTGAGCCAGGAAGACTTCATATCATCTTCTCTATCATCTTCCTTCATCTTCACAATTGAAAAGTACATTTGGGAACCCTTAGTCACTTCCTAAAATCCACCTCCATGGAGAATAACATGTGCATTATAAACAAGCAGCGATAAACGCGTGGTAGCTACATGCCGGCATCAGAAGCGCTTACTGGTAATTAGCATCACGCCGCCAAATGAACAGACTGAACATCCATGGGCGATTTTTTCTCAGTATGTCAAGGCAACCACCATGAGCAAAGTGATGTATGTATATCCCGCGAAAGTGCGCCCATTAATCGACATCATCCATATTGTAGTATACCCGTCTGCGATACTAACCAGCTTAGACAACATAATGAAGGCGATTTCCTACCCGCAGCTTACCCCATTTCATTAATCGGCTATCGCCGGGTTGTTAGAAGGCATATTGACCAGAATGACCATATGTCCAGACTATTAGGCCAACATGACGTTATGCCAGGGCCCACACCAAGTTAACCAAAGGCAAAGAACTAAAGCACCTCGCTAGAAAATTCCTCCACATAGTCTCCCTCCTCCCTAGGCACCTCTAAATAAGAAAAATCACATTACCTTATTCACTGACCGTCACATTTTCACCATACTAGAAATGTAGAACACTTCCCTGCTTCGGTGACGAGATCATTAAGTCTACACTTCCAAAAGAGTTAGACATACCTAAGCCAAAAAATTGGAATGGCAACAAAGGACCTCTCCCTTACGCCCGATCCCTTCCGAGCGTCAGACGCGTAGACGAAGAGAAAAGTTGGTCCCCACAAAATTTACTCAAGCCATACTTAACAACAGGCACCATTTGCACCGGCCATAACTACGAACAAGAGACATGCCCTCCAGTGGAAACATCTGTGCACGTTTCACCAGTACAAATTCCAATATTACCTAAAGTGTCTCCAAATTCTAATGAGTGGAATCTGTTTTTCTCTCACGCAAGCTCCCATGATGGAAATTCCTCCCCCAATAAAACACCGACTACACTATACACCATGAATCATAGGTCATGTATCGAACTCGTTGTCGCTCCTAGAGATGCCTCTAGAGTTTTTGATATGGCATCAAAATAGGACATCTTATATTAGAAAGGAGCATAGTAATATGTAACATAGAGTTATTAGCAAAGGTTATCATGCTATCTTCAAACAAGAAGTTAATTTGATTGGGACCAAAACTTATATGTAACCAATACAAAGAAAGGAAGACTGCAGAGGCAATGCTAAAATCCACTATGGTAAAAATACGTACAATTCAGAGATAACTTACGAGTAAAGGGTCAATGAAATACTGAGAAATAAATTATCGAATGTAGTGAACGAAATATCAGAGAATAGTTTTCATTGAGCTGACATTCCAGACAATACCACCATGTAATGGCCACGTTCAACTGCCATCAATCCATACATGACAATAGCGTTTTAAAGCACCGCAAAACATCAATATAGCAAAAAAAAAAAAAACATCATGAGATATTTAAAGCGCTTTAATGATTCTGAACAGGAGTATCTAATAGGAGTAACCATAGATTTTATGAAAAATGTTGGAGCTTTAATGATTCAAAACATTAGATGATATGGAAGATGATGGAAGCTCTAAATGATTTGATGAAGTGACATATGGAAGAAAGAATATTAATGAATCGGAAATGCTAAAGACTTCTGTGAATCTTCTTAACAGATGGGAACTCTCCTCACCGAGACTTTAGGCTCGAGCTCTCATGGTATGAGTTAACAAAAGGTACAAAACTTTCACCGCATGATAAACGAACCATAAAATGATTCCGTTTTGGGTGAGCCAGACAGGAGAAAGTTCAAAGGGAGGAAGAGAAGAATGATGAATTATTCATTAGACAGATAAGTTAAAATACAATGGAGAGTAAGTAGTGATTTGGTAGTCCCGTATACTGGCCGCCTACTAAATAAAATGTACCGGGTAGAACTTTTCACAGAACACCTGGGAAGAAGTAGAATCACAGATATTCACTTTATTGAAAGAACATATAATAAAAGAAAACCTTAAGGTAGTGTTTTCTGGACAAATTTTCATTGCTAAAAATCACATTCTGTTACTAAGATTCAATGTTGAACGTTAGCTCCTCTGATCATCACTGTATTTTCTGCTGCCTGTCATATTTCCACCAAAAAAGACCAAGGAAGGCTCTGAGGTTTAATGATGCACCATGCTTCTTTAACAAAGCTTCATTACATACTCTTCCTTACCTTTCAATTACAGCCAAAAGGATGTGGCCTGATAAGCCTGCTACTGAATCAAGATCAGAAATTATAGTTTTTCTGTTTAACCTCAAAGTAAAACCTTAAACCTTAGGGAAAACTACAGCAAGAAAGGGATGGTAGGATATGGGTGAATAATGGAAATGTCATGAGAAAGGCGAAATGGTGAAACAATACACGGTGTTTAAAAATGTGGAATGATGGAGGATGGATCAAAAGGTTTTTCAATTTGAAACATTTGAAGAATGAACAGTGTATAATGGCACAGAAAACGTACAAACACGTGGAACGGTGATGTGGAGGTACGGGAGTCAACTGTGGAGAGGTAAGGATATGGGATTCATCAGATCCCAAGAGGAGATCGACGCAATTGAAATGGGCCTGAGGGAAAGAAAGGAATGGTACACGGGCGATGAATTATTTGCACTGCGCTCTTCGCGGATGTTTACTCAATGCTACGCAGGATCACCAGACGGGATGACGCTTATGGTCAGGCTATGTCACTGCAAAACTATAACGCTGGAGAATGAACGAGCAGTTTTTTGGGCTATACGCGACATTATCGCGGAATGCATGTATGGAATCGCCTCCGAAAAATGAGCACGCCCGCCGCTTCAAAAAGCAAGGAGAAATTATTGGTGGTTTGCTGGCGTGCCAGTGGGACTAATAAGCGATGATGGTTTACCGAGATCCGGCAGTTTATCAACGGATAAAGCATTTATACGAAACAGAGGGCCACGCTTGATGAAGACTAACGTCAGTTGGATCTTTACAGATCGCGACGGCGTTATAAACGCATTCATATATATATATATGTGTGTGTGTGTGTGTGTGTGAGATAAGCACTTCCGGGTTCAAAGACTTGGTCATCGCACGGCACCAGGCGCATAAAAGACCGAGGGGGCTTAGGGGTCAAAGGGCTAGGCCTCTTACGTATTTTCAAAATATGGGTTTTAAGGCCTTTTTTCAAATGGACTTGGGGGTAGAAGGCAATCGTATAAGCGGAAAATGTGGATTTCTGGGAAAAAGAGGGGTTTTTGAAAGGTTTAAGCATGTTGCTTATGGTAATGGCATGATGTCAGAGTGATCAACATTGGCTCCACCTAGGGAAGAGAAGCCATCCCCGAGCGTGTCGAGAACCTCGCATACCACCTCGATAATCTTCAGAAAACTCGCTCTCTGTGGCACTTCTACCTTTCTTTCCATACGAACACGAGCCCACATTATTTCCAAATGAGAGTGAAAAAAACTAAAATACAAGATATAATACATCAAGCTATCTCGCCCTAACGGAACCGAAGTAGGGTTTAAGAACCGACCATTTGTAAGTATCAAGCAAGTCACCCCGTAAATTTTCCAACTTGAAAGTGCTATTACCTCCTGCTCCACACAATTTTGAAGGGACCAAACCAGCGGGATCGAATTTTTCTACGGCGGTTTTCTTTTAGTTCCTCCTATCCTATCCGAGTACCGTATCATCAATCCGGCAGTATTCCCCGGGCCCTTAGCACGCTAATAAAAATATATTTCATCTTTCCGGAGTATTTCCGCGCCTTTGGCTTACTCAACTTTCCGTGTTTCTTCCATCCCACCACCATTCATTCTCTTGGTCAAGTGCACACGGGACTTCTGATTTTTCCCGCATGAATCGTGCCACTAGGTATAATAACCGTATAGGTAGTACTACCTCCCATATACTAATTCATATGGGGATTTCCACGTTTCTGTCAATTGCCAGTCTATTTAACAACTCTAACCTGGAATCCCATTTTTCCGAATTTCATTTATAGCCTTCTTCAGTCTATGCTCGCAGTTTTATTGATGACTCTCAAGCCATTTCCTTGAGAATAGGCTATAGAGTGACTTAGCAAGGATTTTATACCGCCGATTAAGCCTACAAACTTTCAAGTAATGTTGAAAGCCTGGCATTATCGCTCACTATTCTGGGTAGGACAAATCCAAACCCGGAGGTGATGTTTTCTTCCATGAATTTTATTGGCGTATCCGTTGTGTTCCTTGTAGGTATGGTTTCCACCCATTTTTTGAAATAATCGTAGGCGCTTAAAATCCACTTATAAGCAATACTCTGAGTGACATTTTCACCTATAAAATCAATTCCCCATTATCAGAATGGTTCACATCCACGTGCACGGAAAGTTTGCTGCGTAGGCAGCTTTCCGTCTTTCGTGAAATTTTTGACACCTTCTCACAAGCTCTAACCCGGCAAAACATCTCCAAAATTTTGGGCCAATATAGCCACTCTTCGAGATTTTGTGAGCAAAGGGCTCTCCAACCGTAGTGACCCCCATGTAGCTCATGAAATTTAGCTATACTACTTTCTACCTCATCCTCTGTAGACACAGAGTAGGATAATTCGAGGGTTCACGCGCATAGCCGTCATCGCGACTATGTACTTCTATGATTTCAATTCCTAGTGTTTATTTATTTACGTTGAGGGGCCCGAGCGTATAGAGATATTTCTATTTATCTCTTGTACCATCGACCGCAGAGAGGTACTTTGGTATTATAGCGCACCACTCCTCATCAGCTTTATTTATCCGCATTCTCACTTATTATGGAAAATTTAAGGCCGATTTTGAGAGGCTTGATCCGCATACTAGCAAGCCTCGGCATCCTTGACCGCTGAGAGATGATATTTAATCACTCTTGATTTTCAAACTGCCTCTTTTCCTTCAATACCGTCCCCCCCGAATAATATCTTTTGCCAGCTTGTAGGCACAAGGTAAGGGGACTGGATAAAAGTAGCGTTTATAGATTTACCAGTGGAAAGGTTTTTTCAATATGTTGTATTATAATTTGCACGTTGAAAGCACTGTACTTTGAAGAATGATAGATGTTGTTACCTTTCTTTATTTTTCCGTGGTGTTATGTACCCTCGCTATTGTAAGGAGAGATGTAAAAAGACTGCAGTGGTTGATTAATTCTGTCCTGAAGGAGTGTTGTAGTTTAAAATATTTTACCCTGTGAATGCCTCTGCACATTCCTCGACCATTTAACTTCATTATTCTTTCAAAGATGTCGTTTATAGGTCTAACTATTTTCAAAGATAGTTAGAATAAACTTCTTTAAATGAATATTTATACTGTACCTTCTTCATTTCTAGGAAGAGAAATACTCATTTATAACCCCACTTAGGACTATATTTACCCCATCTTTTTATAATAGTCCTACCAGTGTTAATTTTCTTCAAATAAAGATTTCCTGAAGGTAGAGAGATCAGTTATACCTTTTATTTTCTGTGTATTTTGTGAATATTCAGAGAATGTGCTGTGATTACCTTTATATGATGTATCATCAAGGTAGACTACCGAAAATTCATCTTTTCCTTATTAAAATAATGTCTCATGCATCTTCAAAGTGTATTCTGATGAATTTAACTAAAGGCATCTTGGCATACATAACCGTACCCCATGTAAGGGGTGAGTAAATTTTTTTTAATTCCTCCTAGTACATCCACCAATATAACCAAAGGTCCACATCCTTAAAGCTCCACCACCTCTCAGATGTGATCCATTGTGGATAATTATCCTTTTGGGTGATGCTCATGAATTTTCCTCTAAAATCCACACACGACCTTATTTCTCCATTCTTCTTCGATGTGACTAGGTTTGCTATCCCGAGTACCTCACGGTACAATCATGGCCTTTAACAACTTCTTGATTTCTTCAACAATGTATGAAGCAAAGTAGGGGTTAACTGTCTCTGAGCTTCGCTTATGGGGCTTCACGCATCTCCCTTTAGTGGAATTTTAAAGTCGCATTATATTGATATCAAAGTTTCAAGTCCTGAGTGACCATGCAACACATCTTTGTAGACCGGGAAGAATTTTCATAGCTTTTTTATAATTTCTGACTTTGACAATTTTACAATTTTGGGGGTCGTGCCTTCGAGACAAGATTCAAAGCCCTACTCCTATTTTCTCTATCACTTTTCTTGACCTGTGCTGGGACATCATTCTTATCAACAATCTTCTAGAGGCACCAGCCCTCTAGGTATAATGTTTCTTTAATTGCAAGATTCTTTATTAATGCAATGCCATTTCTTCTCCAAATTTCGTAGCGTCTTCGCCTCCTCTTCTTCTATCAAGATCAATTCCATTGAGAATTCCCTAATAAGTCAAAAGTTAACTTTCATTCATTTTCATCCTCAAACACTCCGCTAGTGCTTGATGTTATCTCGGGATTGAGGATCGATAATGTAAATTTCAACTTCATATCTAAAAGAGTTCTGAAAGGATGAACAGTTAGCAGCAACAACAAGGAATCAACCATCCTTTTCCGCTTGCTGGGCATGAAATGGATATTAAATGGCGTAGTTGAAATTTTCAACCATGTCCTAAACTTCATTCCTATAAGCCCTCACCAGTATGTTTGGTCCGACATTGATTCCCGACTTGTCTAAGCGCTCAATCTCCCAAACTTTTAAATCAAGGTTCATGTTCCCGTCGTCATAATCCTAACAAGTGCTTCATTCTACCACATTAGTAGCTTCATTCTAGTTTGAAGGACAGGGATCCATTTCCTCAGATAAAATCATTATTCAAATTGCTTTTCCTTCCTCTTGAATTTGCTCCATAAAATGAAGTGTCCAGATTTCTGCCATGGTTTCCACAGACTTGCCGCCTTGATCTCAGAAGGATGGTTCATGAGCATAATCTTGATCTTTCCAGCATCAAGCATGAGAAATATCCTTCTTTATCAGAGATCGTGAATTAAAAGAGTTGTCGCCTTAGTCACCATCTTGACAAATCTAGTTTCCCCCGTACAACCTCCTCTGCCACTAAAAACTGATATGTGGCATATGTTAAATCCAACTTAATTGATCCACTTTTGTTCCCCAAGACTCGTTAATAACAACATGCCAAAGTATCCGGGATATGTCAACACAAATGCTGTATTTCCATTACTGTGATTTTGGCTGATTTAAATAACACTAATTAAATCCTTGATCATCTCCTAAACATTTAACTCTCACAGGCCAAATGAATATATATAGGAGGTTCTTGTATGGACGGGTACTTGTAGTCCAGTTATCATGACTGATAGTGCAATAGATTATGGGAAGCTTCCGCATCTAGCATACAATTATGTAATAGTAGGTCATGGACCACGAGACATAAAAGGAGAGGAGCCACCAAAAAAAAAAAAATTCTTTATGCTACCTTCTTCCTGTAAGTTGGTACTTCTTCTACCAAAATATAGAAGTCATTTCTTTATGATGTTTTTTTTTATATTATTGATACGATATATTATTATATTTCCACCAAATTGTTGACCTGGATGGATTCTTCTCAAGTTCCTTTGTAGACTAAAAACATGTAGACTTTTATTAACTTTTTTTTGACTTTATCGCCAAATTAAGAGTTTGAATTCTTTCGGTCGTGTCAGTATAGGGGGAGGTCGACTACTTTTGTAGAGGAAGGAATTTGATCATTAGACCGCAAAGCTCTGTTTGGGGAGGTCCCTTACCTTCCTTGTCTGTGACTTTTCCATTGTTGACTCTTCGGGAAAGGTGTGCCTCTTTGGGAGGCTCCTCTTTCTGATTTTGGAGACGAGTCTCCTTCTTCTGAAGAACTGGATTATTTTCTCTATTGAACCGTGCTTGCATGAAATCAAGAAATTGTTTACAATAATGATAAATTTATGTGTCCCTTCCGTGTCTCTGCCTCTTCTTCTTCTTGTAATACACTCGCCCATCATTTCCTAGCGGTATTTTTCCATCACTATTTGAAAAAGAAAGATTTTCATCCTCCACCAGGGTGATCTAGTAGAATTGTTCATCGACCTTCATACAATGGGTGGTACTTGATCTTGTTGCTCTTTTGGTTCCCCTTTGGAAATATCTCAGAGGGGTACTTATGGTTTAGAGAGGATTGTAACCTCATGGAGATTAGAAATTGGAAGCTTCTAATTTCTGAATAACGGCTTGATCTGCTTACCAGAGGTTCTTAGCTTTTGCTTCATTTCTTCACTCATTAGTCGAATTGCCTTGGTAGGAGGTAGATACCTCTTTCTTTGCCCTCTTCTTCTAGTATCTTGCTCTGTTTTCTCGATTTACCACAAAGGAGGCAAAGTTTGCTTCCAACTCTAGGCATCCGTACAGCATCATCTAGAGACAGTGCTTTTCTTTCTCGCAGAGAAACCAAATTCTCGAATCAAAGGTCATACAAAACAACTTAGCATTGATGAGGCTTCAACTCAGTGTACATCAAATAATTTATTAAATCTCTTAGATAAATTGACACTTTTCATTATGTCTTTCATGGTATTAAACTCAGTAAGACAATGTCCATGTATCTTTTTCTCCCTATTTCTCGAGGAAAGTATCTTCCATTATTTTTCCAAGTGGGTGTTTAATCCTGGGCTTGCTGTCGTTTAAACCATTTTCGAGCTTCAATCAAGAACAGACAAACATCTCATTACCTGTCACTTCTCCAAATTTTTCTACATTAAAATTCTTTCCAAAAGCACATAAGACCTCAAGATAAGTGAGTATCAATCTGTTTTCCTATTTACTGAATCGTAAAATCTTTCGATAATATTGAGGCATATCATTCAACATTTCAGAAAAGGAGAGGGGGCATATTGATGAAGAAGCTCAAACATTAAGGCCTAGAGGTGGAGGTAGTGCATGGCTGAGAGAGAGAGGGAGGAGGGGAGGGAAGGGAGAAAGGAAGAACAATAGGATATAATGAACAACAAATGAAGTGTTGAGGTGGGAATAATGATCTCATAATGCAGATACTTCAAACATTTTCTTAACTCAACTTTCGTATAGGGAAATGTTATCTTATTTCTCGACACTTCCTCGTGATGGACTATCCGAATAGTCAGAATTGCATTTCCAGTGGAGCTTGACTGGAAAGCACGAGCTTCTGGAAAAGAAGAGGATGGAAAGCTCTAGGTATAACAATTCGTGGATTTCGCAGGATCATTTTTTTCTCTAATTTCTTCATATGATTCTTATTCAGATCACAAGTGTCTTTGTCATAGCACAGATTCGACTCCTCGTGTGGCTTCCGAGGAGCCAAGATCAAATAAATTTATCTAATAAACAAATGTGAGTCGCCAGCAGAGGGATCTACAACCTTCAACTCTCCATACTCACCCTACTTGAAGAATTAGATTTTGAGTCTGTGATTTAAAATTTCTCATCTCGTCTTCAAGAATATGTCAAAAAGATGTTGTCGTCTCCAGAGAGCCAAATGTAGAGTTTGATAATAAATGCTTAGGACATCTTATATTATCAAGGAGCATATAATATAACATAGGGAGTTATCAAATAAAGGCTCTCATGCTATCTATTGCAAACAAGAAGGTTAATTTGATTGGGACCAAAAATTAAGGAAACAGAGCCATGTAGAAAGACTGCAGAGGTAACAAAGTAAAATCAATATAAAACAATAGAAAATTCAGAGACACCATCAGAAGCGGGTCGGCTCATAAAATACTATTTAAATAAATTATCGAAGGTGTATGTAGTGGAAACTAAATATTGAGAGAATATATACAATATCATATCTAGATATTGGCCACTACTCATGGTACATGAATCTAAGTGAATCCACATGACAATAGTGCTTTAAAACACCTCCCAAAGAGACTAATATAGAATAAATATGGTATAGATGAATAGTGGAATGAATATTTGTGCCACAGATATATATTTAAAGAGCTTGACTGACTTAGCACATGAGTATCGACTAGGATAAATTCATACCATGAAAAACAAAGCAGAGCCATCAGATTCAAATATGACAAGAAAGATGGATGAAATAAAATGATCTATTGTGCTGGTAACATATAAGAAATAAGTTACACACCTTCCGTGAAATGCCAAAGACTAGAATCCTTTAACATGGAACTCATCAGAATTGTGCCTGAGTTTTCATATGATTTTAACAAAATACAAAAATCCTTTCACTGCATAATTTTTTCGATAAAACTGAACCATAAATCATCCGTTCTTTGGGAGCTTTATTTGGAGGAAAGAAAGATCCAAAAAGGGATTAGGTGATGAACATTTAATTGTCTCATTAAGACAATATGGCGGAAACGTGCACGCCCGGCAGGTCAATGACTTTACATATGTACCAAGGTCTGCTTTCAAATAGTCGCATCTGGTAGAAATCTCTTCAGAACACTAAAGAAGCAGAATCACATAGACATTCGTCCTTTCCGAGAAAGAACATGAAAGCAGGAAACCTTAAGGTACTATTTAAATGTTCTCCGCTTTAAAACTTGAATTGAAGGACAATATCTTCATGTTGAACGCGTTGAATTCCTTGATCATTCAATCGATATTTCTCTTTCCGCTTCCATTAATATTTCCATCCGCTGCATCCGCTTTGAAATCGGCTCTAGAGGGGTTTGACGGATTTTAACTACGTTTAATAATGTAGTCTTATCATACCTTCCTAGTCTTTTCCAATTACGTTCTCCTAAAAGATGCATCCTTGATGTCATATACAATCAGGATCAGAATTACAGGCCAGAATTCCTACAAAACCTTAAACTGCTATAGGGAAAAACCATGCATGGGATGGTGATATATGAATATGAAATGGTCAGTGGACATGGTTAAATGAAACAATACAAAGGTGTAGAAAAATGCTAAATAATGGAGGAACATGGATCAGTAAGTTTTCAAATATAAAACATTTAAAGAATGAAAGAAATGTATAATGGTATTAAGAAAATACGAAGCCAAACACATTGAACGGGGTGACGTGGAGGTACGGAGGACCGGTGGAGAGGTAAGTGATGATCACAGATCTCGTGAGGAGATCGATGGCTGAAATTATGCGAGTGGCGATGAAATGGTGGGGCTACAGCGATGACCTGGATTACCACTCGCAGGCCAGGAGCGACCACGTTTTATTAGATCACTACAGACGATGACTTTCATGGATATCGCTACCGTTTTCTATCACAAACGGCATCGCTGCGGATGAATCTGGCGGTCAGACGCGGAGACATGCGTTAACGATGTATGAACGCTTCCTGGTCGATATACCGCCTGTCAAAGCGGCGAGAAACCGGCAGGTTTGGAACAGCGTTGTGGACCACAAGGACGGATGGGTTTCTTACCGAGATATACATGTTGGATCTGACGATAGCGCATTTGATTACAGACAACGGAGGGCGTTACCAAGCGCACGAAGACCTGAACACCGCCGGATCTTTATTAACGATAATATAAACACACCCAATATATATATATATATATATGTGTGTGTGTGTGTGTGTGTGTGTGTGTGTGTGTGTGATAAGGCACTTCTAGGGCTTACGCTTTATCACGTGTTCCGTTACATGGCGAGGAAAAGACCGAGAAGAATGAAGAAGAAAATGAGATTTTCAAATATGGGTTTTGCGGCCTTTTTTTTTAAAATGCATCAGTAGGAAGGTAACGATAAAATGGATTTTCGTGGAAAAATAAGGGTTTTTTAAAGTGTTTTATGAGTTTTCATAGTAAATTTCAAAAGGATGCTGATATGATCAAATTTAAACCATGACTCGGTTGTCTGCTCATCGATCATAGGCGTAGTCGGTACGCAACTACGAGTATACGTACCAACAGGCGGTACCAAACCCAATCCATATGCATCTTGTCATCGCATCCGGTTCCTACATCGACGATAGAATCCTTGCCATGTACGTAAAACCAGCTCCGTTAAGTTGAACCTCTTCTCTGACTTCACGCAGACTCAATCCCCCTTAGGATCATATTTCATTCAGATGAGGACATCCTTGAGGCCATGATGGAGCCGGATTATCCCATGGGATGAAATGCATCACTTGCTTCGTTTTCTCCACAGAAAATACGGTGACCACGACAAGATAGGAAAACAAGAGATTTATGCAATTGAATCCAAATATTTCCTTACATCAAATTTTATTGGTTCAAGAACCCCATTCCGATCCACGATGCACTCGAGAGAATATGTCAAACATTTTCACGTACCATCAAGGTGAATATATCTCGAAATCATTGAAAAGGTCAAAGAAATCTCCTTTGGGGGAAGCATGTTCACCAAAAGAGATAACCTCTTACACCCACTTGTTGCAAGAGTATAGAGATATCTTCGGATGGGACTACTCGTAGATGCTTGAAGCAATCCCACTATTGTAGAACACCATATTGAAACCTAGCGAACGTACCACCTATATGCTAAAAACAACGTCGATTGCACGATACAAGGAAAAAAGAAATAAAATGAGAAATCGACAAACTACAAAGTCAAGTTTATCGAACCATTTCTTACACGTCTTGGGTTTCCAACCCTATTCACCCATCATGAAAAAATGACGCACCATACGCACATTTGCAAATTTTCATGATTTGAACAAAGTGTGTCCCAAGACAACTACCCTACCCCATTCATCAGCCAAGTCACGATGCTTATGCGGAGTCATGAGGCCCTCTCCTTCATGGATGGATTCTCTAGGTAAAATAAAATTAAAATGTTTGTCACAAACCCGGTACAGGCACGTTCACTACCCCTTGGGGCACATTCACATACGGTACTGCCATTACTAAAACCTTTGGAGCAACCTTCCCGAGAGGCCATGAATTATATATTTCATGACTTGGCACACCTTATCCTCGCCTACTTTTGTGACCTCACCATACGATCCAAAGCTATCGAGACCACCTCAGGATCTACGACTAGTATTCCAACGAGGCGAAAAATACATCCTACGCTTGAACCCCACACAGAGGTGCATATTTTGCATCACAAAGGAGATATTTTATGTTTTATCATGTCCCGACAAGGAATTAGGTGGACCCCTTGGTCCCAAGCCATCAGTGCCTCCCACCCTCGAAACCTCAAGCAAGTACAAAGCACTATGAGGAAAATAAGAATGCAGATGTTTCATCCCATATGCCAATTTCTCTCCAAGTATTCACAACGTCTACTTTGTCGAGGACATCCCATTCAAATGGGATGACCAAGCCCGACAAGCATTCGATGTGTTGAAAGACACATTGTCTTCAACTTTCTCCATCGGTCCCCCACACAAAAAAGAAGATACACTTTGCTTGTCTATTAGCATCGAGACCTCTTTGGTGATGTTGATCTGGGAGGCCAGGATGGGAAGGAGAAAGTAATATATTACGTTATCAAAACCTTATTAGGCCCTAAGACTAAGATATGAACCGAAGAAAACCCTTTCTTAATTCATTGGGTCCAAAAAACTCGCCACTACATCATATTAAATACCACAGGTCATTAGCAGTGTGCTTATCAAATATCTTCTCACACATCATTTAATAGTTAAAATATGCTAGTTGGATAGTCATTTTAGCGAGTTAATTACGGACCTCCCAATTCATACGAAAGGATCACCGGTCAACAATTCACTACAAAACGAACATCTCTTCCTTGTATGAAGCGTGACCCTTAGTACAGTTATTATATCCTCCTCTCTTTTTAAGAACCCAAAATTTCAGCCCCACCTCACTCCGTGATGACTTAGTCGGTGCATTCGCCACTAGGACCCACTGATATCTCCTTATGGGAGATAGTTCTGATACCGACGTGGCATCAACACCCATCTTAAGGCCGGTGCCTCTCACCATGACCAACGGAAACAAACGCAATGACCACCACGAGGCGGAGCTTGCGGTAGCCACCTCTCTAGAATAGCCCTTGCCCAAAAAGTCCTATAGGCGGGATATTTTGGCCAATTTATTCTCTCAATTTCATTTCAATAGTCAAAGTGTGACAGATTCCAAGCTTCACGCTCTAGGAAGCAGAAACCCCTCCTTCTCCCCTTGCAACCGATCATCGTCGTTGATCCTTGCAAATGAGGAATCAACTTCATGGGTTACAACCGACTTCATCGAGCAATCACAAATACATTATTGTTAGCTATCTATTATTTCACCAAGTGGGAAGAGGCTATGCCACATCGACACTCCTTTGCGAGAAACCTCTTCACAATTTAAGTTTAACCATGTCATTGCCTAGTTCATGTGAGAGTTAGTCTCCGACCATAGAGGCTGCCAATGAAGTTTTCAGGGAGCTATCTCACCATCTTAGATTCACACATGAGTTTGCGTCGCCATACTACCCCCTGAGTCAATATGAGTGAAGTGATTTGTTGAAAAAATTACTCAAAACAATGTTACAAGCTGACACGACATGCTTTTTCTACTATGCACATTGGGAATACGCCTGACAGTGAAAACATCCAACGAGGTTCACACCCTTCCACCTAGTGTATGGAGTAGAAGTCGTGATTCCCATAGAATGCGAGATCCTGAATTTACATGCCATCAAACTCCTCGATGACACCCAACCTCTAGAACAATGCTTAGTACAACTAGAGAGTTTGTTGATGAGATTCGACCAATAGTGCTCTGGCACAACGAGGCCCACTGAAAGCGGTTGAAAGAATTGTTTGATTGCAGCAGCATCAGCCTCATTTCATTACCTAGGGAGAGTTAGTCCTCCAGCTACGATGTCTAAAATAATCCCTGGGGCAGAAGAAGTTTAAAATCTTGTGGAAAGGACCCACTACATCATAAAACATTGTCTCCTAAGGGAGCATACATCTTGACAGTGGTGGAACATGCAGAAATCCCGTCAACGGTATTTACCTCAGAGAATTTACATAAGGGCTAGAGGCTCAGCCTAAAGTCCACTTAAATACCTGCAAAGAATTTAATTTTTGATCAAATACTTGTCACAAAAATGCTCCTAGTGTCACAAATGGATTTTCAACCCAACCATTACTTTGGGTTATTTGATGAAGCATCGTGATGGTCTCAAAGTTTAGCAACTTAGTAACACCAAGGTCCTTCTATCACCTTGAAAATCACACCATTCTTCTGTGGATTATGCTCAGTTCAACAACAAATAATCGGTAGAATATGACTTTGTGATTGGGCTCTGTGCAACGCCTTTAATCAGAGCATTAGCCCTTATATCACCTAGATTCCCACTTAGTGGTGTCATAGTTAAAACAAAGAATTTGAGGTACGAGATTCACATACATTTGAAAATATTTGCGTGCGAAAAAGATTAAGCCATAAATTTGATCACATTACATTCACACATGTGTAAAGAAATCAAAACCGGACAACGATTGCATAGCTAACCATATCCTAAACTAGAATGCATCTCGGATAAACCATCATACATAAAAACAAAAACATAAAAAAGCATATATATCCATTAACTTTAAAACATTATCCATAAAGATATCTCAACATGAAATAGAGCATATAGATCCGCAAAAAAATATCTCTCTCATATATATATATATATATATATATATATATATATATATATATATATCAAAAAATATGCGAGTACAAGAAAGTTATGTATACGACTCATAGTCAACAAAAAAATACATGTATGTGCAAGTCGACCAAAAATAATGTAAGCATCCTCACCAATGGTCGCACCTAATAACTACAAAAATCCTCACAGGGTTGTGCCCCTCGAGTTCCAGGCACCTGGACCCCGCGGTTTCTCCCGGTACCCGGCCCCCAGAACAGACGCATCGGGGCGAGGCCACCACCCGATGCAAGGAAATCGATTGATATCCCCTCTCACTGGGTTATCAACATCTCCAACAGACGTCGTTCAGATCCCGTAAAACCTTGGGTAGGCATCCCCAGGTTAATTGGTCCCATTTGACCCCACACATCTTCTAAATCATGAGCCGGGACCTCTGGGGCATCCTCTGCTCGGTCACCCACCTCTGCAACATGAGCCTCAGCCACCTCGACGTGAGCGATCACCGCAATGCAATTAGGAAGCCCATTGTTGCTACCCTCTACCATAGGGCCCGTACTGTCTGAGTAATCACCTAAGGTTGTGCTGATCCCCTCCTGTCACCCCGGTACCGGGAGCGGAATGCCTTGAGGCCCTTCGGATGGGATGGTGCCCCACCAGCCGAGCCACAAGATGCCAACCTCGCCAAATTATGCAAGAACAACAAAACTATATTAGTGTCATCATAATACACATAAATAATAAATACTCAAAAAATGCGAGAATAAAACAAAAAAAACCATACCATTTGGCCCCATGCATAACCCGCGGGAAGATCCATATCCGAGTCTCCTCGAAATTCCATCCCAACATATGGGTAAGGGTAGAAAAGTCAAGGATTTGCCCTAAACCAAGCCTCAGAGTAGAGTTCTAGTAATGCCCCACCTATCCTCCCCCACCGCGAGGCATCATGGGGGCCCACTTACAATGGCAATTTAGACCCAATGCACTACCACCAGCCCAACAATTAATTTACACAGATGCTACAGCCAAGATGCTAGCATACATGAATAACTTAGATCCACATGACCAGAGAGATGACAACACTTTCCATCGCAAAGGATATAGTGCCCAAGGAGGTTCAGTCTTCAACTGTGCAAAACACTGACCTGGCCCAATGCCGCAATTAAGCTTAGGATGACTTCGTGAATCGAGACAAGACATCACTCAGCACATCTCTCATATAACATGAGAGGCCATTCCATCACCCTCTTCGAGACGCATCATCAGCAGAATGGTTAAAGTAGAACCGGCGAGATCCAACTCTCCTGTAGTGTATAAGGGAGAATTTCGCTTCTGAAAAGAGTCACTACAAAATATATATCCATCTGTAGATGATAGCTTAGCGCATTGCAATTTCAGCAAGACGTTATAATTCTGGTGCCAGATGTTCTGTGGATTTGATTTCAAAAAGTAGTTAGTTGTATCTATCCTACAGTGACTGAGTGTCACCCTCCAAGAAACTGAGAAGACCCCATCTTCATCTAACCGTTTAAAATGTCAGGGGAGGCCATCATGTTCAAGTATAGTGATCCGGCGGCCGTCTAGGTCCCTTTCTCCTCCATGCTACAAAATTTCTACTTTTAAAATGTGCAGTAATAGCATCGTTTTTCGAATATAAAAACATCCAAAGTGGGCCCGAAAATTTTCAGTCCCACCCCTTTTACTGGTCATCACGCTTGTTCTAAAATCAGTGACGCCTTCCGCACTCCCGCGTCTTGTGTGCATGGAACGTGTTTTTGAAACGATTACAGTGCAAAATTTGCGAAACTATCGCCTGCATTTAAAATTTTCTGTGGCCTGCCTGTTTCCGTCATGGCCAAGGCTGTGTTATGCCAAGAATCCATACAAACCTGGCCTGGTATGGAAACCCTCTACAATAAAAATACAAAAATGACGTTATACTGCACTGCCCAAGAATCAGAATCCCTACTAAATACCGTTAAATGTAAATAGTAACAAATACCCGTGTTTCCGACCTCTACAACTCTCAAACATTCAAATGTCACAAATGGCCCAAAATGACCCATATTGGCCTATATTTCACCTTTTTAGATCGATTTTGAGGACCATAAAGAGAGCTCGGAGGAGGACGAATTGCGGAGACCGAAATCAACATAATGATCCAACACCCTCCTGCCCCAAAGGAGGCTCACACACATTCACACTTCCGAAAAAATGTTTTTTCACTATCGGCCAGTGTACTCTCTCTTATCTTTCTGTTCATTATTTTATGTTTTGATAATATTAAAATGATAATATGCTTTCACTTGGGGTATTTTGTCACGAGGTATTGTACAAAACCATCCATCATCCCATGTATTGAAGGTTCCGGGCTTGGTGTCATTCTACCCTCGGCCTTGATAGAGTGCCGAAGAAAAAAATTCTGTATCCACGACATCATTTCTCTAGAAATTAACCATGAGTTCCAAACACTTTTCGACCATGTTTATCATCTCCCCACTTTTCACATGATAAACATCCTTGTTGTCGGTGGAGCCTCCCCTCCATGGCGCCCATCACTCAAAGTAGACCATACATAAAAAAAATCACGATTCCATGGCCATACCACCTCGATCTAGGAAGCACTTCATGCAGTTCATCCACCATGCATCAAGTCAAGTTTTATCATATCAAAATAAAACCCCCTTTCCAAGACTACCATTTGCAAAGCGAATCGAATATGCACCCTCGTGTATCGCATTGTCCTACCCACCTTCCATCAACATAGCCCATACGCACATATTTTCCATCCACTTCATCACCCCACACAAGAGACCAACCAATGGGGCCCCTACCCTCGAGGCTAAAACACCCTCCCTCACATCATCGGTGAGTGATCACTTTCATGTTTTGGGGCACCGTCTGCGTATTTTGTACAATCCAATCCCATTGTTTCATTCTTTTGGTAAGTGTGCAAACACATAAATGGAGAAAAAGTACCCCACTCATACATCCATTTTTCTCCCATAGCGGCGATCCTTATTCACCCTTGGTCGAGTATAACACCTTCCATGCATAAAGCCACCATGACATTCATAACCAACATATGCCCACCACAGGCGTCCTCATGACTCCGGGGATTTCCTCATCAGAAATAGTTATGTTTGCCATAGCTTCTTTTTATACTCGACATTGGGCCATTGAATTCCAATCATGGATTTCATTCACCCCTCGCAATCATGCCTATGTTAAACCCGCCAAATGCGAGAACAGGTCCCTTGCATCGGTGACTCTCTCGTTGGTTGAAACTTCTTTTTGACTTTAACACCATTTCAAGAAGGAAGAAGTACCTTAGATAGCCCCTCAAAACCATTGGGGCATCCTCGAGTGGCACTATGGGAATCTCATTTCCCAGTGCCATGATCCTCTGGTGTCTGACACAAGCTTTCATGTCAAGATGGTATTGTACCTTACAACCATTGCAATACAGCAATTTTGTGTCGAACTTAGTGCCATTATAAGCATCTCTTTCAACAATGCTTACGAGTCCCATTCATACACCCATGCATACAATGAGAATTTATATTCCATATCAATACTATGCATGTGGGCACCACATTCCACTATTTTCAAATAAAAAACGCCCATGAGAGCGTCAACAATTGTCGTCATCAACTTGATTAGCGAGATCACTACCATACTAGTGACACAAACCGAACCTTTATTTGTCAAATATGTTTTTTAGCTAAACAAAGCATCACGAGCATGTGACATGCCCTCCTCGTAGAAAAAGTTGTATCTATTGTATCATATTATTTATTGAAAGGGGTCCCACAGTATTACTCGTCTACCCACTATAAGGGTTTTTCAACCTTGACTATACGCGAGTCTCTCTCTCCATAGTACATAGAAAAGAAACTATAATGTATTTCAGCTGCTCTGATTTCTTCCTAGACCTCACATATTAGGCTTGTTATCATTGGAAAATTAGACAAGCAAAGATGACGATGACTAAATGTTAGGCGAAGGATTTACGAGGTTGAGGCACATTAGAGGATACGAATAAAAATGTCTAAGGTCAAGAGGAAAAATCAAGTGAACACCAAATAATCAAGAAAAAATGCGCCTTTTTGCACATTTTTCTTAAATGCTACACCTTTTGTCGGCTTTCCCTCAAAAAATTATGCGATCACAGGGTGGCGAAGTCACTTGCAGGAGCACTCGGCCACACTCCAAGAGATGATCCCACACTTGAGGCCGCCCGAGGCAGCTGCGTAAGCCACCTTGGGACCTCAAGGGAGCACACAAAGGAATCAACCCTCTCTCTTGGGTCACCCATCCACCAATGTACCAAAGAGAGGGAAGGAGAAGAATTTGAATTCACCTATAAAGAGCTACCAAGAGATGAAAAAGGGAGTGCACATTGTTATGCTGTGCAAATTTCCCGCAGTGATCAATCCAGTAGTGTGCAATCCCAGAGCAGTATGAGAGGAGTTCGGTTGTTGGCCATCCAACAACTTCAATCCTTTGGAGTAGAGAGAGAGACCTTGTGCCAATAGCTAAAAAAGGTAAAAACATCCTTGCTGGGTCTTAGAACTCCATAGTTCTAAGGGCCCTTTGTAAAGTGTATACAGCAGTATCTTTCTTCATAATAACAAGCAATAGGAGGGGACTTTGAAGTTACGTCGTTAGTATTATTGTTATGTTTGACTCTTTATGAGATTTTGTGTTTATGTTTAGTTTAGTTGTGTTTGTGTTTCTACTCTATATATGCATATTATACCATGATTTGAGTAGTGATTTAAATATTTTATAGCATGTTCACTAACACTAACCATTTTGTTTTATTTTTTTGTGACTAGGAAGTTAGGCGACCACTCCTCCTAAGCACTTAGGTTGATTGGTACACTTGTGCTCCAAAAACCTAGCCACAACAAAGGTTGAATTTTTACCACAGACACATTTTATATCTCTTCTTTGTCTCTTCAATTTCACAAACTAAAAAATCACATAAATAAAGTTATAGAAAAAATAAAAAGATGACATGTTTGAAGTAAATTTTATGAGCATTAAGTATGAAATTCATCACATCATATCTCCATAATTGTAGTGAAATGAGGTCTCAAATTTTAAAAATGGGTAAATGAAGATATTCTATTTGTATCACGCAAGTTTCCATGTTCTAAAACATCATTAAAAAAAATGTTATAGTGAAAATTCCCAGAGTGACATGTTTGATGACCATTAGAGTAAAATTCCTTAGACCATATCCATTAATATATTAGTGAACCAAGGTATTTTAACCACAGAAACATGAATATATTTTTTATATACATCCTCCAAGTTTCATGTTTCGGGCAACAAAAGAAAAGTTATAGCTAAAATTCCAAGATGTCTCATTCACCTCATAAATCACATTTTTGTTTCCACCTTTAGACTCCAAGAATAAAAACATATTTTTTTCCTAAACTCATGTTGTGACCTCATATATCTTCTTTCTTGAATTATATACAAATAAACTCATATTCCATTCATTTATATTGTTTTTAAGTTCACTTATGGGGCTCCTTTGGTAAAATTCATTGGGTTGTCTTGCTTGTATTTTTGGATGTACCATCCAACAAAATATTTCATATATTCTCATTCTATGGAGTTAGAGAGTGTCATTTACGGTTGGAAGGTCTCATAATAAAATTTCTAACTATATAATACTCCAAGTTGAGCTATGAAGTGGTAATTTATTCAAAGAACGGGGGTGTACAAATTAGGCATCAAATCCCAAAGCAATCATTTCAATAATATTCATTTCCTAATCTTCTTACCGGAGGTAAAACCCTAAGTATGATAAATCATGTAAAATTTATAATTTTGTTTGATTATGGTGCTACATAAGGTTTATTTTCACCATTTTTGATTAGAAAAATGTGGGAGGGTAGCCTATGAACACAATAACTTTAAACAGTGACTTGGATTTTGGGTAAAACAAGCATTAAGACCTAGTGTTTACCAATGTCGGGAAAAACACAGAGTGTGTACAAATAAGTTGAAGAATATATCATTTGTGATGCACACACATTATGTAATAATTATAATGGATTGGCTATAAGGTCATCGAGCTTTGGTATATTTTTTCAAAGAAATAAAGTGATCTATTTAGATGATGAAGGGTTAGATTTGATTTTTTGGTATCGAAGGTTTCCCTATGATTCATCTAAATGATGAAGAAACAAAATATTACCTCAATAAGGATTTATTAATTATATATAGTCGGGGTAAATGCGTATTAAAAGGCCCCCCTAGATTAACTTGCCATCAAAATTTGAGGATTTTTACCCAAAAAGTTACTTAGTATACCCCCCTAAGAGAGATAGATTTTACAATTCACTTAAAAACCTGGTGTAGAGGAAATTTCTAAGACATCCTACAAGACATAAACTCTAGAACTTTGTGAATTACAAATGTAGTTAAAATATTTATTAGATTTGGGACGTATTAGACCTAGTATTTCACCACAGGTGCCCACTTTGATGATTTTTGTCGATGGATCATAATATTGTGTAGATTACATGGAATTTAGTCAAGCCACAATAAATAAGTACTTGATACCCAAAATAATAATCTCTTCAATCAAATGAAGGAAGTGTCAGTTTCTCAAAAATCGAAATGTGATTTGGATAATAATAGTTAAGGATTAAGGAAGGAGACATCACTAAATAAACTTTTTTACTTGATTTGGGCACTATGAGGTTCTTAGTGATACCATTTGGTTTGACCATTACACCAACAATGTTCATGAGCCTCAAGAATAGCTGTAAGAAGTATCTAAGCCACTTTATACAAGTCTTTAAAGTTGGAAGATATTCTTGTTTGTTCCAAAAATGAGAACATGAAGAGCACTTAAGGTTTGTTAAGAAATGCTTAAAAAAGGAAAATAAGTTGTATGAAACTATTAATTATCTTTTTGTAGTAAAATTCATTGCAACCAGCATCATTTCTAGAGAAATGATTTTAGTTGACAAGGGAAAGGATGAAGGCCATAATGGAATGCTTATAGCGTGTGTAGCCCTACATGGGACTAATTGAAACAACTTATTAGTGAATCATGGAAGGGTTTTTGAATATTGTGAAACCATGATACATTACCTTTAGGCGTCACTAGGTAAAAATGGAAAGATGAATGTGACAACGATTTTGTTGAAATGAAGATATTACCCAGAAGTGTACCAATATTTTAAGCCCGCGACATGGAGAAGGACTTCATAGTTTACTGAGATGCTTTGAAATAAGGATTGAGATGCGGTAATGCAAGAATGAGGTAATATCTTATGCATCCAAAAAGTTGAAGAAACATGAAGAGTTGTATGTACCATGACTTAGAGAATTAGTAGCGTTAATGCTAGCTTTGAACTTTTGGAGAAACTAGCACAAGTGGGGAAGATTTGAGCTAAAGATTCATCATGACTTCATAAAGTATCTCTTCACTTAGAAGCGTCCCGAATGCTAGACAAAGGAGACATAGTGAATTAATGAGTGAGCACAATTTTGGGATTTGTTACTGTCAAGAGGAAGGACAATGTGGTGGTTGATGCAAAGAAGAAGGCCACAAATATTCTCCCTAGTACCCTTGAGGTCCAATTTGGTGTGTGCATTTGGAAACTCTTTTGAATATAGTTTGTATCCAAAGGTTACGTCATTGCTCCGTGTGGAAGCATATGGATAAAATTTTTGAATATGCCATTGAATCAAGGAAAAGTTGTTGAGATTTCACGAAATTAGAATGTACATCCTTAAGGAAGGAGTATGTGAAGAACCATCCTCAAAGAGTCATAGATAACTTAATTGTGTACATCTGGCACTGCAAGAAGAATATGTATACGGAACATGAAAATTTTTCCTTAAGCAAGAATGAAACATGATGTGGTCCAATTTGTCTTGAGGTATTGAAAACCCTTGGAAATCCCTATGGATAAATGGGAGGTCATTTATATGGATTTAACTATGGGTTTTCTACTCCGTTGCAAAAAAACAAGACCATCTTGTTTTTAGTTGATAATTTGACATAAAGTTTCCATTTTCATCCCTTTGAGAGACACTTATGATGTTACCAATGTGGTACAAGTTTTTTAAAGTGAATTTATCCTTCATGATTTACCCACAAGGTAATTTTCAATAGAGAATCTCACTTTACATCTAGGTTTTGGATAAGTTTGTAGTCAGAGTAGGGGCTCGGTTGAACTTGATAATTTCACATCATTCAAAAATAGATGGGAATATTGAAAGAGTAAATCAAGTTGTGGATGACATTCTTAGAATTCGGGTTATGGATAAACTCAATGGGAGAAGTACCATTGGTAAAGTTTTTCCTACAATAAAAAATACCAAAATTCAATTTGGATTCCTCATTATAAACTTTATATGGGAGACCATGCAATACTTGAGTTGGTGAAAGGTTGGATGGCAGGTATGTGGGGCCAAAGTAGTTCAGAAATGGAGGGCTAGGTAAAAGCCCAGATTCAACAAAGATTAAAGGTTATGTTCATGCATGTACCTAATCAAGATTGTAAGAGTGGGAGACCAGGATTTTGTTGTATCTAACTTAACAAGAGAACAATTTGGTTTGGGAAAGGGATAAAGTAGCCACCTCGATGTATAGGATCTTTTGGATCAAAGAGAAACTTAATTGGAATAGTTGCATATCATCTTGTACTACCACCCCACTTGCATAAAACTCATGATGTTTTTCATGTATCTATTCTATGACATTATGTTTATGATGAATCTCACAAACTTGATTGAAAATTGAAAGTCTGGAGAAGTGGGAACCGTCACTGCTTGGTGTTACACATGTTAGTTATAGAGTTCAATGGCTGGAGTCATGGTTTAATTGCTGAACTAGGTTAAGGTCGATGGGATATAAGTACTTAAGTGCTACTTGGGGGGATGTATAGACTATCGTCGATACTACCTCATTTTTTGACCATAAGTGATGCCCATTTTGACTTAGATAACTACTTTTGTTAGGTCCTATTTATATTTTCATGATATTTTTTTTATGAATGTTATGTATTATTGATGCATTTTAAATTAGAAAATTGAACTTACATATATAGAACACTTGATGGATTATCTTCATATTGATTAATGTCCCGATGTATGACTTATATGGTTGTGATTTATTTGATGTATCAATGATCAAATTTATGATTTATATAATGTGTGATTTGCTTCTGACATACTAATGTTAATTGAAAAAATTTGGTACGTGGATACCAAATCTAATAACATAGATGGGACCACGTGTGTGTGTGTGCATTTCTTATGTATATGCTTAGATGAAGACCTATAGATTAGGACGGGTTATGTAATAACCAAAGATCCATGCTAGTAAATGGTGGATGTCAAGACATCCAATGAGATACTATAATGTACATTGTTCTATTATGTTTTATATTTGATTTGATATGTACTATTATGACATCGAGGTAAGGTGGAGATTTTAGATGGCCACATGCTTGTATCCAATAATAAGGATGGGAAAATATGGTTTTATACATGTTTCCTATATATCAAAACTACCTGATTGAATTATTTGATTACAAGCATCCAAAACGGTGCTATAGTGTAGTCCATGTTAGGTGTTTACCTTAGTTCTTTGAGGAGATGTGGGAGGAATGTCCACTACATAACCTCCAAAATTGGAGTCGTGGGAGGTTTGTGATAGGCCTGCTCTCCTAGATGTGTGATGATTTCCAGGTTGCCTACTAGGGAGGTAGAGTCAAATATAGTTGACACTTCCTCCACTTGGTTCTAATGATGATTATATCGAGTGTAGTTGATGCCATAATATATTACAACATAGGATAGATAGAATGGGAGCGAAAGTAGGTTCGGGAGGATGGGAGGCTCTAGGGTTTGTTGAGACTCAAGATGGAAATCTTATCCTTTTTTATTTGCCATTTTGGTTACTGTCCCTCTCTCTATTTTTGTTATGCCTTATTTCATACTACTTCGTGACTACTTGTATCCTCTTGAATCTAACTTCAATATAAATTTTGCTAAAGGAGGGGTATATGTAATGCCTCTACGTGATCCTATTTTCTTAGATTATAGTTTTAACCTACCTGCGATTGATTGACTTCTATGTTTGATTCTTAGAAGAATTATTAGTATATGTGTGAGTATGCATATGATAGTTACATACCACACCTCACACAAATACACTAATATTCTAAGCATACTATATAAAGATGATTAATAAGTGGTTAAATTGGATTAACGAATAATTTATAATCAGCCTTAAGCTTGATTAATAATCAAGATTATGGTTAAGCGTTAAGCTTGATTAGTGATTAATTAACTCTTCATCACGACTTATAATTAATAAATTATATCTTAACATAATTTATGTAATATTTAACTTTTGTATGATTATTATGAATCCATAGGTTTTCTAGCATTAAAATATAATATTGTTTTATTATTATCATTATTTTATTATTTTATTCTTTTTATGCTCTCACATGATTATTCTCTCAAATTAATTCAAGGATAAGAAAATAGATGGGGTGGTTTGAAGAATCTATGGAGACATCACAACGGAGGTAGGTGGGAAGTGTCATTGAATATAGATAAGGTGGAAGGTTATGGGGGAATATTTTTTTTCGAGAGGAAACGAACAATAAGGGTTAGGGAAAAAACATTGGAGTGGATACCTTTTTGTTTGGAGGAGAGGAGAAAAAACCATTTGGTGACAATGAGCTTTGGGTGAGATGGGAATGAAGTAACAAGAGGATTTTGGGGTTGGTTTTTTGGTTTTAGCACTTAGGTGTAGAGGGTTTGGAATGGGAACTCGGACACAATCTGACAGTGGTTTGGACTTGGGATTGGAGGGCTAGAAAACCTATGGAAGTTCCTTGTGCTAAGGGAATTCAGATATACTTTCCTAATTTGCAAGGTGACATATTCGGTTGGGTGATCTCAATAGGAGCACGATAATTGAGCCACAAAACCAAATATTCTTCTTGATGTTGGTTAAGTGTTGATGATTAAGTTCTACTTTTTATTATGTTGTGACAATTTGAATATAATTATTTAATTATCTTATAATTTATATATTACAGTGTAAAAAGTATATTCTAATTTGAGAATTTAAAAATAGATATCCTAAATTTTTAATATGGTTGACATTAAACTTCCAAAAACAACTCAAATAGGGAAAAGACAATAATGTTTAAAAGAAATGTATTTCTAAAAACAATAAATTATATTTGAATAAAAATTTTAAAACATATTAATGAATTATTATGAATAGGTTGTCTATATGACGGAGACTTTTTTGGAGTTTAGTATATTTTTGGATGAAATATACGAGTTTTTATAGTGAAATCTTGATTTATGTTGTTTATTTTAGCTCTACTACATATGGATTTAGTACCCTCAAAAACACGGGAACTTCTATTGTGAAGAATTCACGGGTCAAACTTGTGATTTCAATGAACCCCTACTAGATTATAGACATATTAGATCATAAAATGGTAAACTTTTTTTCGAAAGTCTCACTTATGAAGCAGTTGTATTTTTTGTGCCCATATTTTTTCCCTTTGTGATATTTTCTTTTGTGTTATAGGTAGTCACAAAATGAGAAATTGTAAAATATATTTTATGTCATAGATTTAATTATTATTATTACTATTATTTTTCAATTAAATTGAGTGGCAGGAAAACTAATTATTATACGGTTAGACGTCCCTTTTTTGAAAATGGTCAAGCCAAACTTTGTATACCCTTTTTTCTTGTTTAAGAACAATATCTATCCTTTATTGAGATCCCCATTACCACACAATCGTAGTTGCTATTGAGATCCCCATTACCACACAACTCATGCAATGAAGACTCCATCGCATTTATTGAAAACTTGCAGTCACATTCTGTTGCGTCTCAGTAGGTGGAGGTTGAGTGGATATTTCTATGCTTCTCACACTTTACCATTTGGCCTTCACAACTTTAAATGAGCAACTTTCGATTTCAAAGTCTGCATTTTTATGTAGAATGAAGGATAGATGTATTTGCTTGTTTTCTATTTTTGTTCTTCAAGTAAAGAATTAGGCAATTTGTATAGAAGTTGATGAAGAAAGTATTGAAAATTTTGACTCACGAGAGAAAAATAAAATTATTTAAGAGAAGTTGTACGAGATCTTGTCATTTGAATAAATTAGAAAATGAAGTTTCATCATATGAAGTTGATCCTAACTAGACATGTGGTGCTGTTTTTAAAAGGATGTTAGCTTTACTAGAAATGTATTCCTTATTATATTGTAAGATTAAATTAAAAAATTACCTACATATTTTACAATTGTAAGTCTAATAACACACTAATTGTCCATTCTTTGTCATTTTTTTGTCTTTGCTGGCATATATAAAAACATTACCAACCTTATAATCTGTCAATTTTGGTCCAAATACACACTAGCGAACATATATATTATCAATCAATGTTTTCTTCATTTTGAAATTTATGCGTTGAAATTTTTCAACAAGAAACAAGTAAGTGGCATCCGAAACAACACACACTGTGGTGTGGGATCACGAATCTGCAGGTGATGGATCCTAACGACAGAATTAATTATTACCAGCCAATTTTTAAATAAATTGGAAGAATTAATGATAATCTTATCTCACTGTACTTGTAATAGTTAACTAAATGTGATAGACTTAGTTAGATCAAAAAATTTTCGAGTTGAGGGGTCAAAGGGTAAGGATATAGATTGATTCTATTAAATAAGGTCCGATTCACAGTTGTAGCACTAGTGTTGGGGAATCGGTTAACTCACATTAATTGAATTAAAATCGGTTTAACTAGTTCTAGCGGTTGATGAGCTAGTGGAAGATCAAGTGAATTAAAATGGGTTTAATTCACCGGTGGTGATCTACCAAGTAATTGATTATTCTTATTAATAGTTGCATGCATGTCAGGTCGATGGAACCCGATTCAGGGGAAGAAAAAGGTTCAAAGGCAAGTGAACTATCGGTTGTATTTTTAGCAAACTGCGGATGCAATTATATAACCATAGGAAGCCCATGATGAATTGTGCAGTAAAGAAGGGTTGAATTTCTATTTAATATGGGTTTAATTCTCTTGAGGATTACATAGTAGGTGTAGGCGAGGAGAGAGGTGATAATTGGCTATGTGTTTGTCCAATATTGCCTAGATCATTGTGAAACGATTCGTAAGAGTGTATGAGGTTGTGGTGATCACAAATACATTATATTGTTTCATTATTCCTTGGTTATAAAATAAAGATGGAGGGGTTTTTTGATTAGTTTTATTTCCTCGGGAATATGTTTTGTGGTTGTGTATTGATTTACTTCTTTCTATTACTTTCATGTGATTGAGCAATCATGTTTATATTACGCAAATATTGTAGAAGGATTCGGTATCTTGCTTGATGCATTGCATTATCGATTAGATTCATTGATATAATTTCAACATGGTATTATAGTTGTGTTAGAGTTTTCTCGCATGGTATCGGGCCCATTGAATCACAATAGTGTTGAAGAGAAATTGAGTTTGTGTTAAACAATATTCAAATTTTCGGATACTTTCTTTGGAGCTAGGATCAGATGTCTTTCAATGGCTTAAGACTTGAATATGCACTCAAGGGGAAATGAGTTCAAATTATATTGCGTGGAAGGAAATGATGGATGCAATGTTGGAGGACAATGGGTTGAAGGAATTCATAGATAATGATATTCCCAAGCCCATAATGATGCCCAACTTCTTGATGCATGGCGGAAGAAAGTAGAAAAGGCGAGGAGGATCTTGTTATAGGTAGTACGAGATCTTGTCTCTAAGTCTCCATGGAAAGGCTACTCCATATGCTATGTGGAAGGCCTTCAGATCTTTTTCAAAGTAGTAGTGACCACGATAAATTGGCACTCAAGGACAAGCTCGGGGAAAATAAAAATGGAGAAGGGCGACACAATCCAGGAAATCTTGACCAAGTTCTTTCAATGTCGAGATGAGATTGGAGAGTGTTGGGGATTCTATAGGCGATGATGACTTGGTGAGCCTAGCACTTTGAGGCCTTCCCAGGCGGCATAGTTACCATGACCCTATGAATGGGAGGAGAAGTTACCCGATTGGGAGCGACTTTGGTCAGATTTGGTACAAGAAGGATTTCAGCAGAATACCAAGGATGGATCCTTATCCAAGGCAGATGATGGGGAAAATTGTGCCTTGGGCCACAGTAAGGTAAATAAGGGGAAGGGGAAGAAGCCCCATTCCAAATGTGAGACAGAAAATAAGGCAAGAAGCGTGACATGCCAAAGGAGGAGATTCAAAAATCGATTACAATAATCAACACATTCATTTTCTCATACGATGAAAGAGATTCTAGTAATTGGGAACCCAAGAATGTGGTGTGCAAATTTTCTCCCTACATTTTCTTAAGATCACATATTTTCTAGTGCATGGCACGAACTTAAGAAGGACACAAACTTCTCCTTGTGTGTGTTTACCAAAGTTTGATATGCGGGGGATGCTCTTGGCATTCAAATTCTTACGTGTAACCCCGTGCCTTAGGAATAACTCAAGATAATCCTAAACTTTGCACCTATTCCTTGAAAGTGGAATGAATATATTATCTAGCTATGGGCTAACTCCATTGATCTAAATCATTTTAAGTTGAGCTCCTTAAATTGATGCGGTTCCTATTTCTAAAATTGGTAGGCTTTTTGGAATTACGAGAATAAAACTATATAGGCATTCATGTTTTACACATGAATATGTGGCTATGATTCGACTTCCACTTGCTAACATGACATTCTTCGGTCACTAGGTCAGTTATTACCCAACTACATGTAGTTTTCTAAAACCTCATTATGAATGACTCTTATAAACCTCATTATGAATGGGTTTGTGCTCACGATTTGAAAGAGGCTTTGACTCAGGAAAAAGCATATGTTTGTATTTAAAGCATTACAAGAAACTTTACGAGATGTGTTATAGGAAATTCGACGAACAATGATTGTGGATGCGAGTTTAGCAAATTTTTAGACTTTGAATGTGTCAAAGTGGATTATTTCCTCGCAACGCCATTGTAGAATTTGTTAAGAGCACCCAATTCTTAGAAGTTCAATATGCTAATCTATGGATGTAGTGCTATATTCTAAAAGGAATAATGATTGAATAAGGAAAAATATATGAAAACACTAATGATATTAAGGAATTTTTATTAATAAATTGATAGACATTATCTACTTAGACATCATCTCAATTTTTCCCCATGTTTGCGAGGATTTTGGTATGAGCTTCCGGTTGTTCAATGTGTAGCCCTACCTAAAATAGACATGCTAATTAGTTTAACGGATAAGCCTCTCTACATGAATGATTTTTGGGAGGTTCAAATTGTATCCTTATTAATGTTTTACGCAAGTAACATGGATATTGATTTTTATTTTTTCCCCTAAAACAATGGTAGCAAGCATCGACATATTTATTACTAGACATATTTATTACTAGGTGAGTACTATATTAGTTTGGAATTTTGTTGCCTATACACTTTGTGAGTATGTATAATATTGTTTCAAAACCAAATAAAAAAATAAAAATTAGTTCCAATACTCATTGTGATTTTTAAAATGGAGAATAGAATGTAATTCACTTTTTTATGGCCATTACTATAAATTTGCTTGATTTTAAAAATGGAGAATAGAATGTAATTCCTTTTTATGGCCATTACTACTTATTGTTGTTTTACAATCCGAGGCAATAATGTGCAATTAATACCCTTTATAAAGAAATGAGGCGTATGAGTGAAATCACATGTAACATTTCATATATATTTTTTTACAAGGTTATTAATTGATAGCATTCGGAAATGCAGCATAAGTAGAGGAAGTTTTGACTCTATTTCAACCAAAAGGTTCTTCGTAATAAATGGAAATTCACAGGAGATATAAAAAATGAAATGATCAGAATAAGAGTTTATGTTAGTTAAACTTTTTCAATAAAGCTTATATTTTTACAAAATAAATATATATGAAAATATGTGTTTGTATTTAAATGTTTATTAGTATAGTTTATTTAATTATGGATTTAATAAAATTGGATTTAAATATCGAGGCGTTATTTTTTCTATTGATGAATTTGCTTGATTTATATATATACACACTTTTGAAAATGGTAGGTTATTTAAATTTTTTAATCATTAGTATACATCCATCTTAACAACGATCTAGCAAGCCTCCAAAAATTCAAAATAAATATGTTAACCATATGCACGGATATTTTACTAACATAGCCAAATTTATCTAGATTTCAATTGATAGGGAACATGGTGAAGATAGATATATACACTTTTAATTTTTTTTATATATAAAAACCACAAATAACTTTATAAAATCTTTTGACAACTTAATCTGTAAATAAACATTGTCAAACTATAAAATCTTAATTGTTACGTGTTGTCATTAATATACTATATCCTAATATTAAAAAAGAATTTTAAAAACCAAAAACTATAATTTATAAAAATTAAAAAAACACACTAAAAAAAACATAAATTTAATATATCAATTATTATTATCCTCGACCCTTGGATATAAGTCAATGCTTTGACCTTCAATTTTTTTTCATTTGACTAAAAATTAAAGCTGTGATTTAAAGTTAACTTTATTAAACAAAAAATTAATTTATTTTATTAATTATTATAAAATTATTTTTGTGTTTTTTTATTGGTTAACTAATATCCCTTCTTATTGAGTAATCCATGAACTCCTCACATTGTCATATTCCCAATTTAATGATCATTGAAACTTTGTAAAAATCTTTAAAGCCATGCCATCGCTCTAACAGTGGTAAGCATAGAATTTAATGATAGGCACACTTGTGCTTCTAAGTTGATGATATTAGTGTTGCCTTTCAACTTTGTTATAAGGCGGGGTTTATTTCCATACATCATGGGGCCATAAATGCACCCGGGCATAGTACTCGCGGCCCAGGATGATCTACAACTTTAATCGTAGTGACATTTCCGGCCTGAGTGCATTTACAAACCTATGGAAGAAGGAAATAAGGCTTCGTACGTTGTTATAATAGTAGATATATTTATTAAATTAGTTCTTAATGTTGGTTACAAAGTTTCTTTTCCACACTCCGGTATCATTACGGAGAGACTTGACTCGGGGAGTTTTTTGAAAAAATGAATTATGATTCGACGTAGTAATACGTAGGATTGGGGCCTTTATATTTTAAGATATGTTTTTTTTATAAATTAATTTAAATTAATTTAAAGTTTGAATTGTTTTTTAAATGTGATAGTCTAACTAGATTGTTTTTCTCTTAAAATCATGAACCAAAGATTTTTAATAAAAATGCGCGAGAGATTTTTTGTACATTCGAGTTATAGTTATTAAACTTCAAGATTTAGGTCCTATAAAGGTTTTTGATGGTGTTGAATCATTTCCACCATCAAAAACATGATGCAAGCTCTTATTCTTTGTAAGATTTCTTAATTTTGTTTTTCCCAATTCTGACCACATAGATGTACATTTATACACTTCCTTGTGACCCTTGGTCTTCGCATACCAAGTGGTCTCTCGGACTCCAACTGACCATTTGCCTCCCACACTAACCTAGGAGGATTCGGTGTCAACATTCCCCCTAAATCCGAAGGGAGGTATGTATAGGTCCAAGAAGAGAGTTGTAATAAAAATGTGCAAAGTATGCATGGCAACACTAGGTTGAATGAGCTCTCCAAAAATGTTGGCATAAGGAGGAGACTGGTTTAAGGACCAGTACAAAGTTTGGAATGCTTAGTGCGGTTCTTGGAACTCTTCCAAATATGGCGAAAGTTGAGGTCTTTTGCTAGAGGAAGTGCTCCTAATGTTTTGAAGAGGATACCTTCAACCTCGGCGAAGAGTCCTACAGCTTTGCGATGGTTCAAGGATGACCACCAACTTTGGAATGCTTAATGCATTTCACTGGAACTCTACCAAAAGTGGCAAGAAAGTGAAGTCTTACGCTGGGGAAGTGCCTGCCTCAAACTCTTTGAAGAGGAATAATATCAACGTCACATATATGGTTTAAGACTATCGAACAACCAAAAGCATCTTTGATAGGCATGCAACTGTCTCTAGCTACAAATGCGAATCTGAAATGAGGATGGAAAGCTCGGGCTAAGCAAGCCCTATTGTGTCTCTGGCTACAACTTTGAATGCGGTATGGCCGGAGTTGTGGTTAGGTTCGCTTGAAGTGGCTTTGAAGCTTGTAGATGACCATAATTTCCCCCCTATCGGATACAAAGGTGATATGATGGAAAAAAATCCAACTTCAAGGTACATTCAATACTTTACATGAGTTTTGACATGACTTGAACATCTTCTTCAGTTGTTGATGCCCATTTCCAAGAGAGATCATCGAAATGAAACTTTGTTCTTGCGGAAATTGTTTGCAGGCGCATTTGTGTGAAAGATAAGGTGTGATGGCCATAGTTCTTGGATGGGTGAAGATCGAAACAATGATCTTTCATATGGCCAACTTGGTCACGGTGTTGGCATTTAACAATCTCGCATTCTTGGTGTGGAAGGAGAAAAATATGGAACAGGCAGGCGGTGTCATAAAGAAATATTTCACTATGGAATTGGATGGGCTTTGAATAGTGTTGGAATATGAAAGGACACCTCCTTGTCATATCAGACTGTTATGTGGTTATTTATGGACCAACTCTTCCCAAGGTCTCATGATGGGCTTGGGAAGTGTGAACTAAACACGCATCTTTCATACCTATGTTGTCTCATTGGGCATTGAATTTGAATCAATCACAAGATTGTTGACTTATTTCTTATCGAGTGTCTTTCAATGTTGAAAAAATCGGGTTTAGAAGGATGACGCTACTTCTTTGTAATTCTTCTTGTTGTAGATTTGTCTAAAGGCAAAAACTCATCTTGTGCCTTTTGCGGACATAGTTAAATGTCTTTGAGAACAACCACTGTCAATCATGAGTGTATTGTTGGTAGTAGAATGTATGCGATTGTTCGGTAATTCAAATGTTCCATAATCTATTTTTCCAACAATTTAAATTGTTGAATTCAAATTCACTCCAAAAAACAAAATAGAAGGGTGTTCCACGAGGCTGTAAACTAACATGAACTTATGCATATATAAAAGAGAGGTTTTAGGATGGATTGACTGACTAGAAATTGTAGCTAGCTACTCAACGGAGTACAGAGAAGAACTCTATGGATGCTCTGAATTATACGAAATACTCTTGGTTCTATTCAATGGCATTCATTGTTTTCTTTCCTTGGAAAAATAATTATATCCTGTAGATGGCAGGCGTTGTACTAGAATCTGTGGATTGTTTTACAAAAATGTTGAAATTTCCCATCTACTACTGCAAAATTACAATACACTTAAAAACACATATAATTTTAAAAACCACGAAGAGCTAGCTTTTGTTGTAGGATCCATATTTCATTTTTTTTCCACGAGAAGAGCCTTCACTAGTTGTAGGGACACCAACACGGTCCCTGAACACGATTCCTTGTTCGAGTGTTACGGCACGTGCGATGGAAGCATCCCCGATGATGGAATGCATTTTCAACGTAAGCAATTATGCCTTTGGAAAAACTTTTAAAAAGTTTTCTATATATATTCTCATGCAACCACTTTCATGTCTCAACAACTCTTTGTGGATTTCGACTCACGTCATGACAAGAAGCCTCATTCAATCTCAAACTTGAAGAATCTATTGATGAGTTATGGAAACGATGAATGTTTGGAAATCCATCATTATATAATGCGATTGAAGTTTAGGTATGGAGAGGTTTTACGACTCTTTTAAAGGAAAGGATAAGTTTAAGAAATGACAAATTTTCTCTGCTTGGGACTTACTAACTACGGGACATTCATTGGAACCGTATAGTGCTTCGTGGAACAATATATTGTAGCGATTGAAGATGGTGTAGATAAATTCATTCAAGCCCATTAGGTAATGGAGCAATCGTTGAGACATTGTTAAAATCAACATTGATCAAATAGCTCTCCGGAGTGAGACTGGAGAGTGTATACTACCACATACACACACTCTATATTCTATATTATGAATGAAGGAATTACACACATATTTATACAAGCAAAAGTCTCAAGATAGAATTCTATCTTAGACGTACGATAGTGTGGTTGAGATTCTCAACCACGCTAAACTAGGATAAACTATATTCTAACTAATTCCTATTATGTAGGAACAAACTCTGAAATGAGTACAGCAATAGACAAGTAGGAATTAAATATTTCCAACACCCCCCTTAATGACTACTTGTCATGATAGTGATTCACAAAATGCGGTTGTGGTCAAACATAACAAAGAGCCTTAACATCGTCCACCAAGAAACAGCCATCACGGAATGGCAGGTACCAACCGTTGCAACCGCTAGTCGTAGGATGTCCCGCCCGCATACATGATGCAGCCCGGCCGTTTTCCACTTTGCATATATGTACCTACAAATCCACCACCATCCGTGGTGCATGTGCGAACCTCCCAGAAACACAATCTACCTCTCTCGGACGGTCAGCAACTTCTCTTGATCTGCTCCTCTATAGCGAATCCAAACGAAGTTGAGGCTTCCCGCGGATCTTCCAATCTACCTCTCCCCCGGAATGAGTCCATAACTTCTCCAACACCTTCTCCCCATGGAAATCGTCAAACGAAGTTGAGGGCTTCCGCCGGCCCCCCGCCGATTGAGTTGGCGTCTTCTTGAATAAAATCGTGCGCTTAGCGCCATTCCCGTGATTTGGCGCATTGGCACGGTATGTAAGACAGGTCATGCCAATTGTACTTCTCGGCCGACATCGGCCTGAAAGCACACCAACCCCCTTCTTCTCGAGATTTATGAATCATCGGGGCCGGTGTTCTTGCGGTCCACCTGCTAGGTGTTCCTAGCTCTGCTTGTTTCTGACTCTCTCACTGCACCATGACCACTCGTGTACGTACGGCCACAAAGGCACCTCAAGCCACAAAGGCAACCAGCCACAAGGCTCTCTGAGATGGTTTACGGATCACCACCAACCATCACTTTACGATGACAAAGCGACCACAAAGGCTCTACGGATGATTACGGATCACCACAACCATCACTTTACGGTGACAAAGATGGTTTGTTGACCATAAACCATTACGAAGTGGTTTTAAGATCACCACGAACTTTCAAATGCCTTTACGAGGCTTGCATTCCATATTTCATTTGGAGTTTACGGGGTACATACAATGACCATTACAACAATTGGACTTTCTTATAACATGCCTAGGGAGTCTATTCCACAAACCACACTAAACTCAAACAAACATCTCTTTTAAATACCATAAACATCGTATTTGCTCCTTTACCTCATATGTTCATTGTTCACATCTTGGGCATCCTTGTGCATTCCAAATAACTTCTTGGAAATCCACGTCTCGTCATTAGGTAGGTTGCAAATTCTAACAAAATAACTGCCTACATTGAGTTAGCTAGGCTCAATAAGGCTCAATAATATTTAAAACATGATTCCAAGAAAATACAACATAAACTCTTCAAATTTAGTTCCTCTACGCGAAAGTGGTTATTTTTTCCAGAGTATACTAGTAACCACATTCCAATGATACCTTGGGGGGGGTCCATAGATAAAGCTGAAACATAGGCACTCACGGCCACACGAAGGCAAAATTTTCCCTTCAAGAAATTAATCAAGGACTCCATGGTCCAATCCTCAAGTAGTTTCGGTATCCACTTCTCCCGACATCGTGACATAATGCCACCTTCCCCTACGATTATCAAGGCTAGTAAGCATATCTTGCCTCATGTCAACGACAATATGATAGCTATGACCACATTGAAGTTCCCCCAATTCATCATTAGCTTCGTATTCCTACTACACTTCCGGTCATTTTACGGTAGACAACGGAGATCTAGCTTCCATGATGCAATGCTTCATCTTTTGTGAAGCCTTTGAAAAATAAGTCTTCATAACCATGTATTGACGTAACCAATTCGATCTCCAAGTTCAAGTAAGACCTCATAGGACATCTTGTCTACATCAAGCACGCAAATCCTTGTGTTTGGTCGTAAATGTCTATTCCACCCAATAGGAGAGTGGCTTCTGACATCGAAGTTGCTCATAACTCATTCATCCGTCCCTCGAATCGCTCCCGATACAGAAAGTATCTCTCCTAGGCCCCCTCGTTGAAACCTTGATCTACGTAATTGGTGGCTCACGGCAATGGATGACACCTGCACGCGGGGCAACCGCTTTTCCGAATCCAAATCCATTAGTACGTTGGAGATTTTTACGCTTTTCTCCACTTTCGAACGCCATCATGAGTTGCTAGTGTCTCCAAGGGCGCGGAAGGGTATCAAAGAAGTGCACGAATCAAAAAACAACGTCAGGATCCTTCACGAGATGCAAAGTATGTATCTCCATAGCTTCCCCAATCAATTATAGATTGAAAAATCATAAGAATGCCTGGAAGTAGGCATTCGGAAATTGAAACCATTCTAACAATGGCACTTCCAATTCCATTGTAATGCGCATGGAACGAGTCTACGGGATGGAAGCGCATGAAAATATACAAATGATGCCAACCAAAGAAATATGCATCTGTTTGAATTGTTACTTACCTTTAGAACGAGAAGCGTAAGGAACAAGAAATTCACTTTTAACAAAGCTTGCAAGACCCTGAGCCGTTTTTGACAACGGGAAAGTCTCCATCGGCGGCTTCGACGGATCATTCGTCCCTCCATTCACTACGGTTGGGTAACAATTCAACGTAACGATTCGAAGCAACAACGTTCTTCACCAGGTATGACGAAGGGGCACCGATTGGAAAAAAAACAACGCATCGGCTTCGGGTTGTTTCCCTTCACGGTAGGAAAGGCGGCGTTGCCAGGAGTCGGCGTTCTCCCACAACATTCGGGTAGCGTTCGGCATAGGCGACCAACAAGGCTCCATGGCCCCGGCTCCTCATGCTCCTTTGTCACGGCGGGTGATGACGCCATCCTAGCACTTTGTCGTTCACACTTTGCGACCTTTGGTGATAAAGCTCCCTCTCCTCTCCCACGATCGACCCAATATTAGTGTGGTGTCTTATCCTTAGTGAGCTCACACCGGAAGCTCCTCTCCATAACACGGACTCACTTCGCCGGCGTCCACGCACACACGGACTCACTTAAACGAGCGTCCAATGAGTCTCAATAGGCATGCGTCTGCAGCACACACTCAACTCGGAGAGCGCCCCCAACGCCGGCGAGCCATTCAACTCGAAAGCGGCTCGGGAGCAATGAAAAATAGCGAGACTAACCACATCGCGAGCCTCGGGAAAAAAAAAATCAAATCACAAGATCAAGGCTCTTCCACGACCCCGGCGGCGCACGCTTCTACGCACTCGGAGTCACGCGACCTTCACCAAATTGCTACGGCCCTCAAAACCGAGCTCGATGGACAACCAAACAAAAACAAAACTCTCATTCTGCAATTTCCCTCGGCCCACAGTAGAAATCGGTACTTACGGAGCTCACAAACTCAGATACCATGTTAAAATCAGCTATTGATCAAATAGCTCTCAGTGTGAGACACGGAGAGTGTATACACACATACACACACTCTATATTCTATATTATGAATGAAGGAATTACACACATATTTATACAAGCAAAAGTCTCAAGATAGGAATTATATCTTAGGCGTACGGTAGTGTGGTTGAGAGATTCTCTCAACCACACAGCAAACATAGGAGAAACTACATTCTAGCTAATTCCTATTACGTAGGAACAAACTCCTGAAATGGAGAATTACAACCATAGACAAGTAGGAATTAAATGTTCCAACAACCATTGATAATTTTTATTCTTGTGCTAGAAAGAAGTCATAATGTAGGAAAGTTTCCAGGACATTTGGTCTTCCCTGGAGGAAATTCTGAGCTAGAAGAACTTGGAATTTCTGGCCACGCTTATGATGATGACAAAAAATTTAGAGAAAATTTGAATTATATGATCTCACAAGAGATGTTTGATGGTATAATACGTGAATTTGAGGAAGATATTGGCATTCTTGCAATCTTTCTGAGTGATCCGATATTTATTAGAA
Organism: Pinus albicaulis; assembly: GCA_034641835.2. NCBI lineage: Eukaryota > Viridiplantae > Streptophyta > Pinopsida > Pinales > Pinaceae > Pinus > Pinus albicaulis. The sequence continues at coordinate 213,941,020 of CM076584.1, read as the reverse complement.
TTTATCAGAGAGTGATGAATGTCTGACCTGTAGCTTTCTTCTGCATAAAATGTAGTTAAAGTTCATCATATATCTTGAGACTCTATTCAAAAGCAAAGGATGGTTTTAATTCAACACAAATGTGCATGGTTCCTAAGTCTAAATAGTGTTGAACTGAAATCGATTACCATTATGCTCTAGCAGAGCCAAAGGTGGTATGGGATATATGACTATGCTTATGCGTATGGTGCATATGAAAGGTGGAGAGGCCAAGAGGTTGATAGGGCCAATGGGTAACAATGCAGAGCCACTGATCATTCATGCTTCCGGTGTGCCACAATACACAATATATAATACACAGAGCTTCATAACAAATTCACAATACTAGCACCATGCTTCTGCTACACCACGATGCCGCAACAGTCGAGTGTATGACACAGACACACAACAAAATTCAATTTCCAACTCATAGACATATGATACTCTTGAACATACCATACAAATAGCATTTAAACAACCATTCATGCGCTTCATGGATGAGGACAGGACTCACAATTATTAGCATGAAAACTAAAAAGTGCAGGAAGACTATGATAGAAGCATTTCTAACTTGAGTCCAAACTAATATTGTGCACTCAGTAACCACTGAAAATTCAGGTATAGAGTACGGATTTCTATCAAATATGAAAACAATAATTAAAAGTCTGCACAATGGACAAAATAACAAGCATAATGCGCTGAGAAGAACAAGCATAATGCGCCGAGACTATCGTTTTTGCGCTGAGACTATCGTGGTATGATAGGTTGGAATGACTATTGAGCTACAAGCTCATAATGGAATTCCAATCGACCTTATCTAGAATATGAAAAGAAACGTTGAGAGAAAAATCGTCCAGTAAAAATATATTGTGCATGCAAAAGAGGCATTATCAAACACACAACCAGTTAAATGCCTTCAAATGCATTCAAGTGCAGCTGCAGTCATGCAAATGAATTCAAATGCATTCAAGGTGAAAAGGTGTCAATTCTGAAAAAATAGGTAGAATAGCTGCAAATGGAGCTGGCAAAATGTTAAAATTACAAGCCTGTCTGACCTGTGCTCCGATACCATGTTAAATACAAGTATGGAGGAGATAAAATGTTAAAATGATAAGACAATTCATTGCATTTACTATTAACATAGTTGTACATTTATACACTTCCTTGTGACCCTTGGTATTTGCATACCAAGTGGTCTCTTGGACTCCCTTTGACCGTTTGCCTCCCACAATAACCCTAAGAGGATTAGGTGTCCAACAACCATGAATTACAATGATCAGGTAAGTTCTTTTATAGTTGCATGTTCTAACGATTACTGGTTATGGCACTTTCAGTTTGGGCACTTGCATTTTTCTGGTTTAAGATTGTTGCAACATAAATACATGGTCATAAGATTACCTCCCATCAATGAACTTGCTATTTCTTGTGAGTTTTGCATCTTAGGAAATCAAAATCGTGAGAGTTTTCCTAAGGGAGTTTCATACAGAGAAAATAAACCACTTGAGTTGGTGCATACAGACTTGTGTGGACCTATGAGGACACAGTCGATTGGTGGAAGTTGTTACTTCCTCACACTTATTTATGACTATAGCAGAAAGAATTGGGTTTACTTCTTGAAGAAGAAGTATGAAACTTTTTCAAATTCAAAAGAGTTCAAAGCATTAGCAGAGAACCAAAGTGATCGGCAGATCAAGGTATTAAGATCAAATCGTGGTGGATAATATGATTCGAAATCATTCCATGAGTATTGTAAATAACATGGAATCAGAAGACAGTTTACAACCAGATACACACCATAACAGAATGGTGTAGCAGAGAGAAAGAAAAAAACAATCATGAACATGACAAGGAGAGTGTTGAAAGCAAGAAACTTGTTTAATGAGTATTGGGCAGAACCAGTTGCATGTGTTGTTCATGTGATAAACAAATATCCTACAAAGAGTGTGAAGAACAAAGTACCAAAAGAAGCATGGTCAGGTATGTCATGCATCATATCTCATTTCAGAGTTTTTGGAGGTGTAGCCTATGTACATGTGCCTGAGAAGATAAGAGGAAAATTGGATGATGAAAGTGAAAAATGCATATTTATTGGTTATATTGAGCAATCAAAAGCTTACAAATTGTATAACCCTATCACCAAGAAGACAATAATTAGCAAAGATGTTGTGCTCAAAGAACAAGAATCGGGACTATAGACAAACAATCGATGCACAAGAGCTATTGATGGAAGAGGATGATGTAGCAGAAAAGGAGCAGCAAGAATCAAAAGATAAGACACCAAACATAGTCATGCCAGCAAGGACTCCAAGATTCTCAGACCAGCATGGATCTTCAAGCATATCAACAGACCAAAATTCTCCAAGCAGCCAATCAGGTGATGAATCAAGAAATGGTAAGAGAAATATGAGAAGTTTGAAAGATATTTATGATGATTTGGATGTTAGTTCAAATTTTGCATTGTTGGAATTCCAACCTTCTTCGTTAGAAGAAGAAATCAAAGATGAAAGTTGGGTGCAAGCCATGGATGAAGAGATTGATTCTATTGAAAATAATGATACATGTGATTTGGTTAACTTGCCAAAGGATAAAAACCTCATTGGTGTGAAGTGGGTGTACAAGACAAAGTTGAATGAGAAAGGTGAAATTGACAGATTTAAAGCAAGACTTGTAGCAAAGGGATTCTCGCAGCAAACAAGAATATAATTTGGAGAAATGTCTTCTCCAATAGCCAGATTAGATACTGTAAGAGAAGTTCTAGCCACAATAACTCAGAACAAGTGGAAAGTATATCAGATGGATGTCAGATCAGCCTTCTTGAATGGAATTATAAAAGAATAAATTTATGTGTAGAAGCCTCCAAGTTATGAAGTTGAAGGTAAATAAGATAAAGTTTATAGGTTGAAGAAAGTGCACTATGGATTGAAGCAAGCACCTAGAGCATGGTATAGCAAAACCGATAGCTAGATGATTAATAATGGATTTATTAGAAGCAAAATTGAGCCTACATTATACACAAAGGTAAATGAGCACAGACAAATTTTGATTGTTTGATTATATGTTGATGACATGATTTTTACAGGTGATCTTGAGTTAGATGAATTTAAAGCGGCCATGATGAAAGAATTTGAGATGACAGATCTTGGTCTCATGAAATATTTTCTTGGCATTGAAGTTGAGCAATCTAAAAAAGGAATTTTTATTTGTCAATAAATATGCAAGAGATTTGTTCAAAAGATTCAGGATGGACAATTCCAAACCTGTACCTACACTTGTTGCAACAGGTATAAAGTTAAGCAAGGATGATGAAGGATCAGATGTCAATCCAACTCTATTCAAAATATTAGTTGGCAGCCTCATGTATCTCACAGCTACAAAATCAGATATTATGTAAGGAGTAAGTTTGATTTCTAGATTTAGGGAGAATCCAAATGACACACATTGGAGTTGTGGAAAAGAATTTTGAGATACATAGCAGGAACTAGAGATTGTGGCATAATGTATGCAAGTATAGAAAATAAATATTTGATTGGATTTACAGATAGTGATTTTGCAGGTAGTTTGGATGATAGGAAGATCAAATCTGGTTATGTGATCCATCTTAGTTTAGGTGTGATTTCATGGGCATATAAGAAGCATCCCATTGTGACACTATCATCAGCACAAGCAGAATATGTAGCAACAACATCAGCAGCACGTCAAGTAGTATAGTTAAGAAGAGTATTGGATGGACTCAAATAGAAACAAAAAGGATCAACAACAATATATTGTGACAACACCTCAGCGATTGCACTATCAAAAAATAGAGTGTTTCATCAAAAGAGAAAGCATATTGATACTATATATCATTTTATTAGAGAACTTGTGAGCAATGGAGAAGTTCACTTGAAGCCTTGTAAATCTAGTGATCAATTGGTTGATATATTTACAAAGTCATTAGTAATAGATGTGTTTGAGTTTCACAAAATAAAATTGGGTGTTATAAGCCTAGTCGAGACATAGACCAACAAGCATGTTTGAGCTGTCATGAGTTATGTTTTATTTAGTGATCGTAATTAAGGGGGAGTGTTAAAATATCTAATTAACTCCCACATGAAGAGTTGGTTAAAATTAGAGAGTCAGTTAAGTGACCGTTGATGAATTTGGTAAGTGTTTGCATGTCAAGGTGAGTCATTAGTCGAAAAGGATAAATACCCTTCACCGGGTTCATTGTATTCAGAGAGATTGAAGTTCATGTAATTAATAGAAGAGCCACAGCTCGTGTGTGAAGTATTTGTGTTACTTTGTGTTTTATATCCTCTGCCTTTCCAACATTTTCTATTGAGCTGACATCTATCCCTGTTGTTTAAGAGAAACATCTGTCCTTTATTGAGATCCCCATTACCACACAATCCATATGGTCTTTTATTGAGATCCCCATTACCACACAATTCGTGTAAACTGAGGAACTCATCCCATTTATTGCAAAATTTCCTGGTCACATTACTGTTGCGTCTCAATGAAAATGCATGGAAATTGAGTGGATATTTTTACGCTTCTCACACTTTACCATTTGGCCTTCAAAACTTTAAATAAGCAACTTTCAGTTTCAGGAATCTGCATTTTTCTGTAGAATGAAGGATCAATGCATTTTGCTTAATTTCTATTCTTATTCTTCAAGTAAATAACTACGCACATTTGTATATGCAGGTTGATGAAAGAGAAATATTGAAGAATTTTGGCTTGCCAGGGAGAAAAGAAAATGCTTTAAGGGAAGTTTTCTACTGATACTGTCATTTGAAGAAATTAGAAAATGAAGTTTCATCATCTGAAGTTGATCCTAATCAGACATGTGATGTTGTTTTTAAAAGGATGCTAGCTTTACTGGAGAAGTAACAATGAAGAACATCATGATTTAATATTCCTTATTATGTTAGATTAGAGATGAAAAATTACCTACATATTTTACAACTTGGTTGCAAATCTAATAACACACTAATTGTCCATTCTTTGGGGCATTTGTTTTCTTTCCTTTCTGTGTATATAAGACATTACCAACATTATAATCTGTCAATTTTGGTCCAAATAACCACACAGACTAGTGAACATAATATATTATCAATCAATGTTTGCTTAATTCTGAAATTTATGCTTCCCCTATTTAATTTCATAAATTCAAGCTCCTTAGATCGATCTAGTTCCCCATTTTTGAAATTGGTAGGCCTTTGGAACTATAGAATAAAACTATATAGACATTCATGTTTTACACATGAATCTGTGGCTATGATTTTGACTTCCACTTACTGACATGGCATTCTTTGGTCACTAGGTCACTAATTACCTAGCTGAATGCAGATTGTTTGAAACCTCATTATGAATGACTCTCATAAATTTGTCATCATCTTTAAGAATGGTGAAAATTTTCCATGTTGAGTTGTTTCTCGTAGGTAGGAGTTTTATTTGCAAATTTTGTCTTTCAAATTTTACTCTCTAACATTAAATTGTGATATTTTGAAGCTGTTGTTTTTTGTAACTTTGAGGAAGTAAGGGATAAACTCTTATCAGTGAAATTTGTGTGCTTCTTGCATCTTGGTTTATATTACACATGTATTTTAAGCAGATAAATTTTCTTCAGTTAAGCTGGCAATAATGATCAGGAGATCCAGTCTCTTGTAGAAAAATGCTCAAAAATGAAGTTGCTCAAAATTGGTCCAAACTAGAACGAATAGAAAGAGCTCAGAAAAACAATCCTGTAGACGCAAACGGCACTGAAAACCGATGCCATATGAGAAAGTTATTTAGCTTTGAAGTTTGCCAATTTCAGTTAAAAAATGGCCAAAATTGACTTTACAAAAAAAATTATTAAAAAAAGAATATTCCACCTAATATTTTGCAGGCGGCCAATCACAGGGCGCCACGTGGCCCCAAGGTGGAATGAAAAGTGCGTTTTAAATTTTTTTTATTGCACACGGCAGGATTTGAACCCGAGTGGGTGCGATAACAACCGAGCGGCCCAACCGTTGGGCCATGAGCACGTCTTATAAACAATGGGAGAGATATTATATTTAAAGTTTCAATTTGGTTTTGGCAGGGTCCGAAAGGGGGCGAACCCTCTTCGCATGTAACCTTGGCCAGAACCAAAGGCTTAGTCCATTGGTGCGCAACGAATTTTGGGTATAGTCACATAGGACCGGCGGAAGGTGTGGAGGCACGTTTTATTGTATGGTTTTGACTTTAATATTCCACATTAAACTCAAGGTTTGCCATGGTATTTACTACCGCGCACATATGACTCGTGGGCTTTATCTCTTTAGCCCCCCATTTCTATGGAAGCTCAAATGAGTGCTATCTTCGCGCCAATCCCATTTTTTTCGGAGTTATCTGGCAGTGCTCCACATTTAGTAGAGCTTTTCAAGGGGACACTGGGCAAAACTTCAGTTAGCCATAACTTTGGCTAGGGAAGTCCATTTGGAACGAATTTTTTTTTTATTTGGGGGTATTGAAGCATTTTGGAGCTGTTGGGATAGGTTGCAAAGCCATCAGGGCACTCTGTCAGTGATTTTATCAGCGAATTTTATTGTGGAGCCACTAGGGCTTGGTGAAAGATCAGCTGTATCGGACTATACTCATCCATTTGAGGTGAATGCATAGTCGATTTTTGCTGTTTTTAGTCCTCTGTTTCTTAATTTGCAGAAATTTTATCCTTTTGAGGCTTTCTTCACAGTGTAATACTTATTTTGAGCATTAATGAAAGAGGGAAAAGCCTATTTGGAGGCTTTTGGACCCAGCAGAGGTAGCCCAAGAGAGGTGTGAACTGCTTAAACAAATGCTTACTGTTATGTTGTGCATTTTTGCTGTTATTTTCCAGAGTTCACTGCATTAAACAGTAATTTTTAATAAGTCCACTTTTCACAATGAAACTTATACAGTGATCAAAACTCATTTGTTTCACTTCAAACCACATTACTTCCATTGCAGAATACTTGAACTTGCTTATTCACACATAAAATTTGGTTAATGAATACTTTGCAAACATAAACAAATGCTTTCAATGCCAGATTGATTTAGTGTTTACCTTATATTTCTTTAGGCAGAGCCAGTAAGAGGGCCAGAAGCTTCTGGTTTCATCCTTTTTGGTAAAGGTGAAATAACCAGTAAAAGCCCCTACTGTCTATCTTTGTATAAGAAATATTTTGTTCACACATTTCAGATCAAGACTGGTAATGTAGCTTCCAGGTTTTTCTTAAGTTTGTGAAATTTGAAAAGTAAATTGTGTTGTTCTGCAAAATTTGATGCTTACTAGGCTGAAATTGAAAACAGGGGAAGGTCAATTGGTTAGAGCACAAGATAATCCTCAACCAAGGAGGGATAGGGTGCCATTATCTCCACCTTCCATTTCATCCTTATTAGCCTTAGAATCATCCACAAACATGTCTTCCAGAGAAGGAGAAGTACATGAGGAAATGGATCCCAAGGAAGAATAAAGAGTCTTTAGAAAATATTTCTTGGAAATGACTGAGATGGTTAGGATCCTATACCAAGATAGAAATGATAGGATTGATGGAGAAGGGTCTAGAAACCGAAAAGAAGAAGGAGATTCTTCATGAGGGAAGAAAGACAAGGATGAGTCTAAGAAAGGGAATGGAGGAAATGGTGATCCTTCATCTCCATCGTCATCCTCTTCCTCCACATCATCCTCTTCAACTTCTGTTAATCAGTCACACAAAACAAAAACATCTCTTAAAAATCCTTTGTTAAAGCCTGATGTGAAGTTTGAGTTGTCGATGTTTAATGGTGATGTGAATGTAGAAAAATTGGATAACTGGATTGACAACCGGAAGTCTATCTAAGAATTCGGAATTTGCATGATGATAACACAAAAATCCAATTAGCCTCATTGAGAATGGATGGAGCAGCTTTGGTTTGGTGGGAAGACAAGACTAGGGAGGAAATTAAAAAACATGGTAAGATAAATCTAACATGGAATGAGTTTATTACTGCTATTAAGAAACAATTTTATCCTCTTGCTCATATTCAGAAGGATATCATGAATTGGAAAAATTTTAGGCAACTTAAGGGTCAAAATGTGCAATATTATACCCAAGAATTCAAAAGGACAATACTCCTACTTGGGGTAGACTTACAAAGTCAAGACACCTTGTTCAAATACATAGGAGGTTTGAACAATTACCTTCAACATACTATTATAATGTTTAATCCTACCAGCTTAGATGAATTATGTGTCCAGGCTACACATTTAGAAGCTAGAGGAAAGAATACTTTTGACGAGGATAGTAATTTAAAAAACAAAGGAAAGAAAAGAGATGCAAATTCAAGAAAAGAAAAAGGAAATTTCTTTTGCAAGAACTGTTCAAAGACAAGTCATGATGAAGATCATTGTTGGAAGCTTCATCATGAACTGAAACCAAAAAAATACAAGAACAAAAACAAGACCAAAGAAAAGGAGAAAAATGTAGCAACAGTTGAGCAAGACTTAAGGTCAGACTCAAGTGATGAGACAAAAAGCATCGCCATGGTTTTAAAGAAAATTAAGGGGAAAGAAGTGGTGCAAGACACAACTCCTAGTTCTAGCTCTTTGAATTGTCACAAAGATACTCATGAAGAAAAGAGGAGGATAGAGCTCTTCCATGTGAGGGTAATTTCAAAACATACCAAAATTGACACACTGTTTGATAGTGGGTCAAAACCGAATCTCATATCTGAAGACTTGGTCAAGCAGCTTAAACTTGAGACCATTCCACATCCGAAACCTTAGCCACTTGGATGGATATGCAAGGATGCAAATTTGCAAGTCTCAAGGAAGTGCATATTGCGCTTTGCAATAACTGCACACTTTATTGACACAGTGGAACTTGATGTGGTGCTGCTTGATATCTCAGGAATTGTTTTGGGAAGTCCTTATTTATTTTACAGGAAGGCTATCTTTCATCGCCATGAAAACAAGTATCACTTGTTCAAAGATGGTAAAGAGTACATTGTGAGAGCTCACAAGAAGAAGCTAGAATCTTCTTTACTCCACGCAAGTCAATTGAAAAGACTGGTTAATGCAAGTCAAAGTCTAACTTTGTTAATGTTGAAACGACTAGATTTTGAGCATTCACCTTTTTATGATGTTGCTAATGATTTGTCTCAGTTTAATAACAGTTTGTCTTTGAAAGAAGATGATGTTATGTTGCGCAAATTACCTTTTGGGTCAACCAATGCAGTTAATGAAGTGTCAAAGCAAAGCAGTGCAAGCAAGGAGGACACACAATTCAACATGGGAAAAAGTTGGTTTCAGAATGGTAGAATTCGCCATGGGAACAGTTTGCAAGGTGAAAGTCATTTTAAGTCTTCTGGGAAGTTTGATCAGTGTAGAAAAAGTTTGTTTTCTGTAGATTACAAAATCATTTGCAACATGACTCCGTCAATATTAGCAAGGGTCGATCAGTTGATTCCAGAGACAGTTTATCATTTTCTCAAAAGCTTCATTTGATGAAATCAGGTAGATTTCAGTTATTCAAGGGTGGAAGAGTGGAGAATCAGTCTCCACATTATCAGTTTCACTAGTCAGAAAGCTTTTGGGGTCCAAAAGCTTCCCATTTGGGAGGTGTGATCAGGAGATCTAGTCTCTTGTAGAAAAATGCTCAAAAATTAAGTTGCTCAGAATTGGTCCAAACTAGAACAAATGGAAAGAGCTCAGAAAAACGATCCTATAGACATGAACGGCACTGAAAACCGATGTTGTATGAGAAAGTTATTCAGCTTTGAAGTTTGCCAATTTCAGTTAAAAAATGGCCAAAATTGACTTTACAAAATTTTTTATTTAAAAAAGAATATTCCACAGAATATTCTGGGAATATTCTGTGGAATATTCCACAAAATATTTTGCGGAATATTCCACAAGCGGCCAATCACAAGGCGCCACATGGCCAGCCCAGAGGCTATCACGTGGCCCCAAGGTGGAATGAAAAGTGCGTTTTAAAATTTGTTTATTGCACACGACAGGATTTGAACCCGGGTGGGCGCGATAACAACTGAGCAGCCTAGTCGTTGGGCCACGAGCACGTCTTATAAACAATGGCTGATATATTATATTTAAAGTTTCAATTTGGTTTTGGCGGGGCCCGAAAGGGGGCCAGCCCCCTTCGCATGTAACCTTGGTCGGAACCAAAGACTTAGTCTGTTGGCGCGCAACGAATTTGGGTATGGTCACATAGGACCGACGGAAGGTGCGGAGGCACATTTTATTATATGGTTTTGACTTTAATATTCAACATTAAACTCAAGGTTTGCCATGGTATTTGCCGACGGGCGCGGTCACATGACCCGTGGCCCTTATCTCTTTAGCCCCCCATTTCGGCGGAAGTTTCAGCGAAGTTCTATCTTTGGCGCCGTCCCCATATTTGTCGGACTTATCTGGAGTTGCTCCACATTTAGTGGAGCTTTTCAAGGGGTAACTGGAAAAAACTTCAGTTAGTCATAACTTTGGCTAGGAAAGGCCTTTTGAAGCGATTTTTTTTTTATTTGGGGGTATTGAAGCATTTTGGAGCTGTTGGGATAGGTTGCAGAGCCATCAGGGCACTCTGTCAGTGATTTTATCAGCGAATTTTCTTGTGGGGCCACTAGGGCTTGGTGAAAGATCAGTTGTATTGGGCTATGTTCATCCATCTGAGGTGAATGAATAGTCAATTTTTATTGTTTCTAGCACTTTGTTTCTGAATTTGCAGCTATTTTAGCCTTTTGAGGCTTTCTTCACAGTGTAATAATTATTTTGAGCATTAATGAAAGAGGGAAAAGCCTATTTGGAGGCTTTTGGACCCAGCAGAGGTAGCCCAAGAGAGGGGTGAACTGCTTAAACAAATGCTTACTATTATGCTGTGCATTTTTGCTGCTATATTCCAGATTTTACTACATTAAACAGTAATTTTTAATAAGTCCACTTTTCCCAATGAGACTTATACAGTGATCAAAACTCATTAGTTTCACTTCAAACCACATTACTTCCATTGCAGAATACTTGAACTTGCTTATTCACACATAAAATTTTGGTTAACGAATACTTTGCAAACATAAACAAATACTTTCATTGACAGATCGATTTAGTGTTTACCTTATATTTCTTTAGGCAGAGCCAGTAAGAGGGCCAGAAGCTTCTGGTTTCATCCTTTCTAGTAAAGGTGAAATAACCAGTAAAAGCCCCTACTGTCTATCTCTGTATAAGAAATATTTTGTTCACACAATGTCAGATCAAATAATGTACATGAAAAGAGTAGCTGTATAAGTTGAGCCAATAAGAGACTTTGTGAAGGAGGTTACACAAGAATTCCTAATGTTCAAGGGAGTATGTTTCGCCTTCTGAGTTCACCAAGTTAGACCCCGTTCACTACTTATGATTTGTGAGGTGAGCACTAGCACATTTATTGCTAAATTTTTTGTAAATGGGTTTGTGCCAACAGTTTGCAAGAGGCTTTGAATCAGAAAGCATGCATGTATCTAAGAATTTCAAGAAACTTTTCGAGATGTGTTATAGGATATTCAACAAACAATGATTGTGGATGCAGGTTTAGCAACTTTTTAGACTTGCAATGTGCCAAGGTTGGATTCTTTCTCGTAATGCCATTGTGGAATTTGTTAGGAACCCATTTCTTGGAAGTTCAATATGCTAATATATGGATGTAGTGCTATATTCTAAAAGAAATGACAGATACGAAAAATATATGAAAACATAGACGATATTAAGGAATTTGTATTAATAAACTGGTATTCATTATCAACTTAGACATCATCTCAAGTTTTCCCCACGTTTGCAAGGATTTGGGCATGAGCTTCCAGTTGTTCAATGTGTAGCCCCACCTAAAACAAAGAAGCTAATTAGTTTAACATGCTAAGCCTCTCTACATGAATGATTTTTGGGAGGTTCAAATTGTACTCTTATTAATGTTTTACATGATGACATGAATATTGATTTGTACTTTTCTCGTAATACAATGGTAGCAACCTTCGACATATCTATTACTAGCTGAGTACTATATTGGTTTGGCATTTTGTTGCCTATACACTTTGTGAGTATGTTATTGTTTCAAAACTTCAAATTAGTTCCAATACTCATTGTGATTTTAAAAAGAAGAGTAGAATGTAATTCCTTTAGTTCCAATACTCATTGTGATTTTAAAAAGGAGAGTAGAATGTAATTCTTTTTTATGGTCATTGCTACTCATTATTATTTTACAATGTGAGGCAATAATGTGCAATTTAATGCCCTTTATAAAGAAATGAGACTTATGAGTGAAATCTCACCTATAACATTTCATATATATATTTTTACAACTGGTAATTGATAGCATTAGGCAATGATGAGGTTATTAATTGATAGCATTCGAAAATGCAACATGAGTAGAGGAAGTTTTGACTCTATTTCCAACCAAGGGATTTGAGTTTGTGAGAGAATAATAAATGGAGATTCACATGGAGATATAAAAAGGAAATTGATGAGAATGAAAGAGTTTAGGTTAGTTAAATTCTTTGATAAAGTTTATATTTTTAAAGAATTAAATATATATGAAAATATGTATTTGTATTTAAATGTTTATTAGTATAGATTCATTTTAACCATGGATTTAATAAAATTGGAGACACTCTTTTTCCACTTGATAGATTTGTGTTTAAAATGGATATATATTTGCAATTCCAACCATTGTTTTCTGGGTTTCATATAAAATTGATGGAAAAATATACTTGAAAATGAGAGACTATTTAAACCTCTTAGCCATTAGTATACATCCATCTTAACCACTGATCTAGCAAGCCTCCAAAGAATTTTTAAAAAAAATTGTTTTCGTAGAAATTTGGTGTGAGCTTCATATATATATATATATATATATATATATATATATATATATATATATAGAGAGAGAGAGAGAGAGAGAGAGAGAGAGAGAGAGCCCTGCGTACACCCACATTAGATCTTACTTTCATGCTTTATATATATATATGTAGAGAGAGAGAGAGAGAGAGAGAGCCCTGGGTACAACCACATTAGATCTCAGTTTCATAATCTCTCTTTAGGTTTGATAGACCAAAGTTTGGTCTTAGTGGACATTAACCATCATCATCATCATCATATATATATATATATCATTTTTCATGGTTTAAATTACATTTTTGAATGTATAAAAATGTAGAACAATAAGACTACTTGAATTGTTTTAATCATTTTTAACCATCATCATCATCATCATATATATATCATTTTTCATGGTTTAAATTACATTTTTGAATGTATCAAAATGTAGAACAATAAGACTACTTGAATTCTTTTAATCACTTTTAACCATACGGGGAAATAGTTGGTATTGAAATATTTTAACCATATACACACACATTTTACTAACATAGCCAGATTTATCTAGATTTCAATATGGTAGGGAACATAGCCAAGATAGATATATGCAGTTATTGAATTGCTTTTTATATGTATAGGCCACAAGTAACTTTATAAGATCTTTTGAGAACTTGATGTTCTAAATAAACATTGTTAAACTATAAAATCTTAATTGTTACGTTACATGTGTGATTAATATGCTATATCCTAATATTGAGAAGAGATTTGAAACCAAAAATATAATTTATAAACATTAAAAAAACACACTCAAAAAACTTAAATTTAATATATCAATTATTATTATTCCCGGGGTATAAGTCTATGCTTTCACTTTCAATTTTTCTCATTTGACTAAAATTTAAACCATGATTTATAATGTTAACTTTATAAAACAAAGTTTGTGGGGTCTTGGTTAAATAGTGATGAGATGGGCTGTTATAGTGATATATCTAAACATGTTAAGGAAGATAGAGTTAAAAAAAGAGAAGAAAAATAAAAATAAAAAATACACCAAACTTAAAAAAAATAACTTTATAAAACAAAAAATATTTTATTTTATTAATTATTATAAATTTATTTTTATGGTTTTTTATTGGTTACCTAAGATCTTATTGAGTAATCATGAGCTCCTCTTGCTGTCATGTTGTTGATTAATATTCCCAATTTAATGATGACTGAAACTTTGTAAAAATCTTTAAACCTTTATAAAAAATCTTTAAAGCCTTGCCATTGGCTCCTAACACGTGGTAAGCATAGACTTTAACGATAGGCACGCTTACATGCTTCTAAGTTCAGTGTTGTTATAATAGTAAATCTATTTATTTTAGTTCTTACCGTTGAGTTCAAAGTTTTTTTTACCACACTCCCAGGTAATCATTACAGGGACCAGCCCGATGGGGTTTTTAAAAACACGAATTATGATTGGACATGTGTTTTTTAAAATTGGGAAGTTATACTTTTTTATGAATTAATTTATAGTTTGAATTGTTTTTTTAATGTAGTAGTTTAGTTAGACTGTTTTTTTTGCCTTGAAAATTATGGAAATTTTGGCAAGATTTTAATAAAGAGATTTTTGTAAATTTAGATTATAGTTATCAAATTTCAAGATTTAAGGTGCTACTCCTTTTTAAATTAAAGTGAATAGGAATTGTTATATGGAGATTTTTTCCTTCCTTCCTATAAATATAAATTTTATATCTTAGAATGGATATTTAGTTACTAGGTGATTTTAAATTCAATTATTAATATTATAATAAATTTTTACTGCGAAATATGTATTAATTTGAAAAATATTATTTTATAATAATATTTTTCTACTATGTGTAAATGTTTTTTATACAGGAAATTATGAATATCATGCTATTTTTTATTTTTGTATGACAAATTTTAATATTTTCTAATTATATTGTTTTTTTTTTTTTTTGGATATATATATATATATTACATTGATATTTATATTTTGATTGGTAAAAATTTGGGGTTATCTACACACACACACATATATATATATATATATGAGAAGACAACCCTAAAATTTTACCAATCAAAATATAAATATCAATGTTATATATATATATATATATATATATATATAAGTGGTGCGGTGATATTATTTATTTATGATTTGAATTTAATAGAAATTATTGAAGACTTAATATGTGAAGAAAAATTACATTGTACTTTCAAGAAATAAATTTGAGCATTATATATTGTTTCTTAGACTTAGAAACATGGCAGAATAAAACAACTTTTCCTTTTATAAAATAAGTATGCAAAAGAGTAATTTTCAAGGCTTCAAATATAGATTGTAAGTTGTTAATGGAGTTTGGTTTACCTAACCAACACAATAACTTATTGGATGTAATCCCCCATTAAGCGTTCATAATTTGCATTTTAATCATTTTGAATTTCAAACATCATGTCTGTTATGAAGATATAATAGGTTATATTTAATGAATGTTTAATAAATTGTTGTATTTTTTACAACATTCTTATCAGTCCATATGGTGTTTATACAAGCATTTTCTCATTGTCAATAACATCTTCATTAGTTGAGACTTCATTAACACCAAAAACCATTGTGAGTATTTTCTTTCAACAACACACTCTTCAATGAGACTCTAGTTGACATTGCTAATAGAAGGGGGCATGGGGGACATACTCCCAACATTTGTAGAGCCTCTACAACTTTTTGTTCATTATTTTTCATGATGCACACCAAGTTCTTGTCTATGCATGCACAATTTAGTTTCCCATGCATCCGAAAAATCCATTATTCCTTGAGAATGTTAGCCCTACATGCCAACCATTTGTGCCAAACCTTATAAATCCATTACCACTAGTGAGAGGTCAAGTGAATTAAAATATATTTAATTCACAAATAGTAATAAATCAAATGATTGATAATTCACCCAAAAATATCTTATGCATGTCAGTTATGAGAAATACCTAGTTGATATTGCAGTTAAAGGAAAGTGTACTATCAGTTGTATAATCATCAAATTGTACAAGTGGTGCATGGAGTCAGAGGAAGAGCCTTGATGTATTGCACAATCATTATTGGAGAATTTCCTTGTTAATAAGGGCCTAATTCCATAGGAAACTTTGCAAGGAAATAGGGATTCTTGAGGCGAAGAATTTGGTTAAGTATTGAGCCAAGCTTACCTAGGGATCAATGAGACGGAAAAAGATAATGCAGAGAGATATCAAGCATGAGAGAAGCATTGTATTATTCTCACATTTTCTAACTTTTGAGTATACATATAGCTTGGTTTTTAGCTGAGGTTTTCCCCAAATAAATATTTGTATTATGCAATTGAATTTTTTTCTCTTTCTTGTTCATGTGATGGTGTGATCGTAATTGGTTTCCACAATTTATATGTTAGCCTCTCTCACAAAAAAAATAATAAATCCAAAATAATAAATTAATTAATTAAATATTCCAAGTTAGGAATATGTGCCTAACTCTTGGGTTGTTCCTCAAATATTGGAGTTTGTTTAGTAACTCCTGTCTTGGTGGGTTTTTGGTGAGAAATTATCTCAACCAAAGGAGTCTAAGATAGCACAGAATATCTTATACATTGTCTCTCATCTATTTAAATTGTAAACTAAATTCTTTTAATAAGAGAGAATGATGAGAATGCCATGAGGCTGAAGCCTCTTTTTCGCCATTTTTTTGTCTAGTTTTGTATCTGTGTTTTCTGCAATCTGTTTCTCAGTTATTTCATTTCTAATATGTGGTATCAGAGCCTTGGGTGAGCGAATATGGTGGTGTCGATTGTTGTGAAGGACTGAGCATGGTAGAGACTAGTTATGCAGTCAGCGCATAAGAGAGAATAGAGCGGTTGCTTGAATAGAGCGCATAAGAGAGAAAGTGGTGAAACATTGCTGTTGTAATGTGTGCCGGAGGATCGCTGCTGCATTGGAGCGACGTAGTTCGTAGAAGAGTTTTGGATTATGTGCAGTCTTTATAATTTGTTAGGTAGGCAGAGGAAATTTTAAAGATAAGCGAGCATAGCTTGTGCTGTAAAAAAAATTGTTTTTTATTTTTTAGAAGAACTGTTAATTAAATGAAGCATGATTACGTGATCTTCATTTCTGGCTCAGAGGCGATTAGTTTCAAATTTTAATGTATATCGACCGATCTTGAGTGGCTTATGGTTACATCTCCGTTTTGTTTAAATTTATAAGGTCGTAGCTCGAGCAGAAAAGGGTTTCAAATCTGTTTTTCTTTTGTTCCAGTCATTGTTAACGTCGCTTCCATTCTGCCATCCATACACTGCATCTATGGACTAACACTACTTACTTCTAGGCTGTTTGTTACCTTAGTGAACGCTATCCTAACCTTTTCCGTCGACCGCACTGGAGGAGCGTCTGCATAATTGAATCTGCGGAACGTTTAGATCTGTGTTTGTTGTTAATCTGCGTTTGCAGTTTCTGTATGATCTGTGTTAATTACTGTGGATTTGACATGCGAGAAAGTTGTATATCATGTTGATAAGTGCTACATATCTCATACATATGTGATTGATCATGTGAATTATCGCTGGAAATTTTGCTTATTTATGCAGAAACCGTGGGATTTCATAACGCACAGAGTCGTGGTTGTTGAACGTGTGGGAGCAGACTGCGGTGTCCTCCGTTTGAGTGATCTCTGTGACCTGCTGTAGATAGCCACTGTGAGCTAGAGGACGTGGATCGAGCTGCAGGATTGCTACACGTTTGATGTGTGTAAACTGACGGAAGAGCCGCTGAAACGAAAATTGCTTGCACAAGATTAAAGTCGTAAGATAATTCGCAGAAAGAGTTGCGAGCAAAACTGTTGGAAAGACCTATGCCCAGAATTGTTAGTTGACTGGAATCGAGAAAGAATTTGGTCTTCCCTGGAGTTTTTTCAGTAGGGGCAATCACCTCGTTATAAGAAGGCCACAAGGATTGTTGCGAGACCTTGAGCCACGTATACTACGTAGTGTCTGACATAGTTTTTCATCTCTGTAATTATATGTCATTGTTTGATGTATACTGCAATTATTTCTACATTATTTTTGGCTCAATCCGACATAGTCTCTAGCAATTTTATCTAAGTGGAGCCATTCGCTGAGTCTTTAAAGTTTTCATTTGCATGCGCTCCACAACCGGCATCTTCTTTCCATAATCTAATGTTGAAATTTGAATAATTGTGCATCAATTTCATCCATAGAAGCCTCTGCGAATATTCTTCCAATGTTTTACGGTTCCATGTTGAAAGCCTCGACAGTCTTTTATAGCTAAAATTGATCGCCCAACTGGCAGAATCCCTTCAATACCTGAGGCAGTGAGAAGGTAATGACATTTTCCCATCCAGACCACCGGGTGAATTTTTTATATAAATCAAGTCTATGTGAAGAAATATAGGAAGGAAAACGAGTCTTTGCGAAGGTAACAAAGGAAAGCAAATATCCAGTAGTATTTTATTGCTTTTTGAGTCATTAAAGGGTGAGTTGTTTTATAAAAGGATTTGAAATTTTTTTTTGAAAGTAATTTTTGTTAAAAAGGAGTGATAGGGAGTGTTTAAATTTGAGTTTTGGAAAACAATTCACTTTATAAAGTGATTTCATTAAATTGTTTTTCAAATGGAAGTAAAGTCACTCTCTTTGTAAATTGGAGTGCTAAGAATATTTTGTAGTAATAAGGGTGATGTTTTGAAATATTTGGAGAGATAAATGTGCATTGTTTAGTGGAGTGATAATTTTAATGTTGAAAGTTTTTGAAGTGATAAGATGATTTATTTTTTTGTAAATTTGGAGTGATAAGGGAAAGCCATTGTTGTAATTCAAAGTATTGTTTTACTTTGAGAGAGATTGAGTCAGTGAATATCCAGATTTTGAAGACAAATTTCTTCCAAGGGTTGTGAGCTTGGCATATTCATTACTTGAAGGTGGAGATTTATTATGTACTCAATACTTAATAAAGATATCATTTTTTGGTGATTCTGTCCTAAAGCCGCCCGAAATTGAATAAGGGGATCTTAGGTACACCATGTGTGTTTGTGATGGCGCATGTTTTTATGGCTTCATGTTGTTGATTTTTGATTTGTGTCTAGTTGTGACACATCAATAATTTCATTTAATATCGCATACATAAAGTTCAATATCAGCAAGCACAACACATGTAACGAAATAGCTGCAAGATCAACACATGCATTTGCGCCACTACAACATATAATCAAATATTGTCTACATCAGCATTCTACATCAACAAACAAATTCACTTAGTCAAGTTAATGCATTTCAAAGCAAAGTCTACATCAGCGTTCTTGCAAATCCATTTCAAAACTTGTAATCAAATTCATTGTTTTAAGTGAATCATTAAAAATTCATTGTTAATATATTTTTAAGAGAACAAGTGAATCATTAAAATCATTGTAAGCTTTCTTGGGTGCATTGTCAACAGTGTTCGACACCCTTCCTTTAAGCAAAATCAAGTGAGTGCACGAATTTCTAAATCAAATAAGAAACAAGTTTACATCTCCTGCAAGCGAGCGTGAGTATTCATTTAAGAAATTTTGCATCACGACAGTACAAATTTCAAACCTTCAAGCGAGCCAGAGTGAAGTTCATTGCAGCAACCATCAAAGCAACCAAACAAGTTCAACTCTAACACCAATCAAACAAGTTGAGATCGACATCAAGCAAGCATGGCTATTCATTCAAGTGAGCGTGAATTCATTAAGTAAGTCAAGTGAGTGCTTAAACAAACGCGATCATCAAGCAAGCGTGAATTCAAGAGTTTAAGCAAGAAAATTCTACAATTCTAGCAAGTGTTCCAAGCAAGTGAAATAAGAAACAAATCAAGCGAGTGTGCCATTCAAGTCACATAGCAAGCGAGCCTGTCCTTCAAGTACCAAAATCAAGTGAAACAGTTCAAAGAACGACATCTACAACAACAGAGCCTGATTTCAAGTGCGCAAGTTCAGATAGTGCAACATATTCAATTGTTAAACATTCTTCATAGTTTTATCATCTCCAGTGATGAAGACATGGTGCACATCAACATAAACACTCTTGCTGATATTTCACGGAATCTACAACAAACACATGAAACCATTGAGTTTCTTCAACTCGAGTCGCAACTTCAAAGGATTGAATTGCAAGAAAAGTGTGATACTTTCCAGTCTTTGAACCATCCATATGATAAGTCATTCATTCAAATAGCTTCAAGTGTCGAAGTTGTTCCAGTTCCAATTTCTTCCAAGCCCATCATCAAGCTCTGGGAAGAAATTCAAAACAACAAGAATCGATGAGGCTTAGGATATGTCAATGACACCAACCTGCATATTCCAGATTATTCCAAGCCAATTAAGTTCGTTAGTGGAGGATTTCATGCACAACTCACCTCAGCAATTTCTGAAAAAGTTGCATACAACCAGCAATGCATGCAACCCAAAGTTGCAGACAAACAGAATTGCACGCAACCTGAAGTTGAAGTCCAACTGAAATGTTCTCATTGTCAAAGAACCGGTCATATGGAAGATCAGTGTTTTGATCTCCATCCTTGTCGCCATTGTGGCAAGCCCAATCATTCCTCAGAAAAATTTCACAACCAACAAAAATCGGCCAGATTGAAGATACATTATGAATGGATCGATCCTTGGAAATGGTCATCCACAGTCAAAAGATTGTCTCAGTTCTACAACCGACTATAATCACACATAGTGCAACCAACAGTGAAAAGATGATGGTACTCTCATGCAGTTGAACAGGGGAGTACACCAGTGTAAAACTCATACACCTGAAGGGGGGGAGTTCAGGAATACTTTCCAAGAGAAGTGTCTCTCCTTTCAGCTGACAAAGGGGGGAAACTGTCAATGAAATTGACAGTGGTTATCAAACTAAAAGTCTCGAAAAAACTAGCAAAAGCAGCCAGTGGGCATCTTCAACAACTAGTGGGCATCAAAAAAATTTTCAGTGGGCAGTCGATAGCAAAGAAGCAGTGAACAGTTTTCAGCACATCAAAAGCAACAGTGAATTGTTTTTGACATCATCAGCCAGTGGGCTTTGAACAAATTCTGTTAGTGGACAAAGGATGTTGATTTCATGCAAGGGATAGATGGATCCTTTTGCAACTTGGAACTTGATGGAGTTGTCAAGTGGAATTTAGAGATAAATCAGACATGCAGCTGACTCATGGTCTCTTCAGATTGCAGTTTTTCAGCATCCAGCTTTGGCGTTTTTTCAGGCAATGTTTTTGAGGATCAAAATGAGAACTTGGAAGATGGTTCCTCGTTCTTATTTTGGATTTATCATTGAAGGGGGGGATGTTAGCCTCTTTCACAAAAATAATAATAAATCCAAAATAATAAATTAATTAATTAAATATTCCAAGTTAGGAATATGTGCCTAAATCTTGGGTTGTTCCTCAAATATTGGAATTTGTTTAGTAACTCCTATCTTGGTGGGTTTTTTGTGAGAAATTATCTCAACCAAAGGAGTCTAAGATAGCACAGACTATCTTAGACATTGTCTCTCATCTATTTAAATTTTAAACTAAATTATTTTAATAAGAGAGAATGATGAGAATGCCATGGGGCTGAAGCCTCTTTTCTGCCATTGTTTTGTCTGGTTTTGTATCTGTGTTTTCTACAATCTGTTTCTGAGTTATTTCGTTTCTAATATTATAAAGTATATTAAAATATTTTGTTTGATCATATTACAAATATTAGTTTGAATCTACATGGATTTTCTACAATAAGTGTGATGTGAAGAGATTATTTTACATAGATTGTGGAGAGGAGGAAGAAAAGGAACAAGAAACGTCAAAATAAGATGATATACATGAGTACCCAAACCCAGAAAAATAAGAAATGAATATGACCATATCTTGTAATGCATCGGTGGGAATTTCCACTCCTAAAACTCTCACAGTGTATATATATATAAGAAAAAAGTAATATTGCTAATTGAAGAAAAAAATTTATATATATATATATATATATATATATATATATATATATATATATCAGAAAAATTTAATAGTGCTAATTGATTCAAGTAGTACCCATAATTTTATTCATTGTAAGATAGACATGGAATTAATTTTCTTTCTATATCCAGCACGAGAGTGTCAAGTGATAGTTGCAAATGGAGGAACTATATATTACTCTAGAAAGTGCCATAATATCAAGCTAACCATGGGGTAATATGTATTGAATAGTTCATTTTTTTCTATTCCAATGGGTGGTGTTGTTGTTGTACTAGGATTCCAATGGTTATAATCTTTGGGGATGATAGATTTTAATTTTCAAGAACTTTTCATGAATTTTTTTTGGGAAGGAAAGGAAATTGAATTAAGGGGTAACACAAGGAAACCATGGAATATAATTAGCTCTAATGGCATGACAAATATTTTGAATAAAGAGAAACGATGCATAATTACACAATTATGCTCACTAGATTTTCAAACATTGAAATCATCTATTTCTCTAGATCTCCAAAAAGTCTGGGACTATCATTCCAAGGTGTTTGAGAATCCCAAAGGCCTCCCACCAATTCGTGATTATGATCATGTTATTCACTTGATTCCAAGAAATGTTCCTCCAAACATCAGGCCTTACAAATATCCCTATGCCCAAAAGAGTGTAATTGAATGTATGGTTGCAGAAATGCTAGAGGCCGGTATAATTTGACCTAGTCAAAGTTCTTTCTCTGCTCTAGTAATATTGGTGCACAAGAAAGATGGATCATGGCGTATGTGTCCGGACTATAGGGAGCTAAACAAGCTCACTATTAAAGATAAATTTCCTATTCTTGTCATTTATGAATTGTTGGATGAATTACATGGAGAAATTTACTTCACCAAGTTGGATCTTCGTTAACATTTTGAAAACAATATTTTTAACTCATGAATGTCATTATGAATTTTTGGTCATGCTTTTTGGACTTAATAATGAACCTTTCACATTTCAAAGTTTGATGAATTCCATTTTCAAACCCTTCTTTAGAAATTTTTTTTTAGTATTTTTTGATGATACACTAATCTATAACAAGTCTTGGAAGGATCATGTTCAACATGTTGATAGGGTACTCCAAATATTGGAGTAAAAATAATTATATGAAAAAATCTCCAAATTCTTCTTTGGAGCACAAGACGTGGAATATTTGGGTCATATTATATCTCATGAGAGTTTTAAGGTAGACCTTGACAAAATTAAATCCATTAAGGAATGGAAAATCCCCACAACCCTAAACAATATTCGAGGATTTCTCGTGTTGACAGGGTATTATCAAAAAAAATTTAAGAGTTATGGGAGAATAAAAATGCCTATAAAAAAATTATTGAAGAAATATGCATTTTCTTGGACTCCAGAAGCAATTAAGGCCTTTGAACATCTTAAAGAGGCAATGTGCGAAGTACCGATATTAGATGTACCATATTTCACAAAAACCTTTATTGTGGAATGTGATGCCTCAGGAAATGGAATTGGTGTTGTTTTAATGTGAGAAGGAAGATCCATTGCTTTTGAAATTGGTATAATCAAGGTAAAGTATTTACACAAGCCTATTTATGCGAAGGAAATGTTGAAAATACTACATGCACTAAAGAAATGGCGACCTTACCTAATGGGAAGACACTTCAAGGTAAGAAAAAATCATGATAGTCTTAAATACTTTTTGGAAAAATTATTATCTTTGGAAGAGAAACAAAAATTTGTCACCAAGATATTTGGTTATGACTTTGAAATCATATACAATAAAGTGAAGAAAAATGTTGTTGCAAATGCACTCTCAAGAAAGGATGAGGACGTGGAAGAATTTCTATGGGTTTTTTATATTGTCCAATCTGATTAGATAAATAAAGCAGTGGATGAATGGAATAATGATGAAGAGGTGTGGACACTCATTCAAAAGTTGCAACAATATCCCAATACATATGATAAATTTATCTGGAAAAATGATGCATTATGGTATAAAAATCGCTTATATCTCTGTAAGAATTCCCAACTCAAACAAAATATTATTTTGGAATTGCACACCTCCCCCCTTAGGAGGGAACTAAATATTTTTTAAAACTTACCATAGGGTCAAGAAGGAACTTTTTAGGGATGGACTTAAATTTGATATTCATAAGTTTGTGGCAAAATGTTTGGTTTGTGACCAAAATAAAGTTAAGACAATTAAGACCACAGGTCTGTTACAACCTTTAGTCATTCCAAGTAAATGTTGGGAGGAGGTCTCAATGGATTTTAACACATGTTTACCCAAGTCTAAAGGAAAGAGTGTCATCATGGTGGTAGTTGATAGACTTACCAATTATGCACACTTTTTTGGATTATCTCATCCATTTAAATCCAGTACATTTTCTACTGCATTTATGGAAATAATTCAAAAGCTACATGGAAACCCAAATATTATTGTAAGCGACAAAGATCCCATTTTCACTAGAAATTTTTGGACATAATTATTTTCTTGTATGGGTACTCAATTAGCTCATAGCTCATCTTATCATCCTCAATCTAATGGGAAAACTAAGATAGTGAAAAAATAAAATTGGAAGGATATCTTTGTTGCTTTGTATCTGATAAACAAACACAATGGGTCAAGTGGTTACCTCTGGATGAATGGTGGTATAACACTTCCTTCCATACTACCAGGAAAATGACCCCATTTATGGTACTTTATGGATCTCATTCAACATCCATCACATCATCTTTACGGGAAAATTCTAAGGTTAAAATAGTGGAAGATCACTTCGAGAATGATCCAAATGGAAAATGGCATCAACCCATGGTATTCATCTACCCATGTTATCCATCCACCCATGGAATTTACCCATGATATTGTAAATGGCATCGACCCATGGTATTCATCCACCCATGATATTTATTCGCCCATGGTATTGTAAGTGACCCATGGTATGTATCCATTCATGGTATTCATCCACACATGGGATTTACCCATGGTATTGTAAGTGGTATCTACTCATGGTATTGGCCTATGGTATCTACACATGGTATTGTGACTCAAAAAAGGCTATAAATAACAAGCCTTAGTTTGTAAAAGGACAGATGGTCCGCCACAATGTAGCTTCTACAATTATTCTCTGTTTTAATAAAACAAGTTTCTTTGTGGTTTTATTTTCTTTGTGTTCTCTCTTCTTTTCTGGCATTCTAATTTTGCAGATCTTGTCAAATCCATTTCGAATTTTTAGATCTTGGGGGCCTCCCCCCCAAGATCTAGATTAGTGGTATCAGATTCAGGTTACGCCTCCATGGGAATGAGGGTTTGAAACATATTTCAGTTTTAATGTTTTGCAACAATCTTCAGCGAAATCCATGAATGTTTTTGGGCGGCGAGTTTTCAGATCAGATCTGAAAATTTTGGTAAAAAATTTGCAAAAAAAAAAGGACCAGATCTGGATTCCTTGCGAAAAAATACTCAAATTCAAAAAACAAATCGGCCAAATTGAAGTTCGGATGAGGGAGATCTCGCTGATTCAAAATCAGCAATGTTGAAGCAATTTTTCTGACGACAATTCATGGACGGCGGCTCTCCTGTCATTTTTTGCAATTTTTAATAAAAAAAAATTCAGAGAAATGGAGATATATCTGAGCTCCTCTTGAAAAATTACCCAAGTTCAAAAAAACAATCGGTCGAATCGGAGTCCGGATGTGGGAGTTATCGTTGATTTAAAATCAACTATTTTTTCAGAAATTTTGTGACGGTGTGATAGTTCCAGCGCAAATCTGAGAGTCTAGAGTCTCCAGATAGTGGTTTAAAACACATGACATGATGTAGAATGATCATTCCATGTCCAAAAATAGGTTATAATAAATATTCTGAGTTATATTGACCGAGTTATGCTCATTTTAAATCTGGAGCAGCATTCGGAGCGGGTTCCCTTTGGAGACGTGCCCTCTCACCCCGCTTTAGTAGGCACCTGCTTCACATTCATCAGTTTCATCATAGCAGCATTCGGCTTGGGTTATTTGGAGACGTGCCCTCCCACCCCAAGCTATGTAGGCACCTGCTACTTCATCAACAATCAACATCACGGTTATGGGTCAACCGCACAAAATCGTTTTCATCGAAGTCCATTTGCTAGGCCGCACACTGTTAGTCACACAGTTGGTCACAAGCATTACAGGGTATCTCTATCCTCGGATATTCGTTTGTCATGGTTTTGGTTCATCCACAAACCCACACTTCATCGAAGTCCATTTGCTAGGCCGCACACTGTCAATATCATAGTTGGTCACAAGCATTACAGTGTATCTCTATCCTCGGATCTTCATTCATCATGGTTATGGGTTAACTACACAAAACCCTTCTCTTCAATGGCTCTTCATATTCAACAAAGGCTTCTCAGGAGGGAACTTCACGCAATGGGGACCATTGCTTCTTAAGGAGGGAGGAATGATCCAAATGGAAAATGGCATCAACCCATGGTATTCATCTACCCATGTTATCCATCCACCCATGGAATTTACCCATGATATTATAAATGGCATCAACCCATGGTATTCATCCACCCATAATATTTATTCGCCCATGGTATTGTAAGTGACCCATGGTATGTATCCACCCATGGTATTCATCCACACATGGGATTTACCCATGGTATTGTAAGTGGTATCTACTCATGGTATTGGCCTATGGTATCTACACATGGTATTGTGACTCAAAAAAGGCTATAAATAACAAGCCTCAGTTTGTAAAAGGACAGATTGTCCGCCACAATGTAGCTTCTACAATTATTCTCTGTTTTAATAAAACAAGTTTCTTTGTGGTTTTATTTTCTTTGTGTTCTCTCTTCTTTTTTGGCATTTTAATTTTGCAGATCTTGTCAGATCCATTTCAACTTTTTAGATCTTGGGGGCCTCCCCCCCAAGATCCGGATCAGAGAATCAACAACATTTTCTCCAACTCTTAAAGGATAACCTCACTCTAGCACATAATCGAATGAAACAATAGGTCAATCAACATCGTAGTGAAAGAAGTTTTGATGTAGGTAAATGGGTATTTTTACGGTGACAACCATACAAAAAAATGTCCCTCAGAGCAAGCTAAGAAAGATAATAAATTATCACCCAAGTACTATGGTCATTACAAGGTGTTGCAAAAGATTGGTATTATGGCATAAAAATTGGAGTTGCCTACATATTCTTGAGTACACAAAGTTTTCCATGTTTCATGCTTAAATAAGGTTATCATTGACAAGCTCCCAGTTCAAACAATATTTCCAGAACTTGACAAAGAAGGAAAAATCATATTGGAGTCTGAGGTAGTCACGGAAACAAGAACTTGACAACTATGAAATCGGTCAATTTCAGAGTATCTCATTAAGTGGAAGAACTTACATGTTGAATATTCCACGTGGAAGGATGAAATTTTATACAAAATCATCCATAGTTACTCAAGCATTGAGGACAACATTTTTTTAAAGGAAAGAAGAATGTTAGGTCCCTGTAATACTAGTGTAGTCCCTTTATTTTTATTGTTAGTGTAGGCCCCTATTATTATTTTTATGCCCATGTAGCCCCCATATTATTATTGCTATGCCCCATAGAAGCCCACTATTGTTATTTTTGTGTCCTTAAATTATTATTGTTATGTAGGCTCTAATTATATTGTGACCCCTTAGACTCGTATATATAGAAACGAGGTATATTCATTTGAATCATTCAAGAATTGTTCATTTATGTGATGTAAAGGAGGTTCCCCTATCAAAGAGGCTAATTTTGAAGTCGTTGATCTAAATTTTTTGTGATCTGGTTACATAAAACCTTCTCTAACAATTGTACTGATACATTTGAGTAGACAATTTATCAATTAAATACCAACCAAGTGATGGAGATCCTATTAAGGATATGGGTTCATTAACTTAGTTCAGTTACCCAAATGATCCAATTCTTATTTTCCATATGGAATGATATTGAATCATTAAGATGTTTAGGATTGAACAAGTTGAAGGAGTTGTAATGTTATCCAATTGGTGAATAGTTACCACAATATTTTTTTATAGCATTCAACATAAATTCATTGGTCCTTGGGACAATAAATTTATTTATGTACAAGGCCTCTTATTTATGTGTAAGGGCCTGGTAGTAAAATCAAAATAAAGGTGCATAAGGAAAACACAAAGAAATCAACACGATAAACGAAAACAACATAAAGAAATAGGGAAATAAGTAAAAACAATATGTATAGGAAGGAAAAAAATATCGAAGAGTTTTAACTAGAAGTATAGCTTGAGATCTTGGTCGCTAAGGGGAAGGGAATCTACTCCCCATTTAAGGTTTGAAATTTATAAGTTCCAAGGCCAAGTTTTTCGCTGATCTAAAATGGACCAATCCATAGGGATTGGAATTTAATATGTTTTCCCTTTTCCCTGTCAGTTTTATCCCATTTTAAGATAAGGTCACCCACACGAAAAGCTTTGTCACCTAGAGAAATTTTGTTGTAAAACAATCGTTTTATTCGTTTTTGATGAGAATCAAATTTTGCATGATCCTTTTTCCTTTCTTCTTCAAGCTTAAAGAGGGTATTGATCCTACTGTGCATGATGGGACATGACCTAACATAAGATTCTTGGGAAAGGTGTAAGGCAAGTAGGTAAAGATGAGGAGTCAAGATTGATTCTTCTTGTAAACCAAGGAATAATTCAAGGAACCAAGGGAACTTTGGCGTTACTCAGAGAATTAGATATGGTGTTATGCCAATTTTGTCTTTGGGAAAGTATGGATTTAGTGATAATGCAGATCAAATTTTTATTACTTGATTATGCCAGCCCATTTCCTTTGGGATAACTTTTAGAAGAATGTTTAATTATAATTCCATTATCCAAAGTGACCTCAAATAAATTCAATGATGAAAAGTATGTGGAATTATCAAAGACGAGATAATTCAAAATACCAAAACTAGTGTTAACATTTCTTTGGTGAACTACATCATCATTTGATCATTTACTTACTTTAAAGGAATAACCTCAATCCATTGCGTGTAATATTTTGTAGTTGTAAGAATATACATGTTTGTTTAGACGAGTGTAGAAATCATTAGAGAACATTTGAGGTCTAAAATGGGCCTCCTAAGAAAAATGAACAACAAAAATAAACTTTATAAGAACCAATAGGATTCAAGATGATGATGTCAACCATGGGAGATGATTCACCATTTGTGGGGTAAAAAAATTAAAAATAAATTAAAAATAATAAAATAATAAAACTACTTTTTTAACTTGTATTTTCAAATTATCTCCATAAGTTTTTACTCAAATTTCAAGCAGGAGTACTCGTTTGATGCAAAATTTAATTCCTTATCCAAGGAGTACCCTTGTTTCATACTTTTGATAGACCCTACTACATGAAAATGAGAAATACATGAAAAACATGATTGCAATCACATTTTTTCATGTATTTCTCATTTTTCATTTAGTAGGGTCCATCGAAAGTATGCAACATGGGTACTCCTTAGATGAGGAATCAAATTTTTCATCCAACGAGTGTTTCCACTCGAAAATTGAGTAAACCCATAGGGAGATAAGTTGAAAATACGAGTACCTCGGATGTGGGTGACAACATGAGTACGAATGACAATCGCCTCTCCCACGCCAATGAGGATGAAGATATGCAGAGCAGGTCCTCACCCGATGTGGATCCTCAAACCAGTAACCATCCACACGAAATGAATGAGATAAGGCATGATGAAGACATGCTTGGACAACGTCACCCCCTCCAGGGTACCTCTCTACAACAATCATCCTAAATGATTACCTGGATTGATATGTTGATTGGCCATAACTCTTCACTCGAGCCCGCTCATGAAAATGGTTATGACATGCAGCTGCGTGTGAGCCTCAATCATGATCTTCCCCTTCACATGTGTTAGAGGCATTTTAAAAGGAAGGCCCCTCAACACAAAGATATACACAGTCAGCTCCTTCAGTCTTTTCTGTTGCTTCTTTTCTTGCCCTCTTGCGCCACTAGCCCGCTGTGCAACCATCTTCCTAGAGCTGCGCTGCACAGAAATATTTGGGCTGCGATTTATCCAGCCTGTGCATCTTATCCCAGCTCCATTTGTCCCTCCAGTCTCAATAGTCTGCACACACCCATTACCTTCCATCCCTTGATGAGCTCTCCCCCTCATCGTTCCCCCTGTCCACTTGCTTCTCCCCTGCTTCAACCCTCTCCCCCTACTGAGCATCCCTCCATATCTCTCACACCTTTGCTTTAGCAGGCCATGGCACCTAGGTTGTGCCAAAGAACCATTCGTGGAGGACAGAGAGGGGCACTCTCCAGTCGTTACCACCATGGGATGGACAATCGCCTAGAGTCTGTTGAAGGCTCCTCCTCAGGAATTTTCTCTAAACAGAGCCTCGAACTGAATCAGGAGAAGGAGGCCCTCGTGTAATCTTCGCATAGGGGCATATGTGGACCTCGGAAGTCCACATTGCGCATCAGGCGCACCTCTTGCCTCGCAAGACTGAACCTCTTCCAGCTCAAGAGGATGAGGGTGATGATACAGATGTATGGATTATGGATTCTGAAGGTACTTGGATGCACGTCCCTAACGCAGAATATCTGGTGGCTCCCATCCTCTGCGCACTGGTTCCAAAACCTACGCGTCCACCCATTGATACAAAGGAAGCGGTTGCGCAGGCGTATGCCTACCCCATAGTGGAGGAAGAGCCAAAAATTAATGATGAAGCTGAAGAATAAGGACTACGGTGCTGCTCAATTCTTCCTTGTTTTTTTTCATGCCTTCTATCACCACGGAATTTCAAGTTATACTTATGCTTCAGCATATTTTTTAATTTCTGGATACACTAGTGCTTCTGCGCATTTTGTAATTTCCTGCTTCAAGTATTTTCTGGGCTGGTTTCCTCCATGGAGGCAACCCTGAAACCGTGCAACTAAGGCTGGGATTGGTTAAGCACAGCTTACCAACCCAGCCTGTAGCATATGTATTGTTTCTATTTTTGAATTAATATATATTAGCCTAACTTACCAAAAAAAAAAATTGAAAAAACAATTTTTTCTTTTTTCCCCCTAATGATGATGTAATCTAATCTTATTTTATTATTTCCACTATTATTTTATAATTTCCTTAGGAGGCCCATTTTATACCTCAAAATTACCCTAATTTATTTCACCGATGATATCTAGTCCCCACTATTGGAAAGGTTCTTCTACATCAATCGGTCATAATGGGGTTGCTGAACTATTTTCCCTTCCAACACATTTTTGACGAATAGGACGCTTTCGGGCATATACATGAGCATATCTAAATAGTGTAGGCCAATAATATACCACTCGAATAATTTTGTGTGTTCTAGTCTCACCGTCATAATAGCTTCCAACCATCCCATCATGAAGTTATTTAAGGATTTTATCTGCCATCGAAGACTCTAAGAACCTTAGTAAAACCTCGCTATGATTTTTCATGAACATAACTCCATGTATCAACTAATATTGAATGGAATTATTCCTAATATATATATATATATATATATATATATATATATATATATATATATATATATATATATATATATATATATATATTGTAGTTAGCTCTGGAGGAAAAGTACCATCTTCTAAATTTTGTCTCAATTCACTATACCAGGATGATTGCAAAGTAGATGCATGTACACCATCATATATACACATCCATTTCTTCTTTCCAACATATCATTTCCTCTGTTTGGGGATCCAAAACTTCTGTAGATAATTTTCAGAATCCACGACCTTTGATTATGTGAGATGGCTTAAACTCGAGGTCATACTCTTTTAAGAATGTCATTCGATTGGCTCTTCATCCCCCTAAATCTTTGTAAAAATAAATATCTGACTGTAATGTGACGAAAAATCACATTCAAATAGATCTCTAGGATGTAAGGCATGGAGTGCTTCACATATTTATACATTGCGATTGTTTTTTTATTAATATAAAGATAATTGAGCTCATATCCTTACATACATATATTCATGAATGGTATGGGCCACTTGTCTCCTTTGTCATGATTTTCCATAAGGATGACTATCAGAGAAGATTTTGATGCGACTGTGTAAAGCATGAATTCCTTTTCAAAGTTAGCACTGAATAGGGCAGGGGACTCAATGGTGGCTTCTTTAATCTTATCAAAGGCTTCATTTTCCTTTTGATTTCATTTTAAGGTAGCATATTTCGTAATCATATCTTGCAATGGATTTATAATTTGGGAAGAATCACATATGAATTTTCAAAAAGAAAAGGATCTTACCCAAGAAATATTGCATTGCCTTCTTTCCATTCGGGAATGGAATTTGTGTGATTTCTTTGACTCATTATGGATCGACGATTATCCCAATTTTCACTATAATGTGTCCCAGGATATTTCCTTCAGATACAAAAAAAATACTCTTCTTGGGATTGAGTGAGATTCGATACTTTCTACAACGTTCAAAAGTTTGTCAAAGATGACATAAATGATTTGATCGAATTTTGAATAATATTTTTAGCTCGTCCAACTATACAACCACACTTTTCCCAATTAATCCACTAAACACGATATCCATGGATTGTTGAAAGGTGGTTTGTTATGAATAAAATATCCATAACTATATAATATATTAAAATAATAATAAATAATTAATAATTAATAATTAATAAATATGTTAAATTGAATTAAGTTTCCCAATTAATTATGAACTGGAACTTATGTCAAAATACATGTCTTTAACCTTGTGGTGAGTTAAATCCTATAAAAGGGAACCACCCAATGTCTTGTAAATCATCCAATTTTTTTAATAATAAAATATAAATTGTCTATACACATCAATGTGTCTGAAATTGTCAAACTCCAATGAACGGAATTTTTGTTCCAGTGGTAGTGGTATCAGAGCAGTTGAATGCCACACCTGTGGTTTATACCTATGTTTTTTCCCATGTTATCCTCTTGCCTTCCACCTCCTCCCTGTGCCACCGTTCCGCTGCCCCCTCTGCATCGTGCTCTGCCACCTCACTATTCCTTCTGCCTCTGCCATTCCCCCCCGCCCCACCCCCCCCCCCACAGTTTATCCCAACTTCCTAACTCTCTTGCCATCGTTGTCCTCGACCTACACGCCCCTCGTCTGACACTATCATCATGCCACACACCCCTGCTCCCATTGTAAACGTCAACTCCTCCCGAAAAGGATCCCTGTCATCGTCGATTTTACTAATGTCCTGTCGCCTATTTCCGGACACCTCTCCACCCTCCATTCTAGTGACCATGAGTCAATAGTCATATTGCAGTCAAATGGTATGACTGTCGTATCGAATTGTTCAAACCCTTTTGAAATAATAACTTTATATATATTAAATTTACAAAATATATAATTAATTTAATCAATTAATTTATATAATTCAATTAATTTAATTATTTAAAATATATATATATATATATATATATATATATATATATATATATATATATATATATATATATATATTGGGTCTTCTAGGAAAAAAAATAAAGCCAAGATGGGGAGTAATAATGACGAAAATTCAAAGAAAATTCAAGAAGAACTCAATAGAATGTGCAAGCACCTTGAAAATGTCGAAAGAAAGCAAGATGAATTCGAAGAAGGCCAAGATAATATCAAAAAAAGTGAGAGCATGATGATACAATTTATGGGAGGAGCCCATCATCCTTTTAATCCCTTAGTCACACAAAGTACCAAGACTCTGGAAGGTGAATTTTTTCCAAGTAATGAATTTTCATCGATACACGAAAGGCCATGAATACCACATATACAGTTCAAACGAAGTCAACACTATACAAATTTTCCTGAAAGAGACTACCTCAAAATTAAAAGAGAATTACCTAAATACAATGGTGAGGACCATAAGGGCACCATTGTATGGGTAAATAAAATGGACTCCATTTTCAGAGCAAACCCGCCAATAGGTTAACAAGAGAATTTCATGACCACGTGCAATAAACTAGAAGCTAAAGCATATGATTGGTTCCTATGGTGGTCCAATAGATGTAAGGCTCGTTCGTTCAATTAGAAAAATTTTGTACACGCCCTGCTCAAAAGATTCCATGACGAAGAAGAAGACGATGTTTACGAAAAAACCATTCATCTCAAACAAAAAGGATCGGTAAGAGAATATACCCACAAGTGGGAAGTATCAGCTATAAGGAAAAGGGGGTTATCAGATGAAGAACTGCTAAAAATGTATCGATGTGGACTTAATGTATATATTTGGGAATAACTAAAACTATATAAACCCAAAATCATTGAAGAAACTAGACATGCATCAATAATCATTGAACGGAAATATAAGCTCCATAAAACCCCATATGCCAGTGATGAAAAATCAAACAACTACCTAAAAGGGAGGTCAAGTAATTCATTTTCAAAAAAATATAGTAAGAAAATTTGACCACCGATGTACGATGGAGGAAAATAACAGTCAAATTTCGAAAGAAAAAAAAGATGGAAAATGTTGGACATGTGGAGATAAATATTCCTTAGGGCACAAGTGCACTATGAAAAAACTTTACAACTGTGAAGTAGAACATGAAGAGGAATCTTCAGAGAATAGTTCCGACGAAGAAACCAATGAAGAAAGTGAGACTCCTAATCGAGACCCAAAAGAAGAAAATATGCCAAGAATTTCTTTAGCAACCATAACAGGGATAGCTCAACTGCAAACATTAAAAATTAAAGGATATATTGAGAAGCAAAACATTATTCTGTTAATAGGTTTAGAAAGTACACACAACTTTATAGATGTCAATGTCACAAAAAGACTGAACACTTTTTCCTATCCCATAGCAGATTTAAAAGTTCTGGTAGCAGATGGAAAATGAATAGATGGAGTAGGGAAGTGCCATAAAGTTAAAATGAAACTAAATGAGTATAAAATGGAGTCTAGTTTCTATACGGTCCCTTTAGGATGTGTAGACCTCTTCTTAGGGTTACAATGGTTGAAAACAGTAGGGATGTATTTTGCAAATAACCAAAAAAAGTTTATTAAGTTCAAAATGGATGGAAGGAAGTAAAAGTTGTTCAGATTACAAGCCCCATGATCTGAATGGGAAAATTGGTGTTTTCTATGCTAAATTCCAATTCAAAATATAAACAAAGTGTTTGAGGATTATGAGGTAAATTACAAGTTAACCATGAGTTTTAATGTTTTTTATGTGAATTTCTTGAGAAAATTAACATAAACAACAACATCTAACAAACTTGAACATCACCATAAACAATAACACAAAAACACATGATGAAGGAGTTCACTTCGCCTGGGCTACGTCTCCTTGGTCTAGCTTCTAATGGCTTGGACCTCTTCTATTATGCTCAAAAGTGTGACCACATATGTTTACAATGCTAAAACATCTCTGAAATTCGTTCCAATGGCTCCAGAATGACCAAAAAAGCCTGTCTAGCCTCTTTCTGCCTCAAATTTGGTAAAAAACTGAGTAATTTATGACTTCCCAAAGTTTTTTCACTATTCTCTCTACATTTTCCACCAAAGTTGGCACGGAAACTACAAATCTGTTTGGAATTCTGCTAACTCGGCACCAATTCCATCAAATCCTGGTGCAAATTATGGGTGCCTTAATTTGTCCATTAAGGCCTTAAGACAAAACAATGTGGTCGTCTGGAGGCCACATGCCCGGGGGCTAAGGCCAACTTCCTGCCCCCTCGAACGGGCCCCCACTCTGAAACCACTGTTCACATTAAATTTCATGGGCCGGGGGCTGGGACCTTAACTCCCTCCCCCGTTAAAAATCCTGCGCTTACCATGTTTAAAATTCATGGTTTTGGTTGCATACTCCGTTGGTTAACAAAAAATGGTCAGGGTTATGGGGGGGGTGGTGCTCGGGGCTAGCCCGACCCTTGGTCCCGCCCCTAGTTCTCTAGGGTGCAATGACCAAAGGTGGGGCTAGATCCCAACCCCCACCCCAATATACAAAAGCAATATATTTTAAATATAAATCTTTGGCCATGCTTTAACAAGGAATACGGTAACCTAAGTGGCTAGGGTGGTGACTTTGTATGCCATAGGTTGCGAGTTTTATCCTCTAGAGGTCCAGTTTGGACATAATAAAATTTGTGTGGCCCTCGGGCTGCCACATGGTGGTCTCTGGTTGGGCCACGTGTCAGCCTGTGATTGGCCACCATGAAACCCAATCAAAACACGCCATTACAAACCAACGATGCAGTGCCACTTGTCACAATCACATTCTCCGAGGAAGATACCCTTTGACCAGTCAACTTGTCACATGGGCATGCCCAATCAACTGTACATATTGATGACTGGGTTGTCCCTACACGTTTTTCCAAAAAAATTTCTGTTTGAAAAAGTGGACAAAACACATTTCTCGGAGCATATGTTGTCAGTTTTCCGTGAAACGAGTTGTGCCAGATTCAAAATTATGAGATCTACACGGTCATTCAAGTTTCGCACCATTCTGACAACTTTCTTTTTGAGCACTTGATCACTCCTCCCCACTAGAAGCTTTTGGACCCCAAAATATCACTTTCAGTTGTTCAGTAGATGAGGGTACGGTTCCCTCCCATTTCCAATCTCGATCCATTTGGCCTTGCTTGTATTTGTGTCTTTGAGCCCCACACAAAGGTAGTCTACACTCCATCATTTTGATGTCCTTGTTCTTCTGTCAAGAATGGTGTCTTCCTTAAGCTCATTAAGGTATTCTAGAGAAAATTATTCAATAGCTGTAATCTAAACATTTTCTCCTTGATATTCAATCTACAAAGGCTCATACAACCTTAAGTTCTCAACATTAACAGTAGAGTAAATTTGCATGTATGAAGGAAAATATAACTTGAAGGAATTGTCACCAATCTTTTCCAAAATTCTGAAAGGATACATAACAGATTGGTTTCAGTTTTTTACCTTCCCCGTGAAGCCTCTCTTTTCTAATGTGAAGCCAAACTTCGTCACCAACTTGGAAATTGTGATCTATACGATGCTTGTGGTGCCTTGCTTTGTACTTGCCTTGGCTCTTTTCAAGCCTATCTTGAACTTTTTGATGTATCAATTGGATTTTTTCTCTGAACTTCTTGGCTTTTTCTATGTCGTTATGGCCATCAATAGCAACATCCTTCACCAAAATGAAAACCAATGGTGATCTGGGAAAGTATCCAAAGCATGCCTTAAAAGGCGATGTTTGAGTAGAGGAGTGTTTTGCATGGTTGTAAGCACGTTGAACGTAGTTCAAGATTTCATCCCACAAGTTAAGATGCTTGCTGCAATATCCTCAAAGAAGGTGTATGACTGTTCGATTAACCACCTTGGTTTGACCATCTATTTGTGGATGAAAGCTCATAATATTTTTCAACATGGTATCCGCAAAGTCCCACAAACTTGACCAAAAATTCCCAACAAATCGAGAATCTCGATCACTAACAATGGATGTGGGCAACCCAATATGAACCCAAACATGCTGCAAGAGGAGTTGATTTGTTTGTTAAGCTATGATTTCTTGTTTACATGGCATTTATATACTTAGCTTTCTGAACCTATCCACATCTACATACAAATAATCATGACCTATTTTTGACAATGGAAGACCTCCTACAAAATCCATAGAAACACTCTCCCATGGACGTGAAGGTACAGGAAGTGGTGTGTAGAATGCTAAATTCCTATTGCTAGGCTTACTAACTAAACACAATAAACAACCTTTAATGAAACGTGACACAATTTCAAGCATATGAGGCCAATAGCAATACCTCTCAATATGTGACACCGTTTTGCTTACACCGAAATGTCCAGCAATAAGAGAAGTGTGTGCTTCCCTTATGACATTCCCTCTCCCCCCCATGGAATACAAATCTTTCCCAAATGATACAACAAGTTATATGTACATGCTAATCCAATTCCTCTACTTGGTTTCCTTGACTCAAGTCTGCATAAACATCTTGAAAGTCAATATCAACTGCATATTGATCAACATAACTTTCATGCAAAACATAATTATGCTTGAGTAAAGTAGTTGCACTAACAATGGGCCTATAAATCATATCAACAACTTTGTTGTATATACCTTTCTTATACCTGATGACGAAGTGGAATTACTGTAGGAAACCAATCCATCAGAAAGTGCCTTGATTGCTGCAACTCAGTTTTTGGTTGCAAGTATTGAAATGGTTGGTGTTCGGTGTGTATGATGGTTTCATTTCCCATCAAGTAGTGTTTCCATTTTTTCACAGTTTGAACCAACGCATAAAGCTCATTTTCATAATTAGGATGTTTAATCACTACACCATTGAAATTTTCTAAATGAAATGAAATGGGCCTACCATGTTGCATAAGGACTGTGCCCATGGCATAGTTTCTTGCATAAGTTTGAATCTCAAAGGGCTGTCTCAAGTCTAGTAGTGCAAGTACTGGGCTGAACTGATCTTCTCTTTCAAAGCATAAAATGTTTTTTTATTTCTTTCCTCCCCACTGGAAGACCTTTTTCACACTATTCAATGCTTGCAATGGAGCTACAATAGAAGAGAAGTTAGCAATAAACTTCCTCAAATATTGCATTTCTCCCAAAAAAACTTCTTACCTCAGTGACTTTCTTGGGCATTGGCCAATTCACAATGGCCTCAACCTTAGAGGGGTATATATTCAACTCACCTCCTCCAACAATATGCCCCAAGTACACCAAATAATTTTTACCAAATTGACATTTTGACATCTTCAAAAACAATTGTTCTTTCCTTAAGACACCAAGTACTTTTCTTACATGCATGACATGTTCATCATGTGATTTACTAAACATCAAGATATCATCTAATTATAATATGACAAACATATCAAGAAATGGCCTCAACACATCATTCATCAAATGCATGAAGATAGAAGTAGCATTACATAAACCATAAGGCATAATTAGCCATTCAAACAAAGCTTGTTTTTTCTTGAATGTTGTCTTCCAAATGTCACCTTCAATAATTATAATTTGATGGTAACCACTCCTTAAGTCCAACTTAGTAAAATAATTTTCATCTTTCAATTGATCAAGTAAGTCATATATTCTAGGAATTAGATAACAGTTATTTATCGTAATTTTTTTCAATCCATGGAAATTTACACATATGTGCCATGTTCCATCCTTCTTTAGCACCAACACAATAGGTGACCCACATGGTGAGGTACATGGTCGAATGATCACGTTGTCCAACAACTCTTGAATTTTATTTTTTATTTCAACACTCTTCATCACTGACATCATATACATGCTAATGTTAGGAGGAGGAAAATCTTGCTGCAACTGTATTTTATGTTGGATTCCACTCTTGGGAGGTAATCCCTTCAGTTCCTGAAACATTTATTTCTTTGATTAACCACTTAAATCA
Organism: Pinus albicaulis; assembly: GCA_034641835.2. NCBI lineage: Eukaryota > Viridiplantae > Streptophyta > Pinopsida > Pinales > Pinaceae > Pinus > Pinus albicaulis. Next base: position 213,901,811 of record CM076584.1, on the reverse strand, counting down.
AATCAGATTTCAATTTTGGATCACAACCTTGAAATGCTTCATAATCAACATCATTCTTTGGTTTAATCATAAGAAGCACAAAATTCTTTCCTGAATTCACTAGTCTTTTCATTTGTACTGTTTTAACTAATGAAAGATTTAGTTTCTTTCAATGACCTCTCACAATATACTCTGCACCATCTTTGAACAAGTGGTACTTGTTTTCAAGGCGATAGAAGATGGATTTTCTATCTTAAAGGTAAGGACTACCCAAAACAATTCCTGAAATGTCAAGCGGTACATAATCTAATTCAACTTAGTCAATGAAGTTTGTTGTGATTGCAAACTGAAGAATACACTTTGTTGTAACCTAAGTTTGTGTTCTTTCATATCCAACCCAATGGATATGGTTTGGGATGTGGAATGGTTTCAAGATTAAGTTTCTTGACTAAGCCTTTAGATATCAAATTGGCTTGAGACCCACTATCAAATAGTGTGCTGATTTTCGTATGTTTTGAAATAACACTCACATGAAATAATTCAATCCTTGTTTCTTAATTTGGAGTACTAGTGTGACAATTTGATGAACTAGTGCTAGAAATAGATTCTTTTCCTTTCATACCCATGGCTGTCATTTAAGTTTCATCACTCAAATCGGATCCCAAATCCTGTTGAGTGGTTGCAGATGTTTTTTTCCCCCTTGTTGTTGAATTTATTGGGCCTCATCTCTAGATGAAGCTTCCAACAATGGTCCTCCTCGTGACCCTCTTTGGAACAATTTTTGCATGTTATTTTATCTCCTTCCTTTTTAATGGATGCATTTTTCTTTCCTTTTCCTTTGAAACCATTTCCTTTCCCTCCACCCTTAAATGGCTTCTTTTTACCCTCTTCTAGAATATTTTCCCCTCTTGCCTCAAGGTGAGTGGCTTTCAAACAAACCTCATCTAGACTAGTGTTATTGAAGATAAGGATAGTATGCCTTAGGTATCTATGTAAACCCCCTATATACTTCAGCAACGTGTCTTGTGAATGGAAATCAACACCTAACATAAGAGCTCTTCTTCTAAATTCTTTGGCGTAATCTTGCACACTTTTACCTTTAAGCTGTCTAAAGTTCTACCAATTCATGATGGATTTATACATATATGCTAGAGGGTAAAATTGTCTTTTAATTGGAGCAATGAAATTATACCAAGAGATTGAGATCTTACCATGTTTTTTTTATCTCATCTTGTGTCTTGGCTTCCCACACAGTCTCAAGGAAGCTTGTTGAGTATTTGTATCATCATCTTGAAGGTTTTGAATCCTGCAGTAGACCTCCAACTAAGGAATCAGATTTTCAATATTCTTTGCATTCACTTCATCATTGTACATAGGCAGCTCAAATTTAATATCAAGTTTTAACAGTGGTGTTTTACCAATTCCTTTTGAGGTATGTTTATGAGTATGAGTAAGGATTTTAGTAGTGGAAGAGGATGAAGATGAAGGTGAAGATGGTGGTGAGGATGATAGTGGAGTACAAGGTGACTTATTACCATTTCCATTACCTCCTCTTCCTGGAGAACCCTCTCCTCTTGGAGGCCTAGAGCTTTCATCCTAAAACTTTGTATTACTCTATTCATAGAGGACTTTCACCATCTCTGTCATGTCAAAGAAACTCTTCCTAAAATCCTTCTCATCCTCTGTCATGTTATCATTTCCTCCTTCATGAGACATGCTTACTGAAGCCTTAGGTACAACAGGAGGTGAATCTTGTGGTGGTGATTGTGGAAATTGTGCCCTCCTTCTCGTTGCTCCAACATGAGAACCTGCACTCACAAGTTTTCCTTCTCCTCTCTTGAGCTCCAACCTTGTAAGCATTTAAACACTTGCAAAAAGATTAAATCCTCCTTGCACAAGTAAACCTACTGCTCTCATAACAACTTGATCTGAATGGGAAAATTGGTGTTTTTTGTGCTAAATTCCAATTCAGAATATAAACAAAGTGCTTGAGGATTATGAGGTAAATTCCAAGTTAACCATGAGATTTTATGTGTTTTTATGTGAATTGATTGAGTAAATTAACATAAACAAAACTTTGAACAACAACATCTAACAGACATGAACATCACCATAAATAGTAACACAACAACACATGATGAAGGAATTCACCCCGCCTGGCCTACGTCCCCTTGGTCCAACTTCCAATGGCTTGGCCCTCTTATATTATGCTCAAAAGTGTGATTACATATGCTTACAATGCTCAAACAACTCTGAAACTTATTCCAATGTCTCCAGAATGCCCAAAAAACCTTTTCTAGCCTCTTTCTGCCTCAAATTTGGTAAAAAAACGAGTAAGTTATGACTTCCCTGAGTTTTTTCACTATTCACTCTTTATTTTCCACCAAAGCCGGTACTGAACCTACAAATCTACCTGAAATTCTGCCAACTGTGCACCTATTCTCTTAAATATCAGTGCAAATTGTGGGCGCCTTAATTTTTCCATTAAGGCCTTAAGATTGAAAAATGTGGTCTTGTGGAGGCCACGTACCCGGGGGCTAAGGCCAATGGCCTGCCCCCACCGGCCGAGCCCCCACTCTGAAACCACTAGTCACATTAAATGTCATGGGTATGAGGGTCGGACCTTAACTCCTGTCCCCACCAAAACACCCGCGCTTACCATGTTTAAACTTCCCAGTTTAATAGATCGTGGTCTTCGCGGTTATGGTTACATACTCTATCGGTTAACAACAAATGGTCAAGGTTATGGGGGGGGGAGAGGGTAGGGCGTGGCAAGGGGATAGCCCGACCCTTGGTCCCACCCCTAGCTCGCTACGGTGTTGTGACTAGGGCTGGGGATAGACCCTAACCCCCACCCCAATATAAAAGATAAACATGTTTTAAATATAAATCTTTAGCCATGGTTTAACAAGGAATAAGGTAGCCCAAGTGGCTAGGGTGGTGACTTTTTATGCCAGAGGTTGCGACTTTGATCCTTCGGAGGTCTAATTTGAACTTAATAAAATTTTTGTGGCCCTCGAGCTACCACGTGGCAGCCTGTGATTGGCGACCATGAAACCAATCCAAACGCATCATTGCAAACCAACGTCACAATGCCACTTGGCACAATCTCATTCGTCAAGGAAGATACCCTTTGTGATCAGGAGTTCATAAATTTTTCTCAAAATTAAAAATTAAAGGATTGGGTTGAAACTAGGATGGTTGCGTATCTCTTCTTCCTGATTCTAGCACCATAAACGGTTCGAAAAATTGATGTTGTATGAGGGAGATATCATGTTCTGATCGAAATGCCAAACAGGTAAATTTTGCGACAGTTTGACCAAGGTTGACTGGGATGCCCAGTTAGTAGGGTGGAGGTCTGGTCAGAAAAAGGAATATTCTAAGGAATATTCCTTCCTCAGAGCCAACCACAGGTTGAAAAGTGTCGCTTCTTTATTGGTCATTTGGTTGTATGTTGGTTTGAAGGGCCAATCACAAGGTGCCACATGGCCAGCCTTGAGGCCGCCATGTTTCCCTGTAATCGCATATTAAAATTTTAGTTGAGGTTTGCAAGGGTCAACCTTGCGACCTCCAGTAGAGCACGTACAAGACACAACTACCCGAGCTACACATGATTATTAACATATATGGTAGTCGGGTTCTATCTGAATTTCAATGAAATGGTGTTTCGGGGTTGGGGACCGCTGGCGGTCCCAACCCGTCAGTGGTCCCCGGATGAGCGTTCACATTGCAACGAATTAACACCAAAAATAATCATTACAGCTGACAGCTTAATATATAGCATTAACCACCAGTGTTCTGACCCTGTTTCACATGCAACAGTAATCGTTACTTTCTCCGTGCAGTTAATGCTAACTCAACCAGAGTTTAAACAAAGTTTAAACCTTATCCATGGTTTCGCCTATAGTTCCACCAACATTTATTTAACTGTGTTAGGTGGGTCATGTGCACAACCAAAACACATTAAATGTAAACAGTTATTTCAGCGAAGATTTGGAGCGCGCTTATTTTTGGGCGGATTTCACTAAATTAACTCCAATTAAGCGGAGTTCTCCACTTTTAGTGGAGCTTTTCTAGGTGTAACTGGGCAAAAGAGTAGGAGACTCAATTTTCACCCATTCAGAGTGAATGAAGAGTTATTTTTGACTAATTGGAGCATTTTGGAGCCATTGGTGTAGAAAAAACAACCATTAGCGGCATGTAAATACATGTAATAGCAAAATTTTGAGCATAATGAAAGATGGACATGCCATTGGGAGCTAGACCAACAGATGTAGCCCAGGAGGGGTGAACTGTTTCATCATGCCTACTGTGTAAATTATGTGTGGTGACTTATTTCTTTGTTTTACACTATTGTTTAGTGTTATTTGTGCTTATTTAATTCTTCTAATTCACTAAAATTATCTACAATTCATGGTTAAAATCCTCAATCCTTAAGAAAAATAATGAGACAAGTATGCACATGTTTATAAATAGAAAAGACACTTAGCACAACAAAACTAATACATTCCTTTCAGATCATATTGGTATTAGAGCTAGAGTTTATTCTCTGGTGTTGTTTAGTGCAAATAATTGTTTAACTATTTTCAAGTTCTTAGATGCTTACTAGACTCAAGCTCAAAAGAGGAGAAGGAAAATTGGTGGGAGCAGAAGGGTCTCAAGAAGAGCCAAAGAAAAGGAGAGAAAGATTTCCACAATCTCACCACCTAGTTCACCTCCTAAGGAAGCAGAAGCTAAATTAAGCATGTCTCATAGAGAAGGAGAAATCCATGAAGAAGTTGATTCCAAAGAGGAAGAAAGAGTGTTCAAGAAAGCATTCCTTGACATGACTGAGATGGTTAGAATCATTTATCAAGAAAGGAATGAGAGACTAGAAGGAGAAGGATCCAAACTTCACAACGAAGGACAGGGATCTTCTGGAGGTCACAATGATGAAGATAAGTCAAAGAAGGGAAATGGAGGAAATGGAGGCAATGGAGAGCCATCATCCTCATCCTCATCATGATCATCCTCTACTTCTTCTTCAGTACATTAGCCACACAAGTCAAAAAACACTGGTAAAAGTGTTTTTTTTTAACTTGATGTTAATTTTGAATTACCAATGTTTAATGGTGAAGTCATTGTAGAAAAGATTGATAATTGGATTAGGAAATTGGAGGTCTATTTGAGAATCCAGAACCTTCAATATGATGATACGAAAATCCAATTAGCTTCATTGAGAATGGAAGGTGCAACACTTGTTTGGTGGGAATCCAAGACAAAGGAAGAGATCAAAAAACATGGTAATATTATTCTATCATGGTCATATTTCATTACTGCTATAAAACAACAATTTTATCCATTAGCTCATATGTAGAAAGCCATAATGAATTGGCATAACTTTAGGCAATTGAAGGGACAAAATGTGCAAGAATACACCCAAGAATTTAGGAGAAGAGCTCTTTTATTAGGAGTAGATTTGCAGAGGCAAGATAATTTGCTCAAGTACATAGGAAGCTTACATAGATACCTAAAACATAATAATCTCATGTTCAACCCCACCAGTCTAGATGAAGTATGTGTTCAGGCCACACATCTAGAAGCTAGAGGGAAGAACATTTCTGAAGAGGGTAGAAAGAAACCTTTTAAGGGTAAAGCCAAAGAAAATACCACAAAAGGTAAGAGAAAAAAGAATGAATCTGTTAAGAAAGAGGGAGAAAAATTGGTTTGTAAACATTGTTCAAAATAAGGCCATGATGAAACTCATTGTTGGAAATTACATCCTGAAATGAGGCCAAAGAAACCCAATAACAAAGGGAAAAAGAAAACTGCAGCTACAACTCAACATGATTTAGGAGATGATTCAAGTGATGAATCTAAGATTACAGCCATGGTATTGAACAAAATGAAGGGAAAATAAATTGAAACTAAGCATAGTACTAGTACATCAAACTGTCACATACATGCTCCAAATGAAGAAGAAAGAATTGAACTTTTTCATGTGAGGGTCATATCCAAGCATACCAAGATTAACACATTGTTTGACAGTGGGTCACAAGAAAAATTAATCTTTGAAGACTTGGTCAAGGAAATTAACCTTGAGACCATACCACATCCAAAACCATATCCATTAGGTTGGATTTGTAAGGATGCAAATTTACAGGTTTCAAAGAAATGCATATTGCGGTTTGCAATCACTGCAAATTTTGTTGACACAGTTGAATTAGATGTGGTTCCTCTTGACGTAACAGGTATTTTTTTGGGGAGTCCTTACTTGTATGACAGGAAAGATATCTTCCATCGCCATGAGAACAAATATCATTTATTCAAAGATGGAAAGAAGTACATTGTTACAACACATCGCAAGAAGACAAACATTGCTATGGTAAATGTTGGACAGGTAAAGAGGCTGGTAAATTTAAGTAAGAAATCTGTTCTTCTAATGATTAAGCCTAAAGCTGATGTTAATCATGAATCATTTGAAGGATGTGATCCTAATTTTAAATCAGATTTATATGATGTAGTTAATTCACATCATGAGATGTTTCAGGAGCCAACAGGATTGCCTCCAAAAAGAGCGATTTAACATGAGATTCAGTTGCAGCAAGATTGTCCTCTTCGAAACATCGGTATGTATCACATGTCGATAATGGAGAATTCTAAAATAAAGAGGCAAATCAAAGAGATGTTGGACAAAGGAATCATAAGGACAAGCACCTCACCATGCGGTTCACCAATAGTCTTGATACCAAAGAAAGATGGGACTTGGCGCATGTGTGTATATTTCTGAACTTTGAACAATATTACAGTAAAGAATCATTACCCACTCCCAAGGATAGATGATTTTCTTGATCATCTGAAAGAAGCAATTTTTTTCACTAAGTTAGATTTACGAAGTGGATATCATCAGGTAAGAATTGCAGAAAGTGATATATGGAAAACTGCATTCAAAGCCAAACAAGGACTCTTTGAGTGTTTAGTTATGCCATTTGGTTTGTGTAATGCACCAACAACTTTCATGCATGTTATGAATAGTGTTTTGCATCCACTCCTTGATGACTTTGTCATTGTTTACTTAGATATTGATTTTCAGCAAAACAAGAGAATATCATGTCTTGCATGTGAATAGAGTGCTTGATATTTTGAAGAAAGAGAAATTGTTTCTTAAGATGTCAAAGTGTGAGTTTGGAAAGATTTCTTTGGTCTATTTGGGACATGTTGTAGGAGAAGGAGAGTTGAGAATTGATCCTTATAAAGTGGAAGCCATTGTGAATTTTCCCACACCCCAAACAGCAGTCGAGGTAAGAAGTTTCTTAGGTGCAGCTCAATATTGGAGAAAGTTTATTGCTAACTTTTCTTCCATAGAATCTCCTATGCATGTAGTGACAAGTGTGAAGAAAGGCTTCCAATGGGGAGGCAAACAACAAAAAGCTTTCGAAGATTTAAACGACAATATTAGTTCAGCTCCAGTCCTTGCATTACCTAATTTGAGGTATTCATTTTAGATTCAAACCGATTCTAGTGATTATGCCATGGGCGTAGTTCTTTTGGAGCATGGTAAGCCTATTGCTTTTCATTCTGAAACATTTAATGGTGCTGTGACTAATTTCCTACATATGACAAAGAACTATATGCATTGGTACAAAGTTTCAAGAAGTGGAAGCACTATTTGATGGGTAAAGAGACGATTGTGCATACCGATCACCAACCATTACAGTACTTGTAGTCGCAAACAAAATTGCAACAATCAAGACATTTCAAGTGGATGGGATTTCTTCAACAGTTTCATTTGGTTATAAGGTACAAGAAAGGTATTTTCAATAAATTTTTTGATACGCTTTCAAGACCAATCATTAGTTCATCTACTTTACTAAAAAATGATTATATTGTACATGAGAGTTACATAGAACAATATGCACATGACATTGATTTTCAAGATGTGTATTCTAGCTTGAGTGAAGGGAATCAAGTTGAAGAAAGAGATTATCACATGCATAACAATTTGATGTTTCATTTGGGCAAGTTGTGTATACCACAAGGAGAGAGGCTAAGTGTCATAAGCGAAGATCATTCATCTCTTATTGCTGGACACTTTGGGGTAAGCAAAACGGTGGCGCATCTACAAAGGTATTGGTATTGGCCTCACATGATAGATAGTCTGCTGCGTTTTATAATAGGTTGTTCTATGTGTGCAACAAGTAAGCCTAGTAATAGGAAGCTCGGGTTGTACATGATACTATCGGTGTCATCAAGGCCATGGGAGACTGTCTCCATGGACTTTGTTGGAGGTCTACCTATATCAAGAAAACAACATGATTATCTTTATGTAGTTGTGGATAGATTCAGTAAAATGTGTATACTTATGCCATGTAAGAAAACCATTACTGCAGAACAAACTGCTGAACTTTATTTTCAACATGTATGGGTTCATTTTGGATTTCCAACTTCTATTGTTAGTGACAAGGATTCCAGATTCATTGGGAATTTTTGGTCCAGTCTATGGAGTATGATGGACACAAAGTTGAAAAGAGTACTGCTTTCATCCACAAACCAATGGAAAAACCAAGGTGGTGAACAAAATTGTTGTGCATCTATTGAGAGGATATTGCAGCAAACATCCTAAGTTGTGGGATGAGCAACTACATTACATTCAACACGCTCACAAATGGGCAAAGCACTCTTCAACTCAGACATCACCTTTTGAAGTATGTGTTAGTCATCCATAATTTTTACTATCTGTAGATGACTATAGATTGGTTCTAGATTTCTAAAAACAAGATTCCTGAATATTGTGAGTTTTAGAAATCTCACTGCATTCATTATACTTAGGATAAATTTTTCACTATTTCATTATCCCATCCTGTCAAGGTCAACTCACTACTCCCAAAAGACCCATCATGGGCTCATGACACTAAATTTCACTATGGTTGGCCACCTCTGACCTGACCACACTGTTTTGACTTGTCTAACCCCTCTACTTCCACCTTGGATTGCCAAGTAGCCTAACCTTTTCCCCTATTCACCAAGTGCCTCAAGCATGGGTGGTCTCAAGCTACCTTTCTAGGCTCTTCAGATAAATCAAAATCATGAGTTTTTAGGTCTGCAATGCATAAGGTTTGTCAAAAGCTCTGTTTTACACCTAAAACCCCCAAGCCAATTTTTCAGTCAAAGGCCAAGTCCAAAGAGCCTCCCACTAGGTCACCTAGGGTTTCATAGGTCATAGGATTGTTTTGGTGTTCTAAATCTTTGTTTTTCCTATGCCAAGAGGCTGCAATCAAAGAGGAAAAAGGACATCACATGATTGTCCAAATGGATCAGAAAATCCTTCAAGGAAGCCCTCCTTGGTCAAAGCACAACTTCTGCAAAAGAAAACTGCCCATCTTAAACATTTCTGCAAGAATAATTGAGATGGCTATCAACAGAAAAATAGGTAAGATAAGAGGCTAAATTATCACTAAGGACAACCACAGCAAGGGAGAGGTAGTAGGCCTATGTTCAAAGAGAATTAGGGTTTTGAGGATTGGTTGGAAAAATAGTGTTGCCAAGAAAGGAGGCATAGGAGAAAAGAATCCATATTATAGATAATATCAGCAAACATAAATCCATACCAATTCATAAACATCAGACCTCCATCATTTTCCAAGAATTCATTCCAAGAGTTAACCCATTTGTCACTCCTAGGGCTAGTTTTTCTTCAAACTATGTTTCTGACCAAACAAAGATGAATTTGACAAAAGTGAGAGTGTTTTTTTTCCATCATAGGTCCAAAAAGAAAAACCTCCTTCAGGTTTTATGCAGGTATCATGTTTTTGGGGAAATGTCAAAAATGTAGGTGTTCTAGGATAATTTCTACACTTCTGGAGTGACCTTGGGAAAATCACTTTTTCTCATAGCTGGAGTGTCCAAATGACTTTCTTAATGAGTCAAATGACAACTATACTTAAAGAGCTTTCCAATGAGCTATCATGAGCTCAATTTGGAATTGAGGAAGGCATCTAAACATGGTCTGCACCAACACTCTACATTTCTGCACCATCATTCAACACTTTTTGACCAGTCTTGGGAAAATCAACTTTTGACTGGGAAAATCAACTCCAATTAGGGAAAAAATGGTGTATTTGTAATTAAACAGGTTAAAATTTCCAACGAGCTATCCCGGGCCCAAATCTGACATCGGGAAGGTCATCAACACTTGGCTGCAAGTGGACCCATTTTCTGCTGAGGTGGCGCTGCGCTAATAGACTGGTGTTGCGCTTACAGACCCTGGCATTGTGCTTACAGACCCTGGCATTGCACAAATAGGGTTTTCCACAATGAATTTTTGCACTACGCTACACAAATAGAGGGTGGCACTGCGCTAATATCCTAGCGCTACGCTAATGTATAATTTCCTCCAAACTTGCAATAAATTTTCCCAAAGGCTCAAGGACACTCTCAAATTTGCTTCCAAAGACCTGCAAACAAGTGAAACCGATAGGTGCCCTATTTTCTCCTCCTCTAAATTATTTTTAGTCATTTGGTGGCTATGGAATGACTAAACCCTATTTTTTTAAGCCCTAGGTCTTCAATGTATAATAAACCTCTGTTTTTGGCCTCCTCGAACAAATTAATTGTCATTTGAGGGACAGTGAATTAGGGTAGTTACACTTCATGTTCCAAATAAGCCCTCTTTCAAGTTCAAATCCTCAGCCACATCATCAACCAAAATTTTCCTCCTCATCTGCACAAGTACCCCCACCTCAAGGAAACATCCCTTCTTCCCCTTCTCTTGATGCATCAAATGGAGAGGATGATAGTGGCAATGATGAACAAAGTAATGGCAGTAAGGGTAATGGTGCAAGTGAGTCAGCCCAAAGTGAGGAAAAGGATGATGCTGATGAACATAGAGCTGACCAAGAGGATGTTGATGAAGATGAGGAGGTTGACAGTCAAAGAGATAGTGAGCACGACAGTGAAAACAGTGAACAAGACAATGAACAAAACAATGTCACTATGGAAGAATATGCTGGAGGAAATGAGGAGTTTGAAAGTGAAAATCAAATGAGCATTGAAGGATGGGACATCATAAATCAAACAGAGGATACAGAGGCTAAAAGCAAAGAGGAAAGTGAGGAGGCAGAGATAGTGAATGATGATGAAGCCCTGACAGATAACAAAGACATAAAACAAGAAGAAGACAATAAGGACAACATATAAATTGAAGGCAGCAGCGAGGCAAATGAGACAGATCACAATGAGGAAGAGGTAAAAGATAGTGACAAAGAGGCAAATGATGAGGAACAAGCAAAGGACATGGAAGTGGACAAAGGTGGCAAGCAGGGCAGCAACTCAGATGACCAGGCAGGCAGCCAAAGCAATGACACTCATGATGGAGCACATGGCAGCATGTATACAGGTGAAGCAAGTGACCAAAGTGCATAAGGTAATGAGGGAAGTATGAGTGAAGAAGAGAACATTCATAACATTCATGACAATCATGGAAACATTGAAGATATTGATCCTCACAGTGACCATGATGATGAGAAATGTGAAGAAAAGACTGAAGGTAATCATGAAATTCATGGTGACAGTGAGCAAAGTAATGAGGGTAATGATAAAAATGAGGATCATAATAGTGAAGAGGCAAGCAACCCAAATAAAAACCAAGGTGACAGTGCATAAAGCAGTGAAGAAGTTAAGAGTGATGATGGTGTTGGGGACCGAGAGGGCAGTGATGAAACAAAGAATATGATGAATGATGATGCTAATGATGAAAATGAAAAGCTTAATGACAACAACAAGGATCAGAGCCATGACAAAGACACCAATAAGACCAAACTCACTCCTTTTTCGTCAACATACCAAAGAGGGCCTAGACTAGTTTTTTCTGCCTAAAAGAGGCAAGGGACCATTGCCTGCACCTCAGCTCCAGAGCTAGACAAAGGTAAATAAGGACCTTGATCTCCAAAGAAAGAATGACTAAGCATTATGCCCAAAGAAATCAAACTACAAGGGAAAAACTCAAAGAGGCCCTCATTGAAATCCAAACCCTAAAAGAAGAAAAAGGCCATGAAAAAATTGGAGTTTTGGCATAAGCTTCTCAACAGGTCTCTCAAACCCCATGAGGCACACCTCCACCAATTTTGAGGAAATTTGGACAACCTTTGGTTTTTTGAGAATGTTGGGTATATGTTATATCCTTTCCACGACTAGTCACGCGGGGGGTGTCACAGGGGGGCGATATCATAGGCTATATGTTGTGTAGGGCATAGCATGGGGGTCACATGGGGGCAGAAACCCCCCCTGTCAGGGTCCGGGGTAGTGCCTCGAGAAAAAAAATTTGGTCCTTATTTTCTGGTGGGCGGACCCGCCCATGGTTTTGTGCATGGGTTTGCACATGGTTTTGGGGTACGATGGTTTTCAGCCCCTGGTATTTTGTAGATCCGATGAAGGGAACTTCGGTTATGTTCTAATTCAGGGTTAATGGATTGGGGTTTATGTATGCTTCGGAATGTATATATATGTATTGTAACACTAAGAGGAATATAATGAAAAATCAAGCTGGTCGTTCCAATTTGGGATCTAGGGGAAAATCTATGTGTTTATCTATTTTATGTTTTATGCTCTTGCTAATTTTTATTTTCTATATTTAAAGATTCGTTTGTAGATAATTTCTATACAGGGTTAAAACCTACAGAGAATTGGAGGCCTATTAGCACAACGCCACTGGTGTTACGCTAATCCCTAGAGCATCCTCAGAAGTAAAACTCGACATTTTTGGATTTCTAATCACTATTACACATTTCTCACCAAGTTTCATAGCAATTGGAGCAATTTTGACTGCTCAAAAGGTGAAAAAACACATAAATTTTCACCATTCTGCCTCTATTTCAGGCTTGGCACTGCGCTAATGGTAGTGTCGGAATTTTGGCCTTTCAAACAGGCTATAGGTGTTGGATTAGGAAACTACAAGCATTTCTGGAAAGTAGACTCATCATGCTTTCCATTGAGCCATCACAGAGCCAAATCCGACACCGGGAAGGGGTCCAAAACTTGGTTGCAAAAGTGCTTATTTTATGCCTGAGGTGGCGCTGCACAAATGGACTGTTTAATGTGTTTTTGGCCAAAAGTCAACAAAACACACTCATTTATTATAAAATCACATTTCAGTGTTTTTTAAGGAAAATCACTCTAGAATTAGGTGCTAGAAGTTATTTTGGCATTTATTTCATGGGATATTTTGTGCCTTGGGCCTTGCATGGTATCTTAGGCATTTATGACATTTATGAGTGATTTTGACATTTTCCAACCCTATCTAGGTTTTTTTACCTCATTTGCTGAGTTAAATAGAGCATGACGGCTTCAATGTAAATGTTGGCATTTGATGAGCTTTGAGAGCAATACATGGTTTTTTGAGGTTGAAGAGAAAATCGGTGTTGTGGAGCTTGTGGATGATTTGCTTTGATTGATGATGATGAAGTTTGCTTGTAGGATCCCTGAGCTTGGCTAATGGTGATGTGTCTCTAATTTGTTCATGTTTTCTTGTTTATCATTAGGTTTCATCCTTCTATATGCAATAGAACAAAAAAGTGTAGGCTAAGAAATGTTGTTTGAGGCACCTTAGAACTTCCTGCCTTCTATTACCTTGATGTTTTCCTCTGCTAGGTGTGTTTAAGGAATTATTAGTGCTCCTTAGGCCTCCTTATGCTTGTTTATTTCATCAATGGGTTAATACGCTAGTTTCCAAATCTGTTTTATGGAAAGTCCTGCTTATTTGATGCTATCTAAACTCTATTTTTTGAAATCTCTCTTTGAAGTATTACTTATTAGGTTAAGCCAAGGAGGTCTTGTCCTGATCTTGCCCTTTTTCCATGCCTATCATTTTTCCTCAAAGTTCTTTATAGGTTTATCAACAATTTTTAGGAGTTCCCTCTTTGATTGATTAAAGTTATTTTGTTTTCTTAAATGTTTTCTAAAGCTTGAAGGTGAAATCACTAGAAGTTAAATGAGTTTCTCGCCTTCTATATTTCATTGGAATGTTTATCTTGAATGTCTATTTGTTTAAGTATTGTCATTGAGTAAATTATTTTCCCTATCTCATGATTATTATCTTTTGCTTATCATATTTGAGACCTTCTTGTTTATGGGTATTTGACAAAGGATTCTTAATTTCCCTTTGCCCTACCTTGTTTCCATAACTTAATGTCCATTTCACTTCAAACATAACCTAAGGAGCCATTGACCACACTAGATTTTCCCTATGATTTTCCATGAATTTCATATGACTCCATAGCCCAATGATTTGATGATCTCTCACTCCACCTATTCTACCTATTTCATCTTACCCAACCAAAACAAACAACAAACCCTACACCTAACAACTAGCCTAAAATCAACCATATAAAGCAAACAAGTTCATATCCTTTGCAAACAAAGAGAGCCCTCTCTGAGTCCAGGAAGGCTAGGTCTTAGGACTCCAAAGACTAGTTTCTATTACCCTGTGCATTTTGGTCTACCGATCTTCTAAATCACGGGACCCTAACAATCTGGCGATCATGGTGGGACCTTCTGAGTACATAGTTTCCTTAATACATCTTAAGACTCATTTTACCCTCAGTTAGACTTAGAAAATCCAGTGAATCTGCCACCTCATCTCCACAATAACATTCTGACGATCACGGTGGGACCTTCTGAATAAATAACATCTTAAACATCCTTAAGACCTCAAAAAAACCCACAAAAATCCATAGATTGGTATTTAGTTGTTGATGGTGGACAACAAGTACATCCTTAAAAAAAGGTAAACATCATCCACCTGGGGACTCCACTAGTCTTCAGTAGCCCTGTTGACCCCACTATTTCTTATATACTCCCCTGGGAATGCATTAAGCAATCCCAATCATGCCGATGGTGGACTAAAAAGTTGAAATCTTCCACCTAGCAACTCCACAACTCTCAAAATACCTAAAGACTCCACTAGTAGAGAACTCTAGACTGGTTGAAAAGATACAGTGACCCCTTTCTGATTTACAAACATGGATCCAAGATTACAACAAAGATATTCCCCAATGAATAGAGATCATATCTCTGGATTCCCACACAAAATGTCTGACATAAATTGAATAAAAAACCTACCTATGTTTCAAGATGAAAAATTTGATGATCCTTTGTTACATCTCATCAAATTTCATGTACATGTATGGAGGTTAAAAGTTGAATGGCATGAAGACTGCCTCATGAAAATTTTCATGGGTACATTAGAGGGTAAGGAAAGGGAATGGTATGAAGGTCTAAAACCAAGTAGTTTTTTTTCCTTAAAGGATATCCACGAGGTGTTCTATGAGCATTACAAAGAAAAGTATCCATCTTTATCATTAGCTGAAAATTGTTGTGATCAATTTGAAGACCTCATACAATACCTTGTGAACATTGATGAAGATTTAGGAAATTGGCATCTTGAAGATCTATTAGAGGATATTCATGCCTTTCATACTCAAGTTAACTATCATGATAGCCAAGAAGAGTTGATTAGGATGAAATCCATCAAGAAGTAAGAGAAGATCCACAAGATCTATTTGAAGAAGCTGAAACAAATGACAATCCTTCTGCCCTTTTGTGTAAAGTGCAAGAGGACATTCAGCCACAAGATCAACCTCCATAAAAGAAAGAAAACAATTGTTGCCCAATCCAAAGAAAACAAAAAATTCCTCCTCCTTTAACTGAAGAAGAGATATATTAGATGTTAAGAATACAACCAGCCTCTAAACCTTTATATAAAGAAAATATTCATGTTTGTTCCACTACTGCCTTACCTACTAAATAAATTGCTCATAAAGAAAGAGAGGAACAGATTGTTGTTGAGGCTGTAACACCTCCTCAAGAATACATTCATCCTTATGAGCAGTCACAAAAATAAGAGAAACATCATAGTTCTATCCAGAGAAAGAGAAAGACACCTCCCCTTTTAACTAAAGAAGAAAGAAATCATATCCAAAGCATACAACCATAATCCAAATTTTTATATAAATAAGATATGTCTATGTGTTATGTTGCTGACCTATCTACTGATGCATTTTATCATACAGAAACTATAGAACAGATTGATGTTTATGCTAGAATACCTTCTCAAGAAGAACTAGTGCCAAAGAATGCTACTACTCATCAGGATAATGGCTCACAAACTAAAATCAACTCACTCAATCAGGGCATACCAAGATTGCTTGAAGGCAGCATAACATTGCTTTATGAAGCTGCCAAATCAGATAATCATAAAGAGGGAGAAGAGATTATTTCTCAAAAGGATCCCAAGGTTAGTCAAGTAGAGGAGGGAGTAATCCTAAATGAGGTCTATTTCTCAAATCCTCTAGGCCAGTTATTATTCGAAGACCCCTTTGTTGTTTCCTTAGGGACCTTTAAAGAGGGAGTAAAACATGCTAGGAATAGTTTGTGGCAGAGCTTAAAGAAAATTTGGGGCTCTACCATTCAGAAGAAGAAAAAGTGGGAGTGGCCTACTAGCATACCTAAGAGGTGGAACAAAAAGCAATCATCTAGTCACTTACTTGATTGGCTATATTGGAAAAAATAGTTCACCTACTGAATGTACATCATATGTGAAGTTAGATTAGGATAGATGGGCACAAATAAGCTCAGCCTTTGAGCATATTTTTTGTTTTAGATTGTTTTGAAAAATGAAAACACAAAAACAGAGTAGAGATGAAAAAATAGGGCAGAATTGAAAAAGAGGTATAGCCCCATACCCAAAAAAGAGTACTACTGAAAGTGTGCAAGCCTAAATTCCACTACTTGTTCCAAAAAGTCTTGTTCATTCATCTAGCCTAATCATGGCTGAACGTGTTTTCAATTTATTGCTGATAGGTTAGTGAAAGATAACTTGTCAAAGCATCTAAACTTGACTTGTCAGTAGGAATAGATTAGGAAGAAAAGATACTAGTTCTCCATGCTCAAATCAAAACCAAAGAGAAAATATAGGGATGCCTAACAAATTTTGAATCATAGCCCTCATGTTTTCTAGTTTTTCATTATATAAAAAAAATGTGTGTGTGCAGCTTGTCCAAATGCCACATCCCATGGAAAATTAGATTGCCTAATCCTGGTTTGATCATGTTTTGAATTTCATGTCAGTAGAATAGAGAATAAATTTTGTCAAACAACTTAATCTTGAAAAATTGTTAGACTAGCTAGAGAATAAGAGAGTTCATTAGCCTAATCTGAACTCTTGGAAGTAATAAGGGTAGAAATAGATAGTCTTTTATGCTTTCAAAATAAAATGATGTCAAGGGTTTGCCAGTCCAAGTGCACCCAAATGAAGAAAAAATGTTAGGCCAAGTAAGATGGGTAGGTAGGAATGAGGTTGAAGCAAACATGTATTTTCATATTGTGAGATCATAACTTCAAAAGAACATCAAAAAATGAAGAAAGAAAGATCTGCAAAGTGCAAGTAAGGCACTGGTCTTCAAAGCTCAAAGATATAAACTCTGAGGTTCTGGACACCTCCCGAAAAGGAGCTGCCCTCCCCAAGTGGAGCCACTGTTACTCATCCATAATTTTTACTATCTATAGATGAATACAGATTGGTTCTAGATTTCTAAAAACAAGATTCCTAAATAGTGTGAGTTTTAGAAATCTCATTGCCTTCATTATCCTTAGGATAAATTTTTCACTATTTCATTATCCCATCCTGTCAAGGTCAGCTCATTACTTCCAAAAGACCCATCATGAGCTCATGCCACTAAATTTCACTATGTTTGGCCACCTCTAACCTTGCCAAAATATTTTGACTTGTCTAACCCCTCTACTCCCACCTTGGATTGCCAAGTAGCCTAACCTTTTCCCCTATTCACTAAGTGCCTCAAGCATGGGTGGTCTCAAGTTACCTTTCTAGGATCTTTAGATAAATCAAAATCATGAGTTTTTAGGTCTGAAATGCATAAGGTTTGTCAAAAGCTCTGTTTTACACCTAAAAACCCCAAGCCAAATTTTCAGTCAAAGGCCAAGTCCAAAGAGCCTCCCACTAGGTCACCTAGGGTTTCATAGGTCATAGGATTGTTTTGGTGTTCTAAATATTTGTTTTTCCTATGCCACAAGGCTGCAATCAAAGAGGAAAAGGGACAACACATGATTGTCCAAATGGATTAGAAAATCCTTCAAGGAAGGCCTCCTTGGTCAAAGCACAACTTATGCAAAAGACAGCTGCCCAAGTTAAAATTTTCTGTAGGAATGATTGAAATGGATAACAACAGAAAAAGAGGTAAATTAAGAGGCTAAATAATTACTAAGGACAGCCAAAACAAGGGAGAGGCGGCAGGCCTATGTTCAAAGAGAATTAGGGTTTTGAGGACGAGTTGGAAAAACAGTGTTGCCAAGCAAGGAGGCATAGGAGAAAAGAATCCATATGATAGATCATATCAGCAAACATAAATCCATACCAAATCATAAACATCAGGCCTCCATCATTTTCCAATAATTCATTCCAAGAGTCAAGTTATAGGTCCAATAAGAAACACCTCCTTCAGGTTTTACACAGGTATCATGGTTTGGGGGAAATGTCAAAAATACAGGTGTCCAAGGAGAATTTCTGCACTTATGGAGTGAACTTGGGAAACTCATTTTTTCTCACAGTTGGAGTGTCTAAATGACTTTCTTAATGAGTCACATGACAACTAGACTTAAAGAGATTTCCAATGAGCTATCATGAGCTCAATTTGGAATTGAGGAAGGCATCCAAAAGTGGTCTACACCAGCACTCTGCATTTCTGCACCATCATTCAACACTTTTTGACCAGTTTTGGGAAAATCAACCTTTGAATAGGAATATCAAATTCAATCAGGGAAAAAATGGTGTATTTTGAAAGTAGATATGTTAAGATTTCCAACAAGTTATCATGGGCCCAACTTCAACATCGCTAAGGTCATCAACACTTGGATGCAAGTGGACCCATTTTTTGCTGAGGTGGCGCTGCGCTTATAGACCCTGGCTCTACAAAAATAGGGTTTTCCACAGCGCATTTTTGCACTGCGCTATGAAAATAGAGGGTGGCGCTGTGCTAATAGCCTGACACTGTGCTAATGCAGAATTTCCTCTAGACTTTCAACAAATTTTACCAAAGGCTCAAGGACACCGTCAAATTTGCCTCCAAAGATCTGCAAACAAGTGAAACTGGTAGGTGCCCTATTTTATCCTCCTCCCAAGTATTTTTAGTCATTTTGTGGCTAAGGAATGGCTAAGCCCTATTTTTGCAAGCCCTAGGTCTTCAATTTATAATAAACCTCTATTTTTGGCCTCCTCGAACAAATTAATTATCATTTGAGGGAGAGTGAATTAGGGTAGTTACACTTCATGTTCCAAATAAGCCCTCTTTCAAGTTCAAACCCTCAACCACATCATTAACCAAATTTTCCCTCCTCATCTGCACAAGTACCCCCACCTCAAGGAAACCTCCTTTCTTCCCCTTTTCTTGATGCATCAAATGGAGAGGATGATAGAGGCAATGATGAACAAAGTAATGGCAGTAAGGGTAATGGTGCAAGTGAGTCAGCCCAAAGTGAGGAAAAGGATGATGCTGATGAACAAAATGCTGACCAAGAGGATGTTGATGAAGATGAGGAGGTTGAAAATCAAAGAGACAGTGAGCATGATAGTGAAAACAGTGAACAATACGATGAAAAAAGCAATGCCACTATGGAAGAAGATGCTGGAGGAAATGAGGAGTTTGAAAGTGAAAATCAAATGAGCATTGAAGGAGGTGACATTAGCAATCAAATAGAGGATATAGAGGCAGAAAGAAAAGAGGAAAGTGAGGAGGCAGAGACATTGAATGATGATGAAGTCCTGACAGATAATGAAGACGAAGCCCTGACAGATAATGAAGACATAAAACAAGAAGAAGACAATAAGGACAACACATAAATTGAAGGCAGCAGTGAGGAAAATGAGACAGATCACAGTGAGGAAGAGGTAAAATATAGTGACAAAGAGGCAGATGATGAAGAAAAAGCAAAGGACATAGAAGTAGATAAGAGTGGCATGCGTGGTAGCAACTTAGATGACCAGGCAGGTAGCCAAAGCAATGACACTCATGATGGAGCACAAGGCAGCATGTATACAGGTGAAGTAAGTGACCAAAGTGCATAAGGTAATGAGGGAAGTATGAGTGAAGAAGAGAACATTCATGACAGTCATGACAACATTCATGACAGTCATGACAACAGTCATGACAGTCATGAAAACATTGAAGACAGTGATGCCCACAGTGACCTTGATGATGAGCAAAGTGAAGAAAAGACTGAAGGTAACCATGACAGTCATGGTGATAGTGAGAAAAGCAGTGAGGGTAATGATAAAAATGAGGATCATATCAGTGAAGAGGCAAGCAGCCCAAATAAAGACCAAGGTGACAGTGCATAAAGCAGTGAAGAAGGTAAGAGTGATGATGATGTTGGGGACCGAGAGGGCAGTGATGAAACAGAGAATGTGATGACTGATGATGCTAATGATGAAAATGAAAAGCTTAATGACAGCAGCAAGGATCAGAGCCATGACAAAGACACCAATAAGACCAAACTCACTCCTTTTCCTCAGCATACCAAAGAGGGCCTAGAATTGTGTTTTTTGCCTAAAGAGGCAAAGGACCATGCCCTCCACCTTAGCTCTAGAGCTATACAAAGGAAAATAAGGACCTTTATCTACAAATAAAGAATGACTAAGCATTATGCCCAAAGAAATCAAACTGAAAGGGCAAAACTCAAAGAGGCCCTCATTGAAATCCAAACCCTAAAAGAAGAAAAATGTCATGAAAAAATTGGATTTTTGGCATAGGCTTCTCAACAGGTCTCTCAAACCCCATGAGGCACACCTCCACCAATTTTGAGGAAATTTGGACAACTTTTGGTTTTTTTGAGAATTGGAGGCCTATTAGCGCAACGCCACTGGTGCTACGCTAATCCCTGGAGCATCCTCAGAGGGAAAAATCAGAATTTTTGGATTTCTCATCACTAGTACACTTTTCTCACCAAGTTTCAGAGCAATTGGAGCAGTTTTGACCCCTCAAAAGGTCAAAAAACACATAAATTTTCACCATTCTGCCTATATTTTAGGCCTGGCGCTGTGCTAATGGAAGTGTTGGGATTTTTTCATTTTGAATAGGCTATAGGAGATGGATCAGGAAAAAACAAGAATTTCTAGAAATTAGACTCATCAGGCTTTCCAACCAGCCATCACGGAGCCAAATCTGACATCAAGAAGGGGTCCAAAACTTGGTTGCAAAAGTGCCTATTTTCTGCCTGAGGTGGCGCTATGCAAATGGACTGTTTAGTGTGTTTTTGGCCGAAAGTCAACAAAACACACTCATTTATTGTAAAATTACATCTTAGTGTTTTCTAAGGCAAATCACTCTAGAATTAGGTTCTAGAAGTTATTTTGGCATTTATTTCATGGGATATTTTGTGCCTTGGGCCTTGCATGGTCTCTTGGGCATTTATGACATTTATGAGTGATTTTGGCTTTTCCAACCCTATCTAGGGTTTTTTCCCTCCTTTGCTGAGTTAAATAGATCATGAGGGCTTCATTGTAAATGTTGGCATTTGATGAGCTTTGAGAGCAATACATGGTTTTTTGAGGTTGAAGAGAAAATTGGTATTGTGGAGCTTGTGGATGATTTGCTTTGATTGATGATGATGAAGCTTGCTTGCAAAATCTCTGAGCTTGGTTAATGGTGATGTGTCTCTAATTTGTTCATATTTTCTTGTTTATCATTATGTTTCATCCTTCTATATGCAGTAGGATAGAAAATTATAGGCTAAGAAATATTGTTTGAGGCACCTTAGTCCTTCATGCCTTCTATTGCCTTGATGTTTTCCTCTACTGGGTGTGTTTAAGGAATTCTTAACTGCTCCTTAGGCCTCCTTATGCTTGTTTATTTCATCAATGGATTAATATGATAGTTTCCAAATATGTTTTATGGCAATTCCTGCTTATGTGATGCTATCTAAACTTTATTTTTTGAAATCTCTCTTTGAACTATTACTTGTTAGGTTAAGCCAAGGAGGTCTTGTTCGGATCTTGCCCTTTGTCCATGCCTATCAGTTTGCCTCAAAGTTCTTTATAGCTTGATCAACAATGTTTAGGAGTTCCATCTTTTATTTATTAAATCTATTTTGTTTTCTTAAATGTTTTCTAAATATTGAAGTTGAAATCAATAGAAGTTAAATGAGTTTCTCGCCTTCTATATTTCATTGGAATGTTTGTCTTGAATGTCTATTTGTTTAAGTATTGTCATTGAGTAAATTGTTTGCCCTATCTCATGATTATTATCTTTTTCTTATCATATTTGAGACCTTCTTGTTTATGGGTATTTTACAAAGGATTCTTAATTTCCCTTTTCCCTACCTTGTTTCCCCAAATGAGTGTCCATTTCACTTCACACATAACCTAAGGATCCATTGACCACACTAGATTTTCCCTGTGATGCACTCTGACTCACTGTTGAGATTTCCATGACTTTCAAATGACTCCATAGCCCAATGATTTGATGATCTCTCACTCCACCTATTCTACCTATTTCATCTTACCCAACCAAAACAAACAAAAAACCCTACACCTAACAACTAGCCTAAAATCAACCATCTAAAGCAAACAAGTTCATATCCTTTGCAAACAAAGAGAGCCCTCTCTGAGTCTAGGAAGGCTAGGTCCTAGGACTCCAAAGACTGGTTTCATGTTACCCTGTGCATTTGGTCTACCAATCTGCTATATCACAGGGCCCTAACAGTATGCTTTTGGTATTTTCCAAAATCTCCATTAGACTTCATATTTGGAAAGGATGTTGCAATAGATGGGCATAGTGATATTGACAAGACTCGAAAGTTCATTGAGAAAATTCAGATTATACATCAACAAGTTCAAGAACAGCTTGAGAAAATTCAAAGAAAATACAAAGAGAGGCATGACAAACATAGATTTGATCACAAGCTTCAAGAGGGATATGAGGCATGGTTGCACATTAGCAAAGAAAGGATGCAAGGGGAAGGTAAACATTTCAAACGCATTCGCTATTGTCCATTCAAGATCATAAATCAAGTTGGTAATAATGCATTTCAACTTGACTTGCCTTCTTATATGAAAATGTATTTAGTTGTTAATGTTGAAAACTTACATTTGTATGAGCCACCTTTGATCGATGATAAAGGAAGTGATGTTCAACTACCTTCTATTGAATATTTCTCGCTAGAATTTTTGGATGAGCTCAAAGAAGATACAATTCTTGATAGGAGGACAAGCGCATCCAAGAGGGGAAGTGTTGACTACCTTTGAGTTGGGCTCTAAGGCACTAAGCCAAGCAAGGAAAAGTGGATGGAGGTTAGAAAGATGAGGGAGTTGTACCCTCATGTACTGAACGTGTAATCAAGTCTTTTGGGGTCCAAACACTTCCCAATGGGGAGGAGTGATCACGAGTTCATAAATTTTGCTCAAAATTCAGAGTTACATGAATGGGTTTAAACCAGAATGGTTGTGTAGATCTCATCTTCTTGATTCCGGCACCATGAATGGTTCAAAAAACCGATGTCATATGAAGGAGATATCACGTTCTTATCAAAATGACAAACAGGTAAATTTTGTGACAGTTTGACCAAGGTTGACTAGGATGCCCAGTCAGTAGGGTGGAGGTCTAGTCAGCAAAAGTAATATTTTGAGGAATATTCCTTCCTTAGAGCCAACCATAGGTTGACAAGTGTCGCTTATTTATTGGTCAGTTGGTTGTATGTTGGTTTGAAGGGCCAATAAATGGTGTCACGTGGCCAGCCCTGAGGTTGCCACATGTCCCTATAATGACATATTAAAATTTTGGGTGAGGTTCGTAGGGCTCAATCTCGCAACCTTTGGCAGAGCACGCACATGACACAACCACCTGAGCTACACGCGATTATTAACATATATGGTATTCGACTTCTATTTGAAGTTCAATGAAATGGTGTTTGGGGGTTGGGGACCACCGACGGTCCCAACCTGTGAGCGGTCCCCGGAGGAGGGTTCACATTGCAACGAATTAATACCAACCATTAATGTTACAGCCGATGGCTTAACTGATAGCATTAACCACCAGTGTTCCGACCCTATGTCACATGCAACGGTAACCACTACATTCTCTACGCAGTTAATGCTAACTCAACCAGAGCTTAGACAAATTTTCAACCTTGTCCATGGTTCTGCCTATAGTTTCGCCAATGGTTATGTAACAGTGTTAGGTGGCTCATGTGCCAAACCAAAACACATTAAATGTAAACGGTTATTTCGGTAGAGATTTGGAGCGTGCCTATTTTTGGGCAGATTTCGCGAAATTAACTCCAGTTAAGTGGAGTTCTTCACTTTTAGTGGAGATTTTCTAGGTGTAACTGGGAAAAATAGTAGGAGACTCAATTTTCGCCCATTTAGAGTGAATGAAGAGTCATTTATGACTAATTGGAGTATTCTGGAGCCATTGGTGTAGAGAAAACAACAATTAGAGGCATGTAACTATATGTAATAGAAAATTTTTGAGCATAATGAAAGATGGACATGCCATTGGGAGCTGGACCAACAGATGTAGCCTAGGAGGGGTGAACTGCTTCATCATGCCTGCTGTGTGAATTATGTGTGGTGACTTATTTCTCTACTTTACACTGCTTTTCAGTGTTATTTGTGCTTATTTCATGCTTCTAATTCACTAAAATCATCTACAATTCATGGTTAAAATCCTCAGTCCTTAAGCAAACTAATGAGACAAGTATGCACATGTTTATAAACTAAAAAGACACTTAGCACAAAAAAACTAATGCAATCCTTTTAGATCACTTTGACCAGTCAACCTGCCACAAGGGCATGCCCAGTGAGCTGTACATAATGATGATTGGGTTGTCCCTGCATTTTCTTTTCCAAAAATTTGCATGTTTGAAAAAGTGGACAGAACACATTTCTAGGAACATACAGTGTCGGTTTTCCTTGAAACGAGTTGCACCGAATTCAGATTGCAAATATATACGCGGTCATTCAGGTTCAACACCATTATGATAAATTTCATTTTTGAGCATATTTCTAAGCACCTGATCACCCCACTTACCCAAATCATTTCTTCTCAGCAAATGAAAAAACATATTCACAAGGGAGCCCTGGTATTCATCACGCAATGCTAACAATTAGAGTTATTATCGATGGAAAGGGTTCACCAATAATTTGAAGTTACATCCCTAATCAAGAAATATGACAAAATATTTCAAGAATTGCCAATGAAATTACCCCTTGAAAGGAGAATTGAACATGTTGGCTCGAGGCGTCCTGACCCAAGTTCGGAGGTTAAGGTTTGCCAACAACCCCTATACTATTGGCCCTTTCGGTAGTGACCTGCTTGTGCAGGCCAAAGTCTCACCTGAAGCAGTATGGGAGGGTGCCGGAACTAGGTTTCCGCACCCTGGGAGAGGGTAGGTAAGTCAAGCAGAGCTGCGTTCGAATTCAGAATTACCAGATTGTATATCATAGAACCCATATCTATAGATCCCTTCGCATCGACGTGCGCAATACCAATTATAATCACAATAACCAACATATCATAAATTCAAAGAACATTAATGCAACTATCATAGCTATTCTTGCATAAAGTATAACAGATAGATCCAGGTCAGATGTCAACGCAGAATAAGCAATTAACACAGTTACTTTCGTAGCTTAATACAAAACCTTGCATAACATAACATATGTCATAGATTTGCATTAACATATTCAGATATTCCACAACCTTCTACTTTCATTAATCCTTCAGATCCTTTTACAATACCCAAAACCCAACCTGCACACACAGCAACAAGGTCCGCACACAGCAGGACTGAGGATCTCCGCACACATAGCGAACAACAGTCCTTTCCCCAATAACCCAAATAGATCTACTAATTCGCAATTCATACCGATCTTAATTCATCCTCTCTATTGACTCAAAATGTCCTTCTATTTATAACAATCTAGCCTAATCTTTCCTGTGGTCTGCAAACTGTGGTTTGTGGACTCTAGGTCTACCCTTCGACCCATTACAATGCTTTCGGGGCTTTGACCCACCCCAAAAACCTTGCGCTAAATTAAAATATGCAAAAAATATACAAAAATACTCAAAACTGTCCCAATTTGCAGACTTTGGAGGACCCTGTTCCAGCAGTCCCCCAACACAATCTTGTGACTTGTCCCGAGTCACTGTGGTGGTGGATTCTCCACTTGGGCACGCAGTGCATTGACGGTTGTGACCAGTGGGGGCAGCACTTCTTGACTCTGAGCAACAGCGCTCTACACAATATCTACGAGCTTCTATGATGTCGATCCTTCTATCGTAGCGGTGACACTCTCCAGTGTCTGGTTTAGTCGCTTAACAGCAACATCAACATCCTGTGAGAGCTAGAGGGATGCGACAGCCCAAGTCTTCAAGCATTATTCGATGACCTCCTTCTTATGCTGGAGCTCCTCAATCTCATCTTGGAGGGTGTTTCTGATCCTCAATCGTGCCAAACATTGTGCAAGAACCAAGGTGGGTAATGTAGCCTCGATCTGCTCGAAAGCTTCCTCCTTCTGTCACAAGTCCTGATTTATTTGTCAGAGAATTAGATCGCGCTGGACCTTGGTCCATAACTGCATGGCTATCTCTAGTAACTGGGTGACCTGAAAAATTTTCCCTGTAATGGTGTTTGTAGTCGCGGTCACCAGCGCAGCGCACTGGGATCGTACCTCCGGGGGTGTTTCGGGGTGCAATTTGGCCTGTAAGTTAGTGATTTGTTGCTCTAGCTGCGTCTTAATGACCTAAATTTCTATCCCGGAAGCCTTCAACACTGCGATTAATCCTTCAAATTTAGCCCGAGGGGTGGTCGCAGCTGGGATCTCTTCTGTAACCTCCATGCAGAGCTAGTGGATCAAGGTTTCGAGCTTCGCTTGCCGCGCGACAACGAGGAGCACTTCCGCGTTCTGCTGTGCGATGGTCTGTTCAGCCACACCAAGTTGTTGGTGTACTTGCTGGTCCCGATGGTGAATCTCCTGAAACACAGCAGTGTGGTGACCCTGCAATGCTTCGTGGGGTAGCTTGGCTAGATTCAACTGCACCCCTGCACTTGCTTGGAGTTATATTTCCTAGTCCGACGAACTGATCACAAGGGCGATGCTAGGTAAGGAATAGAGATGACTTTCCTCCATAGCTAGCGCTGTACTGCTAGATGCCAAGGGAATCCATCCATGGACCACATGGTCTATAGCAAGTCTGTCTTTAACTGTAGGGTGCGAAGCTCGGCCTGGATGGTGTTGATCGCAACCTTCTGTTGTTCCTCTAAAGCTACCCATTTGTCTTTTGTGGCCAGTGTGACTACATCTGCAATTTTTTCAAGATATCCCTCAGTCAACGTAACCATCTCATCTTGTTCCTTCCGCTGGGCGCACTGCTTCTTTCAGGGCCCCTTGACAGGCTCGCCTATTCACTTTGTACCTCTGATGTTTACTTCCTCTGTGCCCAGATCTAGCTACGAATCGACCTGGGTTTTGGCCTCGGTGTCCTTCATGGTGGTCTACTTTGGTTGCGTGTCCTTTTTCACGACTGCGCCTGAGTCCTTCCATATACTCTTGCTCGTGCCTCCAGTCTTCTTGATGATAACAGGTGGGATCACCTGCGTCGTGCTAGTACCTGCGGTGCCCCTTGCGCTAGTTTTGAAGCCTATCTTCCAGGCAGGAGGCCATAGCGCAATCACACTGTCAATTTCTTCGTATGCTACCATATAAGGAAGTGACGTCCATGTTTTATCCTTATGGCTGCAGATCTAAATGTCGTGCATGGTAACCCGGAATGCTGCAATACTTTTGTATCTGTCATATACTATTGGGGACAGTTGAGGTCAAGAATTGATGGTTGTTTCCATGCTACTCTGGAAGAGGACCCAGAAGACTTAGTTATCCATTATGTCCTGTGCGTCCTTGGAATCCCACAAATGGGCATACCGAGCCCCTTCCATATACGTGGGGTGAGCTCGAGGATGACCGACTCCGCAGGGGCCTCCCAGGCAACCAGGGCTATAGGGAACAATAGCCAGGCATAGCAAAAGGATTTTCCCTGCTCCTAATATTCATGGACGTTGGTCAAGAACTCATCGCATAAGTATTGGACCCAATTGAGGTAGACCCCCTTTGCACACTGGCTTGCTAACCGAATGACATAAGCAAGGATAGTTGCGACCTGGCACTTTTTCATTATCTTGCATGCTAATAACATGGTACCCATCTGCGTAGAAGGGTCACTGATAGATTTGATGACGAAGCCCCACGTATTTCTTTCCACATGGTAGGTCTAACGCACATATTCAGTGGTTTCCCCCTCATATTTCTTGCCCACACACTCCAAAAGGTGCGGCCTATTCATAGGAAGGCCCGTAATTCTATGAACCAACGCAGAATCAATGGGGACTTTGTCCCAAATCCATAGGTAGCCATCGTGAATTAAGGTGAGAAACTGTCGGGCCAGCCAATTCGTGACGTTGTAGTGGCCAAAGTGGGGCATCCGCAGCAGGTTCAAGAGCCCGGATCTGACCAATCCACTTACCCAGCGCTGAGGAATGACTGTGACCCCATCATCCACATAAATTGTGTCGAAGTACAATGCGGGGGCCAGCTCAAGGAAGGCTTCATAATTCGCCAAGTCGTGATCGTCGAATTTGACCTCATGGAGCTTTCCGCAAGGGTCACTAAGGACAGGGACCTATCCTGAGGTTAGTGGCATCTGCAGATAGGTAATCAGGCCATCGAGGTTCTTTGGTGTGCGCAGCTAGGGTATGCGCAGTCGGATAAAGGGAGGTAACCAGTCGATCGGATTGGTGGGTTGGGCTTCCTCCTGCGCAACCTGAGTCCGAGGCGTTGCTCGTGGGGACTTGGCATGCCTTGGGGAAGTCCTAGGCTTCCCCGCAGCCCATTTCGCAGCTTTCGGGGCTTCCTTGAGCCCTGTGCTTGCTCTTTTCCCTTCCTTGTGACCAGCATCGAGAACACTTCTTCATCCTCAAACCTAATATCCATTACTTCCTCAATTTATGGGTCTGCAGGTGCCGAGGGCTCAGCAGGGTTAGTGGCCTTCATCCTAGTGTGGAAAATGAATCCCAACTCTAGGTGGCTACTGTCAGAAGGGGGAGTTTGATCAAACATGAAAGGAATAGTGCAGACCTAAAAAATCTTACAGCTCAAGTTCGTTCGAGATAAAGACGATAAGTACAAGCTATGCAAGTGAGGAGGAACCCTTGTCTGAGCTATCCTGCTCTTTTTATAGTGCCGCGGGCGTCCAACGGTAGGGTAAACTTGACCTGGAACTTACCATCAGGTAAAATGTTAAAAATCCCCAAAATTTTCCCCATTAAATGCCATCGGCCTGCTCCTTTTAACGGTAACTTTTTCTTTTTACCAGATGTTATTGTGCCAACGGCTAGTTTTCACACCTCCTGTGCGCTTGGCATACCTGCTACGCTTGAGTTAAACACCTGTGCCTCCTGCGCATCCTCCCCAAACACAGGCTTGATCCCTAGGTACTTCAAAAACAAAGACATGTTTTCTCGACATATGTCATCCCAACAAAACCGGGCCTCCTTCCTAAGCAAGTCTTTCAGAGGTGCTGTGATTAGTGCATACCCTCGAATGAACTTTCTATAATAAACTGCGTGGCCAAGAATTGAACGCAGCTATCCCCTTGGTGTAGGAGTTTCTGGATATATGATAACTCTGCCTCCTGTATCCGCACCCCCAATATTAGCAACTATGGGGTGCATCTCAATGCTACCCATTCGTAGCCTGAGCGGTCTAGTAACTGTGCGCAACTCAACCAATTCTGAGTCAAAAATAGCTTGTGGATCATCCTTACCTTCTTTTGGGGCTAGGTTGTGGTAGTTTACCATGCTTGGTACCTACATTTCCCACGTGGGCACTTCAGGTGCGACATATAGGTGCAATTCACCCCATGCTATAGTGTCAATGTTTTGCAGAGCTGCATCAAGCATCTCTGTCCTACCCACTAACCCAAATTTTCTGAGAAATTCCTCCTTCAAAGTCTCCCAGTGGTGGGTGTGCTGATGTAGCTCCGCATCTAAGTACCATGCAGTGGGAAGTGGTGCCAGGGCATGAATAAACAGATGAACCCACTCTTTGGTAATCCTGTCACACCATTGTTCTGTCCAAGAGAACATATATTCACGTGGGTCTTTTGGCCCAAGGAACGCCTTGAATTGTACATCATCTAGAGCCTCAAATCGTAGGATCATCGTATCCCGACACTCCTACCAATCCTAGAACGCCTCCTCATGGGTCTCCCACCATCGTGCAGGTGTTCCACACATGGCTAGCTTAAGGGCCCATAACCTTCGTTCCCTTGGAACCTCAGCTTCAAATGCTTGTAAAAATTCCTTAATATTACCAGAACCATCAAAATAAGGTAGGTCTCTTACCTCTGCGGAAATGCAGCAGAAGTCCTTTGTGACCCGAAGACATCGCAGCACAAAGACATCATGTAACCGATTTTTCCAATTCTCTATCTCCCAATCGGAGTCAGAGAATCATTGACTGTCCTTTTCCCAGCAGAGTACTCCATCTGCCGTGGGGTTGATCTAATCTTCGTATCGCGCAGTCAACTTATAAATGTGATCCACATCCTCTTCGTCATGCACTGGCTCTATGTATCGTTCGCCTTCCGTAGGATCTAATGTTACTATCACCCTTGTATCATTATTCTCAAACACCATGCTTTGCTTCTTCAAGTTAATGATACCTCCCATATCTATGGCCCAGTATAACCCTAGAAGTGTAGGGTAGGGGTCCGCATCTT
Source organism: Pinus albicaulis (assembly GCA_034641835.2). NCBI lineage: Eukaryota > Viridiplantae > Streptophyta > Pinopsida > Pinales > Pinaceae > Pinus > Pinus albicaulis. Next base: position 213,871,014 of record CM076584.1, on the reverse strand, counting down.
CTAAAATCTGAATGGCTTCAAAATCAGCCCGGACCTTGACCCCTGCGATATCCACCACGATCTTCGATAGTCTCCCCAAGGGTATGATCTTCTGCTGATTGGCCATATGCGGCTGGATAGTGGACCATTCCAACTTAGATTCCCCCATTCGTTGCCAAGTCTATTTAGGTAATACATTCGCATTTGACCGTAGGTCCAAAATAACCTGATCCATCTCATAATCACCGATCTGTGCATTCAACCGCATCTCCCTACTAGTGAATTTCTTATATCTATATAGTTTGTGTATGTTCTTTATTTTCAGAGGGAGGCTAGGTCATGCTACGCAGCTATCTATTAATGCCTAAAGATTTTCCATAGCCTTTGGGTTGCACAACAGCTTCATACATGCTTGTAAAAATGGTTTTCCCTCCTCAACTGCCTTGAGGTCTCTCGGCAACTACGAAGTACATGCCTCTGCCTCAGAAAAGTCTTTGCAATCTGTGAAAAATGTTTCTTTCTCCTTTTTCAGATTCAAACCTTCCTACTTGATAAGTACTTCTTGTTGGATCAGAGGTTCGGTCGCAGTCTTCTCCCTAGCCCCCCTGGTGGCCATCCCACTGCGTGTTACGACATTCATGCTTGGATCTTTGTCTCGCAGTTCAGCCTTAACCCTTTGCACATTCTGCGTAGGTGTTGGCTGCTTCTCCTACATTTTTGCTATCAATATTGGACAATCTTCAATCGCATGGTCCAACTATCTGCAATACCGGAAAGACTACCTTGTAGGGTTTGGACAGTCCCTAGAAAAGTGTCCTACTTCTCCATATTTATAACACATTAGTTGCCCTCGTCCCCAACCCGCGCTTCCACCTCTTTCGCCTCCCCTGCCCCTGGCTGGGGAGCCACTTGTGCTTGAGAGGGATCTTGGCGAGGATGGATCCGGCTGTACCCTATAGAGGTTCTCTCGATTGATCATCAAATCATACGTCTCACAGTTCTGTTCATCATTTCTACCGACCTATAGAATCTGAACCATTGTTGCTTTACTTCTGGGACATATGCAGCAAGGCGGGGACAGTGGTTTGTGTCGTGCAGCCCCACAACGCGACAAGCATTGCACCATAGCACTGGCCCACTTGATCCTGCACCTTTCCTATGGCACAAAAAACTAGGTCCCCCAGCCTGCATATAGTCTGCTAATAGAGGGCAGTTATCCTTGGTGTGACCATTCGTCCTCCATCGTATGCACCATCTTTCAGGGCTAGCCTCTGCTCCTCACTCCTTTTGCAAATTCTGGATCTCCATGTGCATTGCCTCCAGTTGTCCTTGGATCTGTTGGACACCTAGCTGGGTATCATCTCTGGGCTTAGCTTCTAACTTCATAGCGATCTCCAGGTATTTTTTGTTGAGATTCAACAAGATGATGAGCTTAGTGAGAATATTTGCCTTCACTAAGTGGGCCCGCAGGCTATTTTTGGCGCAAAGTCTATTTTTAGACTATGTCTATTTTTAGACATGTCGATCATATTCGATGAGTTGCAGGATGCTATTTGTGGATGGTTTCTCAAGTTGGAAAAATATATGGACTTCTATTTTTAGACATATTGGGCAGAATCTATTTTTAGATTGCTAGTCTAAAAATAGATATGTCGAATATTATTATCTCTTAATAATATTTGGACTCTAAACATTATCTTATTCTCTTGGAGCACTTCAGTGAAGTGAAAATATGTGGCACAGGAGCTGACAGAAGGAATTACGCTATTTCTGAGGGTTTACTGGAGCTATTGCATGGAGGAATTCAGTTAGAACTCATGTGACAGAGTTTGGTGGGGTTGTAGAAGTAGTTGGTGGAGTTGTGTTAAGTTTAACTCAGTTAGACACAATTGAGCAAGTTGTATCTAGTCTAACTGATTGATACACTAGTGAGAGTGGTGTGAATTAATTAATAATTAATTCACTAAATATTAACTCATTAATCAACTAAAGAATACATCAGTTAACTACACTTCATGGACAGTTTCAGTGGAGACCAGTGGAGAGATAGGTGAAAGGGCAAGATGACTATCAGTTGTGACTATAGTGATGCATTGATTGCATCCAACACTCAGTGGAGATGCCAATGAGGATTTTGAATTTCAATCCAAGTGGATTCAAGTTCATTCAGATCCATTCTTTAGCAGAAATTGCGTAGTAGAGGCAGGCTAGCAGGTGGTAGAGATCGGTCCATGGATTTGCTAGATTGGACATGATTAGTGTGTAGTGATTGTATTGTACTGAGAGCTTGACATGTTCAGCTTTGTATGAGGATTGTTACACTATCTCTATGACATATATTATATACATATATTTGTGGTTTTTAGCTTCAGGCTTTCCCATTAAATCACTGTGTTAATGTGTGTGAATTTTTATGGTTTCATGTGTGCATTGCAATTGTGTTAATTTCCACATGTGATGATCAATGGTGGAATAGATTTTGTACTGTGCATGAAGTCAAATAGTGTATGATCAGGAGAATATTAGACATATAACATATCAGTTATATAATTTCTACATGGTATCAGAGCAGTTGATCATTGGAGAAGATTGCAATTATTGAAGCGGTTGAGTTTTGTGCTGGTGGAATTCGAATTTGCTACAGTGTTTTATTGGTGTCGAATTTGAGCATTCATTGAAATGTATTTCAATGGATTGCGATTGGAGTACTCCCTTGAGGGCAGCTCGAATTATATTTCATGGAAGGACAGGATGGAAGCGGTGCTAGAGGATAATGGGTTGAAGGAGTTCATAGATGCAGAAATTCCAAAACCTGCTTCTAGTGATGCAATCGCACTTGACGCATGGCAAAAGAAGACAACAAAATGTCGAAGTATTCTATTGGAAGGTGTGAAGGATCACATAGTGTCCAAACTTCATGGTAAATCTTCTCCATTCTTGATGTGGAAATATTTGACAAACTTGTTCCAAAGCAAAAGCGACCAGAGGAAGTTGGCGCTTAAAGACAAGCTCAGAAAAATAAAAATGGAGAAGGGCGAAAGTATACCCAAGTACCTCATGAAGTTTTTCCAGTGCAGGGATGAGCTGGGAAGTGTGGGGGTTACTGTAGATGAAGAGGACTTGGTGAGCTTGGCTCTCCTTCGGCTTCTGAAGAGTTGGCATTCCTACGAGGACTCTCTCAATGGTCGGGAGAAACTGCCGGGATGGGAGCGACTTTGGTCGGATCTTGTGCAGGAGGAGATAAGGTGGAGTACTAGGGATGGATATTCATCGAAGAATGAAGATGAAGAAAATTGTGCTTTGGCTGCCAAAGTGAGGAAAGGGAAGGGAAATAAAAATCCTTCTCAATCCGATGTGAAAGGCAAGAATCAGGACATGTCCAAGGTGAAGTGCTTTCACTGTCACCAACACGGACATTACGCCACTAATTGTCCACAGAAGAAAAAAAATAAGCAGGTTGTTGGATCTGCAGCTGGAGAGGCCTTAGCCTCATAGTTTGAGCTGGATTTTTCGTTGATCGCATGCTTAGTTTCAAGTGTGATAGGATCAGTGTGGTTTCTTGACAGTGGTGTATCTTTTCATATGACTGAGACAAATATTTGTTCAGTGATCTGGATGAGAAGGATCTTAGAGTGCACATCGAGATGGGCGATGATGGTAGATACAGTGCAACTGGTATCGGGACCATTTCCTTTGAGAGGGAGTCTGGTAAACCTTTCATATTGAAGGATGTCATGCATGTTCCAGGATTGAAGAAGAATCTAATCTCGGTGGCTATGTTGGAAGACAAGGGATATGATGTTGTCTTTAGCGAGGGAAAGGCTTTCCTGCGCAGTAAGACAACTGGTGAAACCCGGAGGATAAGGGTTCGAGTTAAGAACCTTTATCAATTGCAGGTAGATGGCTATGCAGCAATGGCAGGAAAAGCAGAAGGAGTGGTGAGCCAAGATGAGGGCAAATTGTGGCATAGGAGATTGGGCCATCTTCACCATGGCACTTTGAAAATTTTGTAGCAGATTTCTACTGAGCTTCCCAAGGGTACACTTGTGCAGTCCGATCAGTGCAAGGGATGTACTTTGGGAAAATTTGTGAAAGCCACCATTCATGAGAAGGATAGTCACGCCACGATGATCCTTTAGAGAATTCACACATACGTGTGTGGACCTTTCTCAGTAGCTTCAACAAAAAAGCACAGGTGTTATGTGATATTTTTTGATGACTTTTCTCGTAAGTGTTGGATCTTCTTCATGCAGAAGAAGATCGAGACATACTCAAAGTTCTGTGAGTTCAAGGCACTGGTTGAGAAAGAGTCAAGGAAGCAGGTGAAGGCTCTAAGGAGCGATAATGGTGGTGAATTAATCTCTAGTGAATTCAAAGACTTTTTCAACACAGAAGGAATTCGAAGAGAGCTCATAGTGCCTCATAACCCACAGCAGAATGGGGTCGTGGAGTGAAAGAACAGAACGATCGTGGGTGTTGCATGGGCGATGTTGCATGATCAGGGCCTTCCCATACACTTATGGGTTGAGGCATGCAACACTGCGGTTTATGTGCAAAACCGTTGTCCTCATAAAGTACTTGGCATGAGTACACCCTAAGAGGCATTTTCTGGTAAGAAGCATGATATTTATCATTTGAAGATTTTTGGCTCACCTGTTTACATTCATGTGATGAAGGATGCCAGGAAGAAGCTGAAGCTGACCACAGAGGTTGGGATATTTGTGGGGTACACAGAAACACCCCACAACTATCATGTGTATTTGCAACACAGTTGGAAGACTGTTGTGCGATGGGATATCAAATTTCATGAGGAGAAAGCCATGAAGTGTTCGCTTGAGAGGGAGCTACACTTTCATGTAGATGAGGAGCTATTAGTTCCTAAGGATGAGCCTCAGGATGTGGATCAGCCACAAGAGGAGGTTCATGGAGTGGAAGAAACCACTCATGCAGCGCCAAACATCAGAGGGTGGAAGTGCACTACAGAAGTTGAGCAACTAAATCTTGATGCGGCGCAAAATGTAGGAGCACCTACAGCACAGCGCAGACAAAGACAGTCACCTGACCGATTTACTAGACACATGGCTCTGATGAGCAAGTGTATCATGACGGAGCCATCCTCTTTCAAGGAAGCTGTGGAGGACCCTGCATGGGTAGATGCCATGGTGGAAGAGTATGATTCAATTGTCAGAAACAGTGCATGGGAGATTGTCCCAAGGCAGGAAGGGAAATCAGTGGTAGGTTCGAGATGGATCTACAAAGTGAAGTAAGTTGCTGACGGGAGCGTCGAGAAGTATAAGGCAAGATTTGTTGCCCAGGGCTTCTCACAGATTGAGGGGATCGACTATGAAGAAACCTTTTCACCTGTCGCAAGGTATTCTTCCATATGGAGAATCCTTGCTCTCTCAGCGTAAATGGGTTGGCACATTCATTAGATGGATTTGAAGATTGCATTCCTCAACGGAGTCATTGAGGAGGAGGCATACATAGAGTAGCCTGAAGGTTTCGAAATCTTCAGCAGCGATTCGCATGTGTGCAGGCTCAAGAGAGCGTTGTATGGGCTAAAACAAGCATCTCGTGCTTGGTACACACGGATAGACAGTTATTTCACCGGACTTGGATTCACCAAGAGTGAGGCGGATCCAAAACTATACCAGATTGTGGTGGAGGGTAAGTTGCTGATCATTGTACTTTATGTAGATGATTTGATACTGACAGGTGATGAACAGTTGATACTCTCATGCAAGGCTGATCTTGCAAAGAAGTTTGAGATGAAGGACTTAGGCCTCTTTCATTATTTCTTGGGATTGGAAATTTGGTAGCGGAAGGATGGACTGTTTGTGTCTCAAGGCAAGTATGCCCAGGAGATACTGGAGAAGTTCAACATGCAAGGTTGCAAGCCTATCGACACTCCTCTTCCTGGTGGTTGGAGGAAAGAGGATGCTACATCGGCAGAGATAGTGGATGCCACTATTTATCGACAGTTGGTTGGGTCGCTCATGTATTTGGTCAATACACGACAGGACATATGCTATGTTGTTAACCAGCTTTCACAAGCTATGGTTAAGCCTACCAAGCTCTTTTGGAAGGCAGGCAAGCATGTTCTGAGGTATCTGAGAGGCACATCGGGATATGGACTGTAGTACAGACAGTCGGATGAGGTGAAGCTACATGGCTTCACAGATGCAGATTGGGCAGGGAGCCCAACGGACAGAAAGAGCACATCTGGAGGGATTTTCAGTATCGGGTCTACAGCAATTTCTTGGTACAGTAGGAAACAGAGATCCGTGGCATTCAGTTCAGCAAAGGCCGAGTACATGGCAGCAAGTTTGGCTGCATGCGAGGCTATATGGATGAGGATGATCCTGGACGGGTTGTTCGGTTCACACTTAGAGCCTACTATGATATATTGTGATAATCAGAGTTGCATTAAACTCTTGGTTAATCTATTATTTCATGATAGATCTAAATATATTGACATCTGGTATCATCATATCATAGATTGTGTGCAGCAGAAGATCATGTTACTACCTTACATTCCTACAGAGGATCAGGATGCTGATATTCTGACGAAGACACTCACCAGGAGAAAATTCGAATACCATAGAGACAGGATTGGGGTGGCAGATAATCCCTATCTTGTTGAGAGGGAGTGTTGAGATTCAACAAGATGATGAGCTTAGTGAAAAGAGTCGCCTTCACTAAGTGGGCCCATAGGCTATTTTTGGCGCAAAGTCTATTTTTAGACATGTCGATCATATTCTATGAGTTGCATGATGCTATTTGTGGATGGTTTTTCAAGTTGGAAAAATAGATGGACTTCTATTTTTAGACATATTGGGCGGAATCTATTTTTAGATTGCCAGTATAAAAATAGATATATTGAATATTATTAGCTCTTAATAATATTTGGACTCTAAACATTATCTTATTCTCTTGGAGCACTTCAATTAAGTGCACAGATGTGGCACAGGAGCTAACAAAAGTAATTACACTATTCTTGAGGGTTTACTGGAGCTATTGCATGGAGGAATTTAGTTATAACTCATGTGACAGAGTTTGGTGGAGTTGTAGAAGTAGTTGGTGGAGTTGTGTTCAGTTTAACTCAGTTAGACAAAGTTGAGCTAGTTGTATCTAGTCTAACTGATTGATAAAATAGTGAGAGTGGTGTGAATTAATTAATAATTAATTCACTAAATATTAACTCATTAATCAACTGAAGAATACATCAGTTAACTACAGTGCATGGACAGTTTCAGTGGAAACCAGTGGAGAGATAGGTGAAAGGGCAAGATGACTATCAGTTGTGACTATAGTGATGCATTGATTGCATCCAACACTCAGTGGAGATGCCAATGAGGATTTCACAGTGCAAGCTAGGTGGATTCGAGTTCATTTAGAGCCATTCTTCAACAGGGATTGTGAAGTAGAGGCAGGCTAGCAGGTGGCAGAGATCGGTGCATGGATTTGCTAGATCGGACCTGATTAGTGTGTAGCGATTGTATTGTACCGAGAGCTTGACATGTTCAGATTTGTATGAGGATTGTTACATGATCTCTATGAAATAATTTTATACAGATAGTTGGGGTTTTTAGCTTCATGCTTTCCCGTTAAATCACTGTGTTAATGTGTGTGAATTTTTATGGTTTCATGTGTGCATTACAATTGTGTTAATTTCCGTATGTGATGATCAATGGTGGAATAGATTCTGTATTGTGCATGAAGTCAAATAGTGTATGATCAGGAGAATCTTAGACATATAACATATTAGTTATATAATTTCTACATTTTTCCTGTGATTCGAAAGTTTGGTGACCCATAGGTATGCGCAGGTGAGGCAGCAGCATAGCAATGAACCATTCTGTGTGTTTTCTGTCATCATAATGAAATCCTCCTTCTCTGATTACCTTCTTCAGTCGCTGATCGGCCTCCCACACAGACTCAGAAGGCCCTTGCTTGAAATCCTTTATATCAACCACTATTTGAGAGTAGGACTTAGGCTTTAAACTGTTTCTTCAAGGCGTTCTTAATCTCTTCAATGGTTGTGCTCACATGTTGGCCGATGTATCCCATGTACCAGTCCAAAGCTCTTCCTTCGAAGGCAACGGACAGTTGTTCCCTCTTCTTCGCATCACTAGTTGAATTCTGCGCAGTCCATAACGATTCTGTGACAAACCAGAACTGATCCATGTCTTCATCTCCCACACCCTTAAAGGTAGGTAACTTCATATGCGCAACCATGTTGTCTTCCGGTGGTGGCAGAGGTGTAGGTGAATTCTTACCCCTATGTTGGTTCGAAAGTGGTGTGGCTAGAGGACTCTGCGCAGCTACTGCTATTATCGGAATATAGATAAATCTATCTCCTTATTGGTTGGTCTGATAGTACTTGCCACTTCGTGTCGTACTCACGTCCAGATCAGAGGTCATTCATTCAGTGTGGCTACACAAAATTCTCTTTTCGCACAGTAATATCTTAATCAGCAATGGTAAGGTCTTCGGAAGCTTACCCTGGAATCTCTTGAATAATCTTCGCTCCGCTTCAGAGTAGGAGATGAACTGATCTATGGAAAATTATGTCACGAACCCTCCTAGCACACTGTCCACCCAGTGGTCCACCGTGCGAGTGATGGTGTTATTGTTCTTCTCTAACTGCTGGATCAATTTTGGGGTCCACTATGTGACCCGCTCCTCCTTCCAACACTTCTGAAATTCGACCAACCTTGCGAGCCACTCCTGGAGCTCGATCACAATTGTTACAAAGAATATCTCGTAGATCTCTGTGAAAATATACTTATTCTTCCACTCTTCAGTGGTCAACCTCTTACTGTAGTTTTCTTTTACTGTGAATTCCTGAACTTGTTGTTCAAAACATTCATCAATATCTTTTCTTTCAGGTTTCCAATACAGCCTTGGTATTACTCGATCCCTCTCTCAAAATGCTCCAGGTCCTGAAAACGAAACCATTTGTTGGCTCGAGGGGTCCTGACCCAGGTTCGGAGGTTAAGGTTTGCCAACAACCCCTATACTATTAGCCCTTTCGGCAGTGACCTGCTTGTGCAGGCCAAAGTCTCACCCGAAGCAGTATGCGAGGGTGCCGGAACCATGTTTCCTTACCCTAGGAAAGGGTAGGTAATTCAAGCAGAGCTATGTTCGACTTAACAATTACCAGATCGTATATCACAGAACCGAGATCTATAGATCCCTTTGCATCCATGTGCGCAATACCAATTATAATCACAGTAACCAACATATCATAAATTCACAGAACATTAACGCAACTATCACAGCTGTTCTTGCATAAAGTATAACAGATAGATCCAGGTCAGATGTCAACGCAGCATAAGCAATTAACACAATTACTTTCGTAGCTTAATACAAAACCATGCATAACATAACATATATCATAGATTCACATTAACAGATTCAAATATTCCACAACCTTCTACTTTCATTAATCCTTCAGATCCTTTTACAATAACCAAAACCCAACCTGTGCACACAGCAGCAGGGTCCACACACAGCAGGACTGAGGATCTCTGCGCACATAGCCAGCAGGAGTCCTTTCCCCAATAACCCAAACAGATATAGTAATTCGAAATTTGTATCGATCTTAATTCATCATGTCTATTGACTCAAAATGTCCTTCTATTTATAACGATCTAGCCTAATCTTTTCTGTGGTCTATAAATCATGGTTTGTGGACTCTAAGTCTACCCTTTGACCCATTACAATGCTTTCGGGGCTTTGACCCACCCCAAAACCCCTGTGCTAGACTAAAATATGCCAAAAATATACAAAAATACTCAAAACTGTCCCAATTCGCAGCCTTTGGAGGACCCTGTTCCTACAGAACATATCATTAAATTCAAACCAAATTCAACACCATTAAATGTAAAACCATGTTTCTACCCCCATCATGAAAAAACAGAAATAGAAAGACTGATACAAGATCCGTTAAAGCATGGAGTCATTACAAAAAGTAGAAGTCCATACGCTGCACTAGTAGTATTAGTTAGGAAGAAATATGGATATTTCTCGTTGTGTATAGATTACAGAGGATTCAAAAAAATTACTATTAAACACAAATTTACTATTCCATTCATTTATGAGATGTTATATGAACTCCATGGCCCAGAATATTTCTCAAAATTAGATTTTAGATCAGGATACTATCAAATTCGAATGAGATTAGAAGACGTTGAAAAGACTACATTCAGAACTCGTGAAGGGCACTATGAGTTTAAGGTTATTCCATTTGGTTTAACAAATGCACCAGCCACTTTCCAGGAAACCATGAAAAAACTCTTTCATCTATACTTGCAAAAAAAATTATTTGTGTTCTCCAACAATATCCTCGTTTACAACAAAACATTGAAGGAGCACCTCAAGCATCTAGAGGAAGTACTTTTTGTATTAGAGAAGAATCAATTTTACGCCAAGTTATCAAAATGTACCTTTGAGAAAAGGGAATTTGAATACCTAGGACACGTCATATCCAGGGAAGGAGTGAAAGTGGACCCCAAAAAAATAAATTGATTAAAGAATAACCCAAACCCAAAAACATATAAAAAATGAGAGGATTTCTAGGTTTAACTAGGTATTACAGAATGTTCGTAAAGAACTATGCACATTTGACTACGCCACTGATAAACTTGTTTAAAAATAATTATTTCTAATGGGATAACCAGGAAGACAAATGCTTCAAGAATATATAGGAAGTGATGTCAAACACACCGATACTGGCAACCCTTGATTTCTCCAAACCATTCAAAGTCGAATGGGATTCTTCATGATTTGGGATTGGAGCAATATTAATACAAGAAAACCATCCTATAGCATACGAAAGAAGGAAGCTCAAAAAATGAGAAAGATTGAAGTAAAATTACCAAAAGGAGATTCTTTCCATCATACATGCATTAACTAAACTGCAACAATACCTGCTCGGAAGTAAGTTCTCAATCTGAACTGATCACAATAGTCTTCAATTTCTACTTCAACAAAAAACACTATCAACAGAACAACATAGGTGGATGTGTGATCCAGGTGGATATTGGTGGCCACCTGCCTATTCCACTTTTGGCCCCACCATTTCTTCTTTCAGCTTTTCAGTTTCCTTAATTGTAGCATAATTTACTATTTTTAGCAGTTTTTCGGGTCCTGAACTTCTGGAGCCGTTTTAAGGCCCTAAATGATGTTTTTTGGAAAAATCGAGAGCAACATGGTAGCTCCTTTGATGTTACTCACATAAAAAATTTTAGTCCTCGGATAGATATTTCTAACGAGATATTGTGCGCCATGGGAAGATTGATGTACCAATTTACCCAAACGGAGCCCATAGTTTTGGAGCTTCATCTCCTAAGGTTAGGTTTTTGGATGTTTAGGGTTTTCCATTGTTTCTGAATAATAAATAGGCCCTTGAGCCTCATTGTAACACAGTTCAGAGGCCTGTAGCCACCACATATCTTCTCAAAGATAAGCTACCAATGTCCTAGCTAGTTTATTTCCATTCTGTCTATAAACATATTTAAGTTATTTGTTATTAATGAAATGAGGTTCTATTTCAGCTGCATCTTAGTTTTTATGTGTATTTTTGTATTTCATTGTATTCCTTCATAAATCAGGATCATTGGTATTAGAGCGTCTGCTCTTTCTCGATCCTTCTTTGCATGTTTCCAACGAGGTCGGTGTATAAGGAGTTAGGGCTCGATCTGGTTGAACCTTTGCAAGATAAGCCTCGCAAACCCCGACGAATGCCCATGGGGGAAGAAAAGAAAGATGAGGGAACAGGAGATCCTATAAAAATATTGCTCGAGCAGGCCCTCAAGAAACAAAGGACCACAATGATGGATAACTTTTCCCAAATCCTTCAACGGTTGCCCACTGGCGGCGCATCTACATCCAACAGTCACTCTGGAGGTGCCACTCCTTTTAAGGTACAATTAAACTTTGACATTCCCATATTTGAGGGCCAAATAGATGCAGATGTTGTAATAGATGGTTGAATCTATTAGAAGCATATTTCTCGGTTCATGACTTTTCCGACCAGGAGAAGATTATTTTTCACTCAAAGCCGTTCCCCATGTCAAGGACTGGTGGGAAACCTACTGTGAGAAAACGGACGAGGGGGAACCATCTCTGTTCTCAGTCGTACCCACTTGGAATTTTTTCTCAGATGCCATCAAGGAAAAATATTATCCCATGGGGAGCTATGAGGACAAGTACATACAATGGACTACGTCGCAGCAGCAAAGGGATCAATATGTGCATGAGCAGACGAATCTCTTCCATACCTTGCACACAAATTTGGGTATCAAATATTCGGAGAAACATTTGGTGTTGAAGTACCACAGTTGTGTGCATAGATACATTCAAGAGGAAATGGAATTCCTCAACATCTCCTCTCTTGGTATGGCATACCAGTATGCTGCCAAGATTGAGCATAAATTCAAACAGAAGAAGTGAGACTTTGGATCTGCGAATGAAAAACAAGGGAAAGGTGCCCCTAAACTTCATAACAAAGGACAAATCCAAGGCGTGGAGGCCCAATATAACATGCCAAATACACGAGAAAATAACAACACCATGAAGCCCAAAAAGGACACGGGTAAGTGGTGTGAGGTCCATAAGAGCTCCACTCACAACACAAGTGAGTGTCGGGCCAAGCACTCACTAGTGGCTGAGATGAAGGCTTCTGAATCAGATGCATACTTTGACTCTGAATAATAATCTGGAAAGGGGAACAAGAAAGGGAAGAAGATTATAGATGGAGATCCCAACACCACTATTGCCACCACGAATATCTAGAAGGAGGAACTAGAAGATCCAGAGGAGGAGGAGTGTCTCTTTAACTTCGAGATGTGGGTAAAGAGTTCCCCGCTATAGTTCATTGTTGACAGTGGGTTCCAAAAGAACCTCATTTCAGCAGAGGTCGTGAAGTGGTTGGGCATGCTAACCACAGTTCACTCACAGTCGTACAACATTGGGTGGTTTCAACAAGGACATGATCTCCGTGTTAGGTAGCAGTGCTGCCATACCTACAACATCAAGCCCTTCACGGATGATATATTATGTGAAATTTCTCCTCTTGATGTTTGTGATGTATTATTAGGCCAACCATACTTGTGGAAGCGACATGTTGTGTATGAGTCTCAGCCTCACACTATTATTGTTACTTTGGGAGATAAGTTGTATAGGATACCAGAGGTACCACCGCCTGCCGCTATCTCTTTGGTTACTGCAAAAAAATTCATTAAGCTCATTTCCAAAACCAGGAAATTTGTTTTCCTGATGATATTCCCTTAGGGAAAGAAGAATCCTGTGGCCATGATCTCCAAACAAGTCTCCTCCGCATGACAACAAAAAATGAACAAGATCATGGAGGAGTACGGGGACATCTTCACCTCACCTGTCGTGGTGCCTCTGCACTGTCAGGCCAAGCACCCCATCAATCTGACCCCAGGTGCACCACTTACCAATGGATTGATCTATCAACACTCTATTATAGAGAACGATGAAATCAAGAAGTAGATTCAGGAGATGTTTTAGAAAGGTCACATCTGGTCGAGCTCATCGCCCTGAGGGAGCTTGATTGTGTTGGTGCAGAAGAAATAATGGACTTGGAGACTTTGTATTAACTATCAGGCGTTGAAAAAAATCACTGTCCGAAATAGGTACCCGATCCCACAGATTGATGGCCTTCTAAACCAACTCAAAGGGGAAAAATATTTCAACAAGATCAAATTGAAGTCTGGGTATCACCAGGTACCAATCGAACCCTTCGATGTGTGGAAGACTACCTTCAAAGCCAAGGAGGGCCTTTTCAAATGGTTGGTTATGCCTTTAAGGTTGACGAATGCTCCCACAACCTTAATGATGCTGATGGAAGACATATTGCAGTCATTCACCAACTCATTTGTAGTAGTGTACTTGGATGACATCCTAATCTTCAGCTAGACTTGGGAAGAGAAGCTCCACCACATCTGACAGGTCCTCCAAACACTGCGGAAACACAAGTTGTGTGCCAATTTGGAGAAGTTCACTTTTAGCATGACTGAGGTCTAGTATCTGAGATACATTATTGATAAGCGGGGGGTGCATGTCGATCCAACCAAGATCCAATTAATTCGGGATTAGCCAGCCCTAACCACTCTAACAGAGATTTGCAACTTTCTAGGTCTTGCTAATTTCTACTCCAGGTTCATGTTGGGATTATCTAATATCACTTGGCCCCCCATTCATACCAAGGGGGGAGAAAAATAAAAATTCTTTTGGTCGAAATCTCAACAGAAGGCGTTCGTAGAATTGAAACATCGTCTTTGCTCTACCCCAGTGCTCACATTACCATACTTGAAACTACCATTTGAGATCGAGACATGCGCTTCTGAATATGCTATTGGGGAATTTCTTACTCAACACGGACACCCAGTGGCATATCACAGTGAGACACTATCTGACACAATCTGCAAGTATCCCACTTATGACAAAGAAATGTATTCCATTGTGCAGACTTGCAGATAATGGAAGCATTACATTTTCGGGAAGGAAACATTCATCCACACAGACCAATGATCCCTGCAGTTCATACAGACGCAAGAGAAGTTAAAAAATGATCACCATCATAAGTGGTCCACATATATGCAACAGTTTCATTTGAACATCAAGTAAAAGAAGGGTAGCACCAATAATGTTGCAAAATTCCTCGGTTGACCACCGATCGTGGCGCTAACCACCGTTCTCAACTCTTGTGGGCACGAGACTTCTGATTGGCCGCTTCTCTACAAGAGTGATCCTGAATTCAACCACACATACAAGATACTCTTGGAGGGTACGTAAGTTCCGAAATTTCACCTCCAGGATGCACTGCTATGTCACCTGGGACACCTTTGTGTTCCTTCAAGCAAGCATGCCAAGATGATTTGGGAAGCACAATATAGTTGGGTCACTGGGCATTTCGGGGTCGAGAAAACTGTGGTAGTATTGCAAAAGTATTTCTATTGGATGAACCTACAACAAAATGTTGGGAAGTACATATGATCCTGCAATGCTTGCACTATTTCCAAACCAACCATCAAGAAGCAAGGCCTCTATACTCCATTACATCCACAAGTCGACCTTGGGAATCCATTTCCATGGATTACATGTCGGGCCTTCCTTCTACTAAGCATGTAACAAATTTGTTTTCATGGTCATCGACAAATTCTTGAAGATGGCCATTATGGCGACCTACAAGAAGAATATCACAACAGAAGCCACTGCTAAAATCTTCTTTGAAAAAGTGTGGGTGCACTTTGGGATCAAAAATTCTATCATCTTAGATTAGGACATCAGGTTCCTCAACACATTTTGGTCTGGCCTCTGGTCAATGCTGGACACCAATTCCACGAATTTCCATCCCCAAACTGATGGCTAGATAGGGGTCGTCAACAGGATGATCGTACACATTCTGTGCATGTAAAATTCAAAGCATCCACACACATGGGATGAGAGCCTTCCCTATGTACAACATAGTTATAACCGGGCTCTCCACATCTCAACCAACCACAGCCCTTTTCAATTCAGCTTGGGATTCCAGCCACTATTTCCCATTGACTTAGCCATGCCATTTGCAGCTACTCAGGCTGATTCAACACATGTCCAGTCTGAAGCTGACAAGGAAAACAACTTCATTGAGCGCATTCAACACATCCGTAAATAGGTTCATGACATATTTGATAGAGGAAATGATAAGTACAAGAAACAACATGATCAACATCGGGTGCCACACAGCTTCTAGGCATGCGACAAAGTGTGGCTACATTTTCAGAAGGAGCGGCTCACTAGACCACACTGCAAACTTCGCGTGCTCTAATATGGGTTGTACACCATCACCAAGGCTATATGGGCCATTGCCTTCAAGCTCAGTATTCCACCATTCCTTGCTCTGCACCTAGTGTTCAATGTGGACCACCTTTGGCCCTACTTCCCACCTCTACTGGACACCTCTGACATCACAGAACAACTCACACCAACAGAGTTAAACCTATACTTCATGGAAAATTCCACCATTGATCGTATCATGGACATGTAAATCAAGAAAAAATTCCAGTGGAAGATCCAACTGTATTGGGTTGGAAAATTTGGCCAACTCGTGCACCAAGGTAAATGGTTCACCAAGGACCAAGTTCAATAGAAGTTTCCTCATCTCATGGAGGAACTCAATGAAATGGGGACCATTGCTTCCTAAGGGGAGAGGAATTATACAGGTGGATATTGGTCGCCACCCTCCTATTCTACTTGGGGCCCCACCATTTCTTCTTTCAATTTTTCATTTTCCTTAATCGTAGCACAATTTACTATTATTAGCAGTTTTTCAGGTCCTGAACTTTCGAAGCTGTTTTGAGGCCCTAAACGACGTTTTTTTGGAAAAATAGGGAGCAACATGGAAGTTCCTTCAATGTTTCTCACATCAAAAGTTGTATTCCTCATATACCTCTTTCTAACGAGGTATTGTGTGTGTCAATTAGAGATCGTATGCCAAAGTTACGTCCCCGGGAATATTGATGTACCAATTTACCCAAACAGGGCCCATAGTTTTGGTGCGTCATCTCCTAGGGTTAGGTTTTTGGATGTTTAAGGTTTTACATTGTTTCTCAATAATAAATAAGCCCTCAAGCCTCATTGTAACATAGTTAAGAGGCCTGTATCCGCCACATATCTTCTCAAAGATAAGCTACCAGCGCCCTAAATATTTTATTTCCATTCTATCTATAATTATATTTCAGTTGTTTCTTATTTTTTATTAATGAAATGAATTTTTATTTCTAATTCATATATGTTTTTATGTGTATTTCTGTATTTCTTTGTATTCCTGTATAAATCTAGATCAATGGGGAAAATTTATGCATTTGACCTAGAAATATTGCATAAAAGGGGAAAGGAAAATGTCATAGTTGATGCACTTTCATGGAAAGATGATGATAACACAACACGTGTCACCTTGGTAATTGTTCCTAACTCGTTAGACGAAATACGAGCTGAGTATGCCAAGGATTTGGACTGTGGTCCTATGATTGAAATTATTAGTCAATATGCCAATTTTGAATGGAAACCAAAATCTTATGGTACAAAGGTAGAATTTATCTAACCCCATCATCCAGATTTAGAATGAAAAATATAAAATAATCTCACAGTTATCTTGCAGCAAGGTGTTGGAGCAAGGTCCCCTGGGGCACACTTTTTGATGTAATTTTATATAAGTCTTGTATATGCGCAATGCACGAATGAGTCAAGGGGCTTTGTGGTGGGTCAAAGTCCCTATTTTTTATGTAAATGGGTTTAAGGGTAAGAAATGGGCCTCAAACCATGGTTTGACACCATAGTATCTGCGCACTAAATGAATATAAATATGTAGATCGACTCTAAGGAAAGTAGTGAACTTAATTGTGATATGAGATTATGATCTGTATGCGTCTGTAATATGTTGTAAAGGGTTTTTGTTTGGATTGGGTAGAAAGGCTCCTTTTAGTTGTGTGGGCGGAGACCTAGTCTTGGTTATGTGCAGACTCTACTGGCTGTGTGCGTGGAAGGGTTATGTGTAAGGGGAAGTCTGATATCTATTGAAAGGATTTGAACTAATGCAAGAATTGATTTTGGCAAACTTATTATGTTATTGATCTGGGTTTTTTGTCTACCGTTTCTATTTAAGATCACATTGTTTCTATGTTGTTTATTGATCATTGCATGAGGATATTTGTTATGGTTGTGTATGCATATTTATGGTTGATAAATCTTCTTAATTAATTACATACTAATTAGATATGATCTGGTTCTGTTATGCTTATCTGCGCTGAAGTGATCTGCGACACTGTCTTATTCTGTTAAGTATTGTACACATATGTTTATAACTGATATAAGTTTGCAATCAATCTAATTAGGACAACTTCATTATTTTCTTCCTCATGGTGCAGAAACTTGGTTCCAGCACCCTCCCATACTGCTTCGGGTGAGACTTTGATCTACGCAAGCAGGTCACTGCTGAAAGGGCCAGTAGTTGGAGGGTTTGTTGGTTTCTCCATAAACTCTAAACCTAGGTCAGGACCCCTCAAGCCAAAAAATGGTTTCGTTGCTGGGATCGGGATAATTTTGAGGGAGATTTGATGTTGTGGCATCCTTTGGAAATGAATTACAAGATTGGCGAAAAATCCTTTAATTTTCACTCCAAGAGAATAGAAGTAGTAAGTTATCTAACGAAAAGTGGGTACAGAAATATATTTATACATAAGTGCATGAAATATTCTTTTTCTCCTTCACACACGAGTTGCAGGAGTGGTTGTCGTGCTTAGCTGAATTAAACACATGCATAAAGGACGACACAGTCACTGAGTGGACTCCTAAATTGATCCAACAAGTAGAATAATTAGACAATAAGATCACCCGCACAGTAGATCATTGGATCGATCGCCTCTTGGGAGGATTTGTGACTAAATTTTCCATTAACCAATTTGTATACTATTATGACGTAGAAAGAAGGTTTTGTAAGTTCCTACACTCATTGAAATTTTTTCTGAAAATGTTGTTATGTGAGCGGGGTTTTTTTTGAAAAAATATTGCTTTAATTCCTCGATGAGGCCCGACTACGCACAGTGAAAATTTTGTTTATAGCCCTTTGAAGCCTAGATTTGATAGTGAAGCTGAACCAGAAACTAGTAGCTCTAGTGAATCTGAAGGATAATGTTCATCACACGAGAAACCCTTGAGTTCGTTTCCAACCCAATCCACTACAATTTTTCACTCACATCACAGATCACCTACTCCACCGCGTAGTCCACCTCCACCTCCCCTAGAAGTAGATATGGTTGCATTGATGAATTTACCTAGTTTCAGAGGCATTGGAAATGAGGATACTGACCACTTCTGGTTTGTGACTGAGGTAGTATGGCAGGATCAACAGATTAACAATATTAATATTAGGAAGGTGTAGCTGGCTACTGCTTTCCAAGATCACGCATTAGATTGGTGCATCATGTAACAAATAAAATCTACCCTAAAAGAGCAGTTTAAGAAGCCTAAGTCATACATGCAGCTGGTGACAAAAATGAAAGAGATTCGTCATGAGGCTAATGAATCTGTATGGGAAGCCGATCATAGACTGAAGCACACCATCAAAGATTGTGGATTTTTCATTGATGATACTCAACATAAGGAATGGTTGATTGCTATGTTTCTCCTGCATCTGTACCAACCCTTAGGTCAACAAAAGATTGCCACACAGGCTGAGGTTGTGAAGGTTGCAATGAAACTGGAGGCTACCCCAACACTTGTGGCACTTGGGACTCAACAAATATAGGATCAGTTGGAAGCCATGCATCTAGAAATTCAAAGCCTGCATAAGGACAAGGGTAAGGAAGTTTGCGCAAAGGATTGGTGCGTAAAATGTAAAGCTTCTGGGCACCATAAAGATCAATGTCATGTCTTCAACAATTATCTGAACGCTGGAGGTCCTAGTACATTGAAGAGTCATGTATGGTGCACAATCTGTCAAACCGCGAGATTACATGACATAGATTCATGCCCAAGGATCAGAAAGTATCAGCCTGAATTGAAGAATTTGTTTTGCAGATTTTGTTTGTCATTAGGGAATGATGAGGAGAATTGTCTCACTTATGATATGATGCTATATAAAGCTGAAATAGATAGAATTCAGGTTGAACCTACATCACCAACATCCCCCTCTAGGCATGGAGGATTTCAGGGCAGAGGAAGAGGCCGAGGAGGTGTATCAACTGGTCGAGGACGAGGACAAGTCATTTTCTATAATTGTGGAGATGTTGGTCATTATACACGCGACTATCACAACCCATCGTGAAAATGTTGCATGTATTGTAGGAAATTTGATCAAGTAATAGAATATTGTCATGTCTTGATTTCTAAAATGCAGGAAAAGAAGACACAAACTCAAACACAAAATCTTCAGATGGTTAGACCATAGACCCGTGAAGAAGATCCTAGTGTGAATGTGGTTACTAGGAGCATTGTAGCCACCAATGAAGATACGGGAAAACAACCAACCACTAATGTATGGATCCGTAAGGCACCTAAAGCCAAATAATGATTTAATCTTTAGCACACAAAGGAGACCTTTCTTGAAGCGTGTAGATAATTTGCAGAAGGAAGCACATCAACATCAAGAAGACCAATGAAGGAAGTAGGAGGAGATGAAGAGATCAAACCATTCCTACAAGCATGTATAAAGTTGCTGCGCAATAAAAAGGTCGTAGAAAATCTTCAAGGTCTGATAGATAATTGCACAGAGAAGGAACAACCAATGACATAACAGCGAGCGGTTAACAAATTTTACAAGAATAAGAAGAGAACGAGTAGGGAGATGCGTATGACTGTGCAAATTGGTTCTTATGCAATGGAACAGGTGGTTTTAGATCTGGGATCAGATGCTAACATTCTACCTAAGCAAACATGGCAGCACATGGGAGAGCCAAAGATGGAGTGGTCTACCATCCAACTGTGCATGGCCAATCAACAAAAGATCATTCCTTTAGGGAGGTTGTCACAAGTTTTGGTCAGTATAGAGGGTGTTACGGTGATGGCAGACTTTGAAGTCATATAAATTGTAGATGATACTGATCTTTATCCTGCACTACTAGGGTTGGACTAGGCTATTGACATGGATGGTATCATAAATCTAAAGAAAAGGAGAATTAATTTGAAAGCAATGGAGTCAGGGTAATATTTCCCCTATATCCTACACAGGGACAAAGATATACATAAACGATGCACATTGATGATGAGATCGATCAAATATATAAGTTGACCTTGCGCGAAGAAGATTGGATTATTCCAACAATATATGCAAATCTCAAGTGGTAGAAGGATAACTCTTGTTTTCCAGACTCTGATGAGGAATTAAAAATATGGTAGAACTAGTTGCATGAGGTATCAGCATTGTGTTGTAATCGTGTGACCCGATCTCTACGATGTATAACACTTGAGGTACGTGACTTGCCGCACTATGATGGATTAACTGATGTATGAGTAAGGAAATCCAAAAGTATGTTACTCAATGTGATGTTTGCCAGAGAAATAAGGGTGAAAATATTCCAACTCCTGGTTTACTACATTCGTTACACATTCCAAATAAAAAATGGGAGGAAATCTCAATGGATTTCATTGAAGGACTACCTATGTTTGATGGTAAGGAAAATATATTTTTCATAGTATATAGAGTCAACAAATATGCCCACTTCATTGCAATCAAAAAAACTGACATAACCAAGAAAATTGCAGAATTTTTTTGTAAAAACATTTACAAACTACATGGTTTTCCCAAGGTTATTTTTAGTGACCGAGATGCAAAATTTAAAGGAAAATTTTGGAAATACTTCTGCATCAAGCAGGAATATCTCTCGACATGATTTAAACTTATCACCCCCAGACAGATGGTCATATTGAAGTTGTAAATAAATGTTTGGAAACATATTTTCATTGTTTCCTCACCGACAAGTAAAAAAATTGGTCTCAGTGGTTACACTTGTAAGGGTGGTGGTACAATACCACATATCATAATTCAACTAAAATGACCGCCTTCCAAGCTTTATATGGGTATAAGCCACCCATGTGGAAGGATTTTTCATTGCACAATTCCGAGGTTCAAGCAGTAAGGAACCACTTAGAATAAAACCAAAGAATTATTAACTTGTCAAAGGGAAATTTAACAATGGATCACAATAGAATGAAGCAACAAGCCAACTAATACCGCACAGAAATAGAATTTGAAGGAGTTTAGGATTTCATCATAATTCAATCTTATAAGCAATTATCCTTAAAACAGCAAGGAAAAAATAAGCTATCTCCTAAATATTATGGACCATACCAAATAATAATAAAAAATAAGCAGTGTGGCTTATGGATTGAAGCTACCATAAAAGTGTCGAATCCATAACACATTCCATGTATCAAGTCTTAAAAAGGTACTGGGGAAAAATAAAATAGCTCAAACAAATATACCTGAGAGTGAAAAAGAAGAAACTATCATATTATAACCTGAAGGCATACTCGCTACCAAAGAGAATACATTGTTATCCAAGACTATTAAGGAGTACCTTATCAAATGGAAGAGACTACCAAAAGAAGATTCATAATGGAAAACAAGTAACACTCAACATTGCCTATGCTTTGAGCACAAAACATTTTAAGATAGAAGCAATATTATGAATAAAATATCCATAACTATATCATATATTAAAATGAATAATAAAATAATAATAAATAAATATTAATTAATAATTAATAAATATATTAAATTAAGTTTCTCAATTAATTATGAAAGGGAACTTATGTCAAGTATGTGCCTTTAACCTTGTGGCCATTCAACTTTTATAGAGGAGAACCACCCAAGGGCTTGTAAATCATCCATTTTTTTTAATAATAAAATATAAAATTTCTATACACATCAATGTGTTTGAAATTGGCAAATTCCAGTGAACGAAATATTTTTTCCATGGCCCCAACCTTGATGAGCTTGAACGACATCTATTTGAATGCAAACGTACCCTACTTGGTTATGAATGTTGGTTTTATCCAATCTAGTTTAGCTACTAAAACTTGGTTATAACTAGAAATTACCTCAAGTAAAGAAAACATTTTGGAACCTCAGACATTTTGAAGAATTTTTTCCATGGCTAGGATGGGGTAGTTGTCTTGGTTCGATTCACGATTCAAGTTATGAAGGTATACACCTATCTGTATTTCACGTGACTTCTTCCTAACATGAACCAAATTTGGAACCTAAGTAGAATATAGACTTTAAAAATGATTCTTGCATCCAAAAACTTCTTCAATTATTTTTATATTAATGGCTCCAATGATGGATGCACATTTTGTAGCTTCTATTGAAATGAGTTGAAACCCTGTTCTATTGGAATCACATGATGGAAGGTGTCATATGTTTTGAGATCATCATATGTCCAAGTGAAAATATCTTGGTATTAATTAAATAGTTGTATGTATGATTGGCGTTCATCTGGAACACAACAAGTACTAAGATTTACGAACTTGGGATCCTTTTTGGTACCCAATTTTATTTGTTCATACATCAGCATTGATATTTAATCATACTAATGAAATCATCCTTCTAAATCATTCATATCTCTGGCATTATGCACCTTTAACCTCTACAGAAGACTCCTAAGAATACTCTATCTCAATAACAACAAATTAGGCACTTAGTTGATCTTATTTCGTGCAACACATTTCTCTCTAAAAAATTCTCACAAACTGCCTCCCATCTACGTGTAAATAACAGTATTATGCTCACACTACATGAGAACTCTATTTTCCACATTGTTTGTTCTCAAAATATTTATCCACTGACTTTAATATTTGGCCCCTCATTCGAACATCTTTTGTTTCAAAAACTTAACTTTTTGTGCACCCAAATTATCCAATTTTTGGCCATTAAATCTTCCAGTTCTAAATACATCACATCATATGAACTGGGCACTAAAACCAATGGCTTATGCCTAGATACTTAATGTACCCTTGGAAGCTCGGTGCCCCAGTTCCCTAGGATTTGTCAATTGCTAATTTTGTTGATTGACAAAAAATTCCCTATTACTCCGTCCAAATCATACCATGCTACTTTGTATTTGTTTCAACCTCTCAATGCCTCGTACCCTAATATGGGCCCCATGCTAGCCATCCTTTCACTATACACTATTTTGGAACAAAACCTTGGTTTTTAGCCATTTTGGACAAAATGATATACAAACAAAAACCTCACCAAACACATCCTTGGTGCAAATCTCGAGGTTCTTGTCTATTCCATGTCATTCCATGATGGACCAGCCATGAGACACTACGTGTTATTTTTTTCCATCACTTTATTGCCATTTTATACTATGGAAATTCATACCGACCCAACTTTATTTTTTTACATTAAAATGACAAATGTAGTGTCAAGTTCCCTCATATCCCAAGGAGGGACTCACTATTGCTACGTCACCTTCCAATTCACACTCCACATCAAATACTACAAAAATTTAGAGCATGCCATGAGTGTAGAAATTGATGTGTACTTTCCATGTGTGACCCGCAAAAATTGCATTTGGGTAGCCGAAAATGCCAAATATGCATGCCATGTGTCATGTGTTGTGGCTAGCACATCATCAAGCTTGCCACCTATCATATATGTGGACTTGCCAAGTCATATTGGTTTCATGTCATATTGGCTCAGGGATTATAATATCTTGGTACAATTACTCTTCCTCAATCCTCTCAGTTAGCCACTTAATTAGGTCATGGATTAGTGGTCGTGGTTAAGATGGGTTAGGTTCATAGTTTATTTCATAAAGCACAATTCTCTCTCACTAATTCTCACAAACTACCTCCCATCTATTTTTCCAAAGTAGTCTTACACTCACACTACATGAGAACTCTATTTTTCACATTGTTTGTTCTCAATTTTTTATCCACGAACTTTAATATTTGGCCCCTCATTTAGACATTTTTTTCTTCAAATACTTAAATTTTTGTGTGCTCCAAACCTCAATTTTTTGGCCATTAAATATTTGAGTTCTAAATACATCACATCATATGACCTAGGTTGTGTAAATGACGGATTATGCTTGGATTCTTTGCACACCCTTAGAAGCTCAATGCCTTGGTACTCCAAGATTTGTCAATTGCCAACTTTCTTGCTTGACAGAAAATTCCTTGTTAGTCGGGCCAACACATACCATGCTACTCTGTATTTGTTTCAATCTCTCAGTGCCTAGTAGCCTAATATGGGCCCCATGCTAGCTATCCTTTGGCTTTACACTATTTTGGCATAAAATCTTGGTTTTCAACCATTTTGGCCAAAATGGTATACACACAAAAATCTCACCAAACACATCCTTGGTGAAAATCCCAAGGATACTCTCCTTTCCATATTATTCCATGATGGACTAACCACAAGCTACTACATAGTATTATTTTCCATCACATTACTTCCATGTTGTACTCTACCAAGTCATATCGGCCCAAATTTGGCTTTTTACATTAAAATGGAAACTCTAGTTCCCAGTTCCCTCGTATATCAGGGAAGAATCCACTACTACTACGTCATCTGCGAGGTCACACTCAACATCAACTAGTGCAAACAGTCAGAGCTTGCCACGAGCCTAGACATTGATGTGTACTTGCCACATGTCATCCATAAAATGTCCATTTGTGTGGCCAAAACTGCTAAATATGCATGTCATGTGTCACATGTTGTGGCTACCACATCATCAAGCTTACCACTTGTCATCTATGTGGAATTTCCACACGATACTAGTGCCATGTCATATTGGCTTGGGGGTTCTAGTATCCTGGTATAATTACTCTTTATTAATACTCTCAACTAGCCCTTAATTAGCTTTATTGAGCCTTAAACATGTATTAGTGATCATGATTAAGATGGGCGAGGTTCAAAATAAATCACGATATTCTTGTTATGATCAATTTAGATCTTTTTTGAATTTCATATATCAGACCGTGTTGTGCGCCCTTCTACTGATCCTTGGCCCATCAATCAATGTTCATACCATAATCCACCTTTTGGTATTATACCACCCCTTACTTAGTGGGCAAGATTTGTGGACCCTAACTATCAAACTTATCTATACTGGCCCCTAACCTACCGGGCTTATCTATATTGATCTACGTTCATATTGATCCCTGTTTCATGGGGAAGTCTATATCAACATGCACTCCAAAGTTATGGGTCCTTATACTAGTCCCCATCATACAGATCTAGTCCATACTATCCCATGCTTCATTCATACCAGACCGAGCGTATATCGGTCCTCAACTTATCGAGCTAGTCCATACCGGTATAGGCTCCAATCTACCATTCTAAAACTTTAACCAGGATGGAACCTTTCTTGATCTGCCTCACTTCAAATTCATTTTTCTCTTCATTCTTTTGGAGTTTGAAGAAGTGGCATGTATCATTGGAAATATATCGGAACAAAATATTCAACCATGCACCTTCCATTCTCATTTGGACTAGGGAACTAGAGAATAATGGCCTTCAACGACATGTTACACAAACTACATCTTCATCCTTAGCATAAAGCTAGATAATGTTAATGAAAACACAAACAACACTATTGATGTCAATGACAACATGCTCTGAATCATCCCTCCTGACTTTGACATAAATGACAACACACAATAAAAAATATGCCAACGCATTCAACAAAGAAAAGTGATAGTATTCATAATGGTGGTTATATAAACGATGTGAGAAATCACATAAAAATCAAGGTATATGTTAGGGGTTTCTTAAAAAATATGGATCAATAAAGTGATATTGTTCACAAAGGTGGTTATATAAATGATGTGAGAAAGCATAATAGTTAGTATCCTTCATGCTAAGCTATTGGGAGCAATTCTACATAGGAAAATAAGTAAATTAGAAGAAAAATAATATTGGGAATCCCTTTCAAGTTAGTTTCTAACTATAACTGCTCGTAACTTTTAAGAATTTTTTTACCAAATAAATTACCTAAGAATAACAATCATTTCTTTGTAGAATTTCCTAATGCCTTTTTTTTTGGGTGCTTATAAGTTATAGAAATGGAAGGATGAAAATCAAAATCAATAATAACATTAGAGGTAAAGAAAGAATGCCCCTTTCTCGTACATAATGTGGAGCATATATAGATTAGTTAAATTATTGGATAGAATTAGGTTTAAATTTGAAAATTGATCATATCTTAATTTAAAGAATTATTATTTATTAAATCCTTTTTTATTAATAAATTAAATTAAATAATGTAAAAAAAATTGTTTAATGAAAAAAAATGTGTAACTTGATAATATTGGTTATCTTTATATTGAAAATAATGTTAAACTATGTTATCATTTTTAAGGACTCTACCTATATTCAGATACATGCATGATATTTAATTTTGAAATATTATAAGGAACTAAATTCAATACATGTTTAGTGGTTCGAAGAAAGATAATCATTTATCTCTTGTAAATAGAATAAAAATAATGGTTTTCCTCTATTCAAACAACTATCAGATAAAATTTAATCTAGTAATTGCACCATCACCAAATGTTGCAAAGGAAACGCCATAAGATTCTTAAAGAGATTGAATATTTGGTAAGCAAGATATGTGTAGTGAAATCGATGTCTATCTTGTTTTGTGCGTAATTTTCCATACAACTTTACACCATATCAATCCCTATCAAATTTTTCAGATTTGCAATTCGATGTCTACCCGACAAGAGATGATATTCATGCCCCAAGACAAGACCTTGCGATAGAAGAGAAGAGAGATATTGCTTTAAGGAGAAAACAGGATCACTATGCTCTTTTGCATACAGAAAACTGGCACTGAGATACCACCCAGCTTGAGATGCATAATCAACATATTAGAAATGAAGTGTGAGTGGCACTTGAGGTTTAAAATATATTGGATCTTGACACTCTATATATTGATAGAAAGTGCAGAGTGATGCCACTCGGCCAAAGGGAAGAAGGAAGAATGATATATGTTGAAACTAAGATTGAGATGATATATGCTGAAATTGGGATTGAGATGATATATGTTAAAATTGAGATTGAGATTGAGATTAAAATGGTATTGGTAATCCAAGACTTATGTAGAATGTCATAGAATAGCCTTTTAATGCAGAATGATTCGACACACTGGGAAGGGACTACAATTCATAAAGGTATGACATCACCTCATGGCACTCGATAACATATAGAAATAAAACAAGAGGATACTCCTTTACATGAGGAGTTGATCAATCCAAGTCTCATGCAGAATCACTTTTTAATGCATATTAGCCACACACATTGTCAATACCCCATTCAATCAAGAAAACATGTCAATTAACAAACCAGTGGCCATGACAAATCTCAATCCCTTACAACATTGAGTCAAGAAAATATTTCAATTAAAAAACCAACTGTTAGTCATCAATAATTTTTGCTGATATCAAAAGATGACTAAGTAATGACCCTAGATTTCTAGAAACAATATCTGAGATACATTGTGAGTTCTAGAAATCTCACTGCCTTCATCATCCTAAGTTTGACTATTTTTCACTATATTTTCCTCTCTGTCTCCTAAAAAGTTTACCCTTCTATTGCAAAGGAAGACCTCATTTTCTGGGCCTATTTGCCTTATTTTATCACCTCATCCACACCCTCATTCATCCCTTTTTCTCCTCTGAAACCCATTTTCCTTTCCCCTAAAAAACCCATTATAAACCCCCTTATTCATCATTTTTGTCTAAAAAAACCTTAAAACAATGTAAAAATCCCTTTTACATTGTTTTAAGTTTAATTTTTAGCCTATCAGACCTTTAAAAAACTTATAAAAATTCTGTTTTTATAAATAAAACCCGCCCTTTGCATAAATTAGGCCTTTATCCCCCTCGGCTTAAAGCCTCAGCCCCCCTTTTTTTACTCCCACAGGACTGTTCCCTCCGCCCGTTTTCTAGCCCCTTCCCCATTCGAAATAAAGCTCCACCCCATGTTATTAACCCCCACAAACCTTATAATAGCCCCACTAACCTTTGAAAAATTAAACTGGGTCTGCTTTCCCCCATCCCGCTTCACCTTTTCACCGGGCCACATCCACCATCAATCTCGAGCTTTGGGCCCTAATCCGATGGCTGTCGCACCCTTGCCTTTCAGCCCACATTAACATAACCCCACGCAACCTGAAAAGTTGTCCACGTCATCAAGCCAGGCCAATTATTCCACTAAGACTCCGCCGCCCATTCACCTGCGCATTGCTCCCGAATTCATTCCGCACCGTCGATCTCACTCCTTGAGATCTGATGGCCTAGACCCCATATCGTGCAAAAAATAGCAATGGGTTTAGTAACCCCTAACCTGTGTGAAATAGGCAGTATTTACCTTGCCACGTGACAATCACCTAGTGGAAATCGCGTCTAGTTGACTTGAAACCATTTACCGCCCTCAACATATGGATGCAAAATACCTTTAAGATTGCTGCACAAATTCAGATCTAAGCACAAAAGATATTAAGCAGATAAAAAATAACATAGCTCCATAGATCCAATGAACAAGACAAGAAGAATGTATATGAAAGAATTTTGTATTATATTAAAGAATGGGGCACTTGAGAGGAAAACAAGAAAGGTGTTTTCTGGTTCTCCTCAGTGGGATGGGTTCTTGGAAGTCCTCAGTGTTTCAGATCTAGCATTTCTCTCTCTTATGGATGTGGAAAAGCAAACATAGAACTCAATGGGAGTTCACAAAGCAAAATGGAAAATGGTGACCAAGAAAAGATCCAGAGTGATCTAATGCAATGAAGGTGGTTAATGAATGGGGAAAACCCCCCTATTTATAACAAAATATTGGGGCGGTCTAGAACTCGGTGCATGAATAAAATATTATTAATTGAATTCTAGAAGCACCTTTTAGGAATATTTTATTATATTTGTTGGAGGGAAAAGGGTTCTTGACTTGGGTCAATTCCTTTATTTATAAATAATAAATAAATAAATGATTTATTTATCATTTTATGGGAATGATGGGAATAAATAATGGTTTATTTGATTATTTATGGATGATTTAGTCAAATTTAACTAAGAATATTATTTAAATAATGATTTAAATAACTTGTTCTTAGGAAATAATTAAATAAATAAATATTTATTTAATTAATTGCTTTGTTTTGGGTTAAATATGACCAAATAAGTTATTTTATGTGGTGAAAGCAATTTTACTTGGGGTAAAATTGATCTTACATGGTGTACTTGGGTTCATCTAATAATAATAGGTTAGATGACCAAAAAAATGGTATAACAGATTGCCCCCCAACGTACGAGTGTTAGGAGCAAATCGTATGACCGAAGTACGTTGTAAGAACTCAATCACTAGATAGCAAAAGGGAAGCGAGAGAGAGAAGTGTAATGGTGTCTGATGTGTGAAAGGACTAGACCCTGAGGAGACGAGACTTATAGGTGCAACAAGTCTCTATGAAGTGGTACCTGTGCTAAAGGCGACGGGGAGGCATACCTATGCCTGCCGAGACAAAGTACAAAGAATAAGGCACCCAGAAAACCATGAAATGCAATAAGTACAAAGAATAAGGTGCCCGGAAAACCACGGAACGCAATAATGAAGCATGTGCTGGCATAAACATGAGCCAGATAAATAACATGATGAATCTCACTTACATGCGATGCCTGGAATAGTCGTCAGGACTTATGCAAAAATATGGTAGTACATGAGATAGAAATACGCCTAAGTGCCCCCTACACGCGGGGAAGTGCTCACAAAATCTGACTGATACGTGCAAATCGAAGAGGCACTGCAAGCGGATGAGGCCGATATCATCAGATGAGAGGAGCTACATCAAGGGTTGAAATGAAGTCATTCGGGCATGTGGGGGTCTACCTGCAGGGCCACCCCCTCATGAGGGTTGAGACATCTCACACATGCCCAGGAATCACCAATAGCTGCGGCTGCATCACTGGACCATCAAGTGTATCTATCACGATCATGCTAGGAAGAGCTCGAACCAAGGTATACTGCCCCCTAGACCTGGCTTCTGGAGTAAATGAGCTGATGTCGACAGAAGGAGGTCCACCATAGGTGAGGCAATAAAGGAACCCCACCGAAGGCACGAGGAAAATAGTAGAGTGACGACTAAGTAGACAATAATGATGATGATGGAATGAGAGAAATGGAGGAGCGGTTGGACGACTTCCCTTGTTAGAGCATAAGGTGTATGAATGGCTTGGCAGTGACTGACACAATATCATGAGGGATAGTGGACAGGGGTACTGAAGGCCATGATGTGGGTCATGAGAGAGGGACCAAGCAGGAAAGGATGGAGGACTATGGCGGGGTACAAAGGGACTCGGGATAGACTCCATGAATGTGCTGGTGACTCGACTCGAATGCTCTAAACAAGGGCGACTTGATGGTGCTACCTCATAGTACGGGTCCAATGGGGAACCATAAAAGCATGAGTACAATAGGGTAGCTCATGAAAAAAATCAACACGAACGAAGATGAGTAAGGAGGCAAAGTGGTGCCCCAAGTACAAGTGTCGTAAGTGAAGAAATTCGATTTTGAGAAGAGGTGAATAGACCCTTCATGGACAACATGTGTCCTGGTGAAGTATCAAAACATAAAAAACTGACAGATACCCATTTGAGTGCTCGGTGAGAGCTTTCCAATGGTGTGGACGGTATGTCAAACGGGGCTACGGTTTGGTCACAGTGGGCGAAAGAAAAAATAGGGGTTTTCTTCTAATAGGGCATTTTCCCTCCAAAATCATTCATTTGCTTGTGTAGCTGTGGTGAATGTGGAAAGGAAAGAAGGCCCTAAATCTTACGGCGATCGTAGCAGACAAACCAACCGTTGGAATTGTGATCCGTCAGTTACAGGTGAGAGGCATAATCTTAAGCTTTGTTTTTTATGGATTCAAGTTGTAGATTAGGGCTTTAAATCTCAGTAACTACCCCTATTTCTTCCTCACGATCGGGTCGCACTTTTTGGGGCAAAAACTGCAACCTGGGACGCAGGTTTGGACCTGAAAAGTGCGACCTGTGAGAGGGAGGTGATTTTAGTGTTGTTTTGGGCTGAGATTCAGTTTTGGTGTGGATAGATGCAGTTGTGTGGATCTATAGACTGAAAAATTGATGTTTTTGTGCAGATATGGTAGATATAGTGATCAAATGGAGAGAGAGATACTTAGGGACATTACGGACGGAGATCTAGGTGGATCAGGGTGTCCATCGTGTACTGGCTAGGTATGGGGTGCTGAAATTTTTGGAGAACCCATTGATGAGGGCTGGAGAGCCTTTTTTGGCCCGTATTATCAGTTACTGGGATCCAGATCAGGAAGCGTTTGTAGTGCAGGGGCACAAGATCGAGCTGACGGTCCAGGATTTGTATTTCTTGACTAGTCTCCCACCATTAGGGATGGTGGGAAATACGCAGCTAGTGTTACCACGTGGGCATAACATTATGGAGTTTGTTGAGCGACATTTTAAACCAGGGGTCCGATTCAAGGGGACTTGAATGTCCATTGGTGATCTAGATAGGTTGGAGAACCGGGCGGTGGCCACAGCAGTGTTACGGGTCTTGGGTAGCCAGGCGTTTCATCACATCACTGGAGGGCAGATGATGATCGTGGAGAGTGTGCTGAGTGGGACCTACTATGGGTGGGCCCAGATGATGTTGGTGTCGGTGAAATGACAGCTGTCGCTATGCAAGCAACAAGTGAATCATGATTGCGCCTATGGGATGATGTTGTGGTCTTTCTTCTTTGAGAAGATCCCAACCTTACGACCTCATGTACAGTTGCCTGATGGAGGTCCGAGAGAGCCCTGGATGCGTTAGTGGGGATGACTACTGTGTAGAGAAGGGGGAGGGGCGGTCGGACGGGTGTTCCGACCAGATTTCTTCGCGCATTGGGATCAAATGCCATTATACATAGATGACTATCCCTATAGTGGGATGAGCTATTGGGGAGATCCGGACTTGCTGCTTCCGCCGGGTCGAGTGTGGGGGCCCGATGGTAAGTGACAAGCAACTAATCTGCTAGGTGTATGTTAGAGTTTTGTGACTAGTATACATGATGCTAATCAAGATGTTTTGTGGAATGCAGATATAGCTCTGGTAAAACCAGCCGGCTATATGGGATGACTTGCAGTGACAGGAGCTACAGGGGCAAGTGGATCAAGGATGGTGCAGAGTGAGGATATGGCTGCTCTGGTGGAGGACATTTGTCGTAGATGTGAGGGCCTGCTGACCGGTGTCTCGGAGCGTGGTTGGAAGGATTTAGATGACCGGTACATAGAGTTATGTATTGGGCTACCCTCGAAGTGGCGAGGTATCATGCAACGCATGGCGATCGCCGGTCAGGCTGTGCGTGATCTACGAGATACGGGAGCAGAGCCATTGACTCGGGAGCCTCCAGAGAGTGATTAGATGTAGGGCAGGTGGTGCCCCCCAGTGTCGATGTAGGTGCGAGTGGTGCCCCCCATTTTTGTAGTTTTGTTATTGTAACATGTTATGGGCATGTAGTATGTTTCAGAGTAGATGGACTCTAAAAACACGTGTTATATAATATATGTGATGTATATGTATTTGTTTGATGGTGTTAAATGTTATTGTGTTGTGTGATATATGCCAGTCTAGAACATGGTTTGCGATTTGATCTACGTAGTGATTTTGATCTCTAGGTATATGGCTAAATGTAATGAATCTAAATTCACGTATCAAAAGTTGCACTCATAAATATTGTCTAAACAGGATAGGGTTATGCACACGATAGACACCATTAAGTTGTAAGACGAGAAGCAGGGAATCTAAATGGACATGCAGATGGAGGATGTGATGAGAGAGAGCATCGGCTAAGAGACCACAAACTGCATCATATTCGACCTGATTATTGGTGGCTTGACCAATGCAGACCCCATTTGCAAGAAAAAGGGTATGCAAGGGGGTAAAAATGGCCCAGGCGGCTGAGGCAAGGTTTCGAGAATAGTGACTGGCGCCATCGGCATAACCAAGGTAATGAGTGGACGAGAGGGTCGAGGGAATATCATGACAAGACAAGAAAAGGGAGGAAAAGTGGGGATGCATGTTGCGAAGTACATCATAGATACGGATGGGAGTATCGGGATGATGGGAAGGCAAGGAAAGGTGGTGGAAACCACAAGAGGCGGCTAAGCTACCTAGATCATCAGTAGAAGAAGAAAGGTGCACATACGGGTCATTAGGGGAAATGACAGAAGAACAAGTAAAAATATGGTCGAAACATAAAGAGCCCGAAAAAGTGGCGAAAGGGGGATCAAGCGAAACAAACAGAGTGGATTCAGAGGGGATGTACTCCGAGGGGTGTGCGGATGATGATAGGTATAAGAGAGGAGCAGCAGATTCAGACATCTCAACATCAGGGGGAGGGATGTTAATGGTAGCCGGGGGATCCTCAAGTAAACTTGACGCATACTGAGCAAGGATGGGCGAGGCGGATTGATTTTGTTCAACTTCGTACTCGCGAATGACCTCTAAAGAGGCTCGGTAATGTGTGAGGTGAGGGCAATGGTGGGAATAATGGCCATGGACACCACACAGAGCACAGGGTTTGTTGGTGCAAAGAGTCTTTGGGTTCTTGGCTACGGATGAGGAAGAAACATAGGTGTCAGGGACCGTAGATACAAGGAACGCAACTTTAACCATGGGTTGGATATGGGGCAACTCAGGACAAATATGGGTGGGATGACCGATACCATCGCACAAGGCACAAGGCTTGGTGGGTTGGAGAGGGGTAGGGTCAAGTGCGGTGGCCTTGTCAGTGGATGCCCCCTTGCGAGTTTTTCGTTTCTTGCCGGTAGTTGTCGCAGCATTAGGAGGGTTCTACAGAGGGGCCAGGGGCACTGTGGTGGTGGAAGGAGTGACGGGGATCAGTTGTATTGGTGTCACAGCTATGTATGGTTTGGGGTGGCCTGGTGGGGTCTCGGTTGGAGGGGTAAGATACCAAACGGGAATTCCCAAGGTTAAATTAGGAAGGGAAAGGGTGGCCATTACAGGGACCGAATAGACGTCGGGGGGGGGGGGGACCAAGGAAAGGTATCTGACCAGCAGGGTAGTGACCAGGGGGGACGGCTCCCAGATGGGGGAGACCTGAGGGAACTGACTCAGGAGGGTAGGAAGGTTCTTGAGTGTGATGGGAAGGGCCGGGTGAAAAAGGTTCGGTTGACTGAAGCGAAGGGCTAGGAGCAGGAGGCGGTGGGCGAGATAGAGATTGCTGACTAGCCGTAGAAGGCTGTGGAAGGCTAGCCTGAGACGATTGCATCATGCAAACATTCGTTGAGCTGGGGTCAGAGACGGGAGGAGGGGGAGGACCAGGAAAATTTCCAAGCAAAGAGGAGTCTTTGTAGACACCGGGGGAAACACTGGTCAATGAATCAACAGTTCGTTTATTGGTGATAGTAGAGATGGTGGACTCAGGGGAGGTCTGAGATTTTGGTTCATGGTAGGTCAATTGGTCAATGGTGACAATCTTGCCATTATGAGGGAAAAACATCTTACGGTGGACTGCGGACGGGACAACTGACATGGCATAAGTGTAACTACGCCCCAAAAGGATGTTATAGTCAAGAGGGGCGTCTATAACTTCAACGTCGACACAAACAGTCTTGCCGGAAAGGGTGATAGGACAGTTACGAAATAGGCCAATGGGCTGGGAGGCATGGCCATCCCATGCACGAAGGGTGATGGTGGAAGGGGCCAGTTCAGGGGATCCGAGTTGTTTCCAAACCGAAGCGGACATTACGTAGGTAGATGCCCCCTCATCAATAATACACTGAGCAACATTGGCGTTTCGGATTTTGACTGGGATTTGGAAAGCAAATAAAGGAGGAAGAGGGGGATGGTTTGACTGATGGGCGTCGAAAACAATCAAATGGTCATCAGCAGGATCTACATCGCCCACGGTAGATAGTAGAGCCCTCTTTTGAGAAGGACATGACTGGAGGATTTCCAGTGTTGAAATGGCAGTAGGAGATTGGGCCAGATCATCTACTATGTTGTATGAATGGGTAGCCCGACTAGAGGCAGCATTTTGGCATAATGGTCCCTTAGGAGGCTTGGGATGAACCTCGGCTTTGGGTAGATGGAGTTGCATGGGACCATTGGGTGTCAATAGAGGTTCTATAGGACTTGACGATGGAGACTCAGAGACAGATAGAACAGGAGGTGTGGAATATTGACGGGACCGAGTTTGAAGGTTGAGGTTGACGGTGAGAAGTGGGTCAGAAGCCATCATGAGAATCTGGTAATCAGAGGAACTAGAAGGGGAAGGTTGAGTGGTTACTGGGGCGTGAGGTGGGTGAGTGGCCACGAATCCTTGTTGAAGAAAAGGATCGGTAAACACAGCAGGTTGAGAAGTAACGGGGGTGGGAGGGGTAGTAGGGGAGGAGTGTTGTCCCCGTACGGTGGCATGAGAATCCCAAAGTTTCCGCATTTGTGGTAATAAGGGACAATCGTGAGTGTAGTGACCATAAACACCGCTACACGAACAAGGCTTATTGGTGCGAAGTGGCCTGTTTGTCTTGGGCTGAGAGCCCCGTGGCTAGTTGGCAATGGTAGGGTCGATATTGGAAGGATTGGGTCCACGATTGCTAGAAGCAGATTGATTGCCTCTTCTCCTTCTTTGAGAAGGAGGAAAATTAGGTGCCCTCTATCAGGCAAATTTGAAAATGCAACAAGATGATGGAGCTTAGTGAAATGAAGTCGCTTTCACTAAGTGGGCCCGCAGGCTATTTTTGGCGCAAAGTCTATTTTTAGACTATGTCTATTTTTAGACATATGGATCATGGTCTATGAGTTGCAGGATGCTATTTATGGATGATTGGTTGAATTGGTAAAAATAGATGGACCTCTATTTTTAGACATTGGGCGGTTTCTATTTTTAGACTGCCGGGCTAAAAATAGAACAGTCAAATATTATTAACCCTTAATAATATTTAGACTATAAACATTATCTTATCCTCTTGGAGCACTTCAGTTTGATGCTCGGATGTGGCACATGCAGCTGACAGAAGGAAATACGCTTTTCCTAAGGGTTAGTTGAGCTATTGCATGGTTGACTTCAGTTAGAACTCATGTGGCAGAGTTTGGTGGAGTTGATGAGACAGTTGGTGGAGTTGTGTTCTGTTTAACTTAGTTGAACTAGTTGTATTTAGTCTAACCGAAAAATACACTAGTGATGAGTGGTGTGAATTAATTATTAATTAATTCACTAATTATTAACTCATAAATCAACTAAAGAACACATCAGTTAACTGCAATGCATGGACAGTTCAGTGGAGACCAGTGTTAGAGGTGGGTGAAAGGGTGAGTCTACTATCAGTTGTGACTATTGGCTATGCATGAGATTTGCACACACATTGATGGAGATTGCCAATGAGGATTGCGCAGTTGAAGCTAGTGGGATTCGAACTTGGATCTCATTCATTCTCATCTTGGATTGCGCAGTAGAGGCAGGCAGACTTGTGGAGGAGATTTGAACCCGTGACTTGTTCATCTTCCGTGCTAGTTTGTGTGTAGCATGTGAGATAGTGCTGAGAGCTGTGAGGAGCTTTGTGCTATGTATTGTTACATGTTCTCTATCATTATAATATACAGATAGTTGGGGGTTTTCAGCTGTAAGCTTTCCCCATTACATACTGTGTTATATATGTGCTTGATTATGTTTTAATGTGCGCATGCGACTGCTTCTATTTCCGCATATTGATGATCAATTGTAGAAGAGGTTATGTATTATGCATGAAGCTTAAATAGTGTGTAATCAGGATAATCTCGGTGAATAATTCAGCAAATTATTCAAATTTCTACATGGTATCAGAACGAAGAATTGATCATCAGGATCTATTACAGTGATTGCAATTATTTCGGTAGACAGAGTCTGTAACGGGCTAGGTAGCCTCTGGATCCATCCTTTCCTTGATAGGTGATATATCCAGTAAATGCCCCTATAGTCGATCTCTGTGCTAGAAATAATTTTTTCTCACAGATCTAGAAGTAGCTAAGTTTTGAGCTTGGAATTCGAATTTGCAGCAGAATTTGGAATTCGAAATTTGCAGCAGTTTTCTTGGTGCTAGAGTTGAAATGTCTTTCAACGGATTGCGACTGGAATATGCCCTTGAGGGCAGTTCGAATTATGTTGCATGGAAGGACCAGATGGAGGCGGTATTAGATGATAACGGGCTGAAGGAGTTCATAGATGCTGAGATCCCAAAGCCTACTGATGCTGCTCAAGTTGAGGCTTGGCAAAAGAAGATGGTGAAATGTCGAAGGATTCTGTTGGAGGGCGTGAAGGATCACATTGTATCCAACATGCATGGAAAAGCTTCTCCATACTTGATGTGGAAAGCGTTGACAGATTTATTCCAAAGCAAGAGCGACCAAAGGAAGTTGGCGCTCAAGGATAAACTCAGACACATAAAGATGGAGAAAGGCGACAATATGCCCAAGTACCTCACGAAGTTCATCCAATGCAGGGATGAGCTAGGAAGTGTGGGGGTGACTGTCGATGATGAGGAATTGGTGAGCTTGGCTCTCCTTGGTCTTCCGAAGAGTTGGCATGCCTATTAGGATTCTGTCAATGGTCGGGAGAAATTGCCAGGATGGGAGCGACTTTGGTCGGATCTTGTGCAAGAGGAGATAAGGCGGAATACCAGAGACGGATCTTCATCAAAGGCATATGATGAAGAAAATTGCACTTTGGATGCCAAAGAAAAGAAGGGAAAGAGCAAGAAAGCTTCTCATTCTAGTGCGAAAGGCAAGAAGCAGGACATGTCTAAGGTGAAGTGTTTTCACTGTCACCAGCACAGACATTATGCCACAAATTGTCCGTAGAAGAAGAAAAATAAGCAGGCTGCTAGATCTGTAGCTGGAGAGGCCTTAGCCTCGCAGTTTGAGCTGGATTTTTCACTGATTGCATGCTTGGTATCAAGTGTGATGGGATCAGTATGGTTCTTGGACAGTGGTGCGTCTTTTCACATGACTGGAGATCGAGATCTGTTTTCAGATCTAGATGAGAAAGATCTTGGAGTGCACATCGAGATGGGCGATGATGGTAGATACAGTGCGACCGGTATCAGCACCATTTCCTTTGAGAGGGAGTCTGGTAAACCCTTCATATTGAAGAAAGTGATGCATGTTCCAGGATTGAAGAAGAATCTTATCTCTATGGCGATGTTAGAAGACAAGGGATATAATGTTGTCTTCAGCGAGGGAAAGGCTTTCCTTCGCAGTAAGACAACTGGAGAACCCCGGGAGATAGGGGTTCGAGTCAAGAACCTTTATCAATTTCAAGTAGATGGCTGTGCAGCAATGGCATGCAAGGCAGAAGGAGTGGTGAGTCGGGATGATGGCGAGCTGTGGCACCGGAGATTAGGCCACCTTCACCATGGAGCTTTGAAGATACTGCAGCATATTTCTACTGGGCTTCCTAAGGGCACTCTTGCGTAGTCAGATCAGTACAAGGGGTGTACCTTGGGAAAATTTGTGAAAGCCACCTTTCACGAGAAGGATAGTCGCGCCACGACGATCCTTGAGAGAATTCACATATACGTGTGTGGACCTTTCTCAGTAGCTTCGACAGCAAAGCACAGGTACTATGTGATCTTTGTTGATGATTATTCTCAGAAGTGTTGGATCTTCTTCATGCAGAAGAAGAGCGAGACATACTCAAAGTTCTGTGAGTTCAAGGCGCCGGTTGAGAAGGAATCGGGGAAGCATGTGAAGGCTCTTAGGAGTGACAATGGTGGTGAATTCATCTCTCGCTGAATTCAAGGACTTCAGCAGTTGTATGAGATTCGGAGAGAGCCATCGCACCCCATAACCCACAAAGAGAACTGGGACACAGCGGAAGAATTGTGATCGATTGTGGGTGTTGCACGGGCGATGTTGCATGATCAGGGCCTACCCATTCACTTGTGGGCGGAGGCATGCAATACTGCAGTATATGTGCAGAACCGTTGTCCTCACAGGATACTTGGCATGAGTACACCCGAGGAGGCGTTTTCTGGTAAGAGACCTGACATTTCCCATTTGAGGATTTTTGGTTCACCTGTTTACATTCATGTGACGAAGGATGCCACGAAGAAGCTGGAGCCGACTGCAGAGGTTGGGATATTTGTGGGGTACACTGATACACCCCACAACTATCGTGTGTATTTTCCAGATAGTCGCAAGACTGTTGTGCGACGGGATATCAAATTTCAGGAGGAGAAAGCCATGCATTGTTTGCTTGAGAGGGAGCCACACTTGCATGCAGATGAGGAGCTATTAGTTCCTAAGGATGAGCTTCAGGATGTGGATCAGCCACAAGAGGAAGTTCATGGAGTGGAAGAGACCACTCATGCAGCACCAACCATCAGAGGGTGCAAGCGCACTATAGAAGCTGAGCGACTGGCTCAAGATGCAGAGAAGGTTGTAGGACCACCTACAGCACAGCGCAGACAGAGACAGTCACCGGATCGATACACTGGATACATGGCTCTTATGAGTCAATGTGTCGTGACAGAGCCATCCTCTTTCGAGGAAGCTGTGGAGGAGCCCGCATGGGTAGACGCCATGATCGAAGAGTATGATTCGATCGTCAGAAACAGTGCATGGGAGATTGTCCCAAGACCGAAGGGGAAATCTGTGGTGGGTTCGCGATGGATCTACAAAGTGAAGCAGGCGGCTGACGGGAGTGTGGAGAAGCACAAGGTGAGATTTGTCGCCCGTGGCTTCTCACAAATCGAGGGGATCGATTATGAGGAGACCTTTGCACCTGTCGCAAGGTACTCTTCCATACGGATGATCCTAGCTCTCTCAGCGCAGATGGGATGGCACATCCATCAGATGG
Organism: Pinus albicaulis; assembly: GCA_034641835.2. Lineage (NCBI taxonomy): Eukaryota > Viridiplantae > Streptophyta > Pinopsida > Pinales > Pinaceae > Pinus > Pinus albicaulis. The sequence continues at coordinate 213,830,644 of CM076584.1, read as the reverse complement.
ATGTGAAGACCGCATTCCTCAATGGATTTATTGAGGAGGAGGTGTACATAGAGTAGCTTGAAGGTTTCGAGATCTTCAGCAGTGAGTCGCATGTGTGCTAACTCAAGAGAGCACTATACGGGCTGAAGCAAGCACCTCGTGCTTGGTACACTCGGATAGACAGCTACATCACCGAGATTGGATTCTCCAAGAGTGGGGCGGATCCAAACCTGTACCAGACTGTGGTGGAGGGGAAGCTGTTGATCATCATACTGTATGTAGATGATCCGATTTTGACTGGCGATGAGTTGTCGATACTTTCATGCGGAGGATCTTTGTAAGAGAGTTTGAGATGAAGGACTTCGGGGCCTCCTTCATTATTTCCTCGGGATTGGAAATCGTTACCAGTTGTTGGACCTGCTTTCTTTCGGTAAGTATGCCCGGGAGATTCTGGAGAGGTTCAACATGCATGGCTGCAAGCCTGTTGATACTCCTCTTCCTGGTGGTTGGAGGAAGGAGGATGCTACTTCAGCGGAGGTAGTGGATGCCACTGTCTATCGATAGTTGGTGGGGTCGCTTATGTATCCGGTCAATACACGACCCGATATATGCTATGCTGTTAACCAGCTTTCGCAAGCTATGGTTAAGCCTACCAAGCTCTTTTGGAAGGCAGGCAAGCATGTATTGCGCTATATTAGAGGTACATCGGGATATGGCTTGTGGCATTGTGACAGAGGATGAGGTGAATCCTGCAGGGCTTCGTTCGATTTCTCTGTCCCTCCGGAGCCCGGACCCGACGTAAAGAGCACATCCGGAGGGATCTTCAGTATCGGTTCGACAACATTTTCTTGGTACAGCAGGAAGCAGAGATCCGTGGCACTCAGTTCAGCAGAGGCTGAGTATATGGCAGCAAGCTTGGCTGCATGCGAGGCCATATGGATGAGGAAGATCCTGGTCGGGTTGTTCGGGTCACACTTGGAGCCTACCGTGATTTATTGTGATAACCAGAGTTGCATTAAACTCTCGGCTAATCCAGTATTTCATGATAGATCCAAACACATCGACATCAGGTACCATCATATCAGAGATTGTGTGCAACGGAGAATCATGTTACTTTCATATATTCCCACGGAGGATCAGGATGCTGACATCTTGACGAAGGTGCTCACCAGGAGAAAATTCGAATACCACAGAGGCAGGATAGGGGTTGCATATAATCCATATCTTGTTGAGAGGGAGTGTTGAAAATGCAACAAGATGATGGAGCTTAGTGAAATGAAGTCGCCTTCACTAAGTGGGCCCGCAGGCTATTTTTGGCGCAAAGTCTATTTTTAGACTATGTCTATTTTTAGACATAGGGATCATGGTCTATGAGTTTCAGGATGCTATTTATGGATGATTGGTCGAGTTGGTAAAAATAGATGGACCTCTATTTTTAGACATTGGGCGGTTTCTATTTTTAGACTGCCGGGCTAAAAATAGAACAGTTAAATATTATTAACCCTTAATAATATTTAGACTATAAACATTATCTTATCCTCTTGGAGCACTTCAGTTTGATGCTTGGATGTGGCACATGCAGCTGACAGAAGGAAATACGCTTTTCTTAAGGGTTAGTTGAGCTATTGCATGGTTGACTTCAGTTAGAACTCATGTGGCAGAGTTTGGTGGAGTTGATGAGACAGTTGGTGGAGTTGTGTTCGGTTTAACTTAGTTGAACTAGTCGTATTTAGTCTAACTGAAAAATACACTAGTGATGAGTGGTGTGAATTAATTATTAATTAATTCACTAATTATTAACTCATAAATCAACTAAAGAACACATCAGTTAACTGCAATGCATGGACAGTTCAGTGGAGACCAGTGTTAGAGGTGGGTGAAAGGGTGAGTGTGACTATCAGTTGTGACTATACCTGTGCATGAGATTTGCACACACGTTGATGGAGATTGCCAATGAGGATTGCGCAGTTGGAGCTAGTGGGATTCGAACTTGGATCTCATCATTAATCAACTTGGATTGTGCAGTAGAGGCAGGCAGACTTGTGGAGGAGATTTGAACCCAGGACTTGTTCAAATCTCAGTTAGTTTGTGTGTAACTTTTTGGAGATAGTACTGAGTACTTGTGAGGAGTATTGTGCTATGTATTGTTACATGTTCTCTATCATTATACTATACAGATAGTTGGGGGTTTTCAGCTATTGCTTTCCCCATTACATCCTGTGTTGATATGTGTGCTTGATTATGTTTTAATGAGCGCATGCGACTGCTTTCTATTTCCGCATATTGATGATCAATTGTAGAAGAGGTTATGTATCATGCATGAAGCTTAAATAGTGTGTAATCAGGATAATCTCGGTGAATAATTCAGCTATTATTCAAATTTCTACACAAATACTTTCCCCCGGAGGGGGGAAGTAAGTGCGGTTGTGGGGGTGGAAAAGGAAATGGAGTGGAAGGTCCAAATGCTGGAGGAGCGAGGACATTAGGTTGTGGATATGGATAAGGTGTAGGGGGGGCAGCAGTAAGGTAAGCAGGAGGGTGGGAAAAAGAAGGAGGCATGCCGTAGCCTGAATACATGCTACCGGGAGGGGCTGGCTCCGGGAGGAAAACCATGGCTCAGAAGAGGTTGGGCGGAGGTATGTGACAGGGCTCCAATGATACCGTCGGTAGAGTGAGATGCCCTTGAGGCATTAGGGCCATTGGGTTTGGGAAGGTCAGGGAGGACGGTATAAACATAACTAGATTGGGCGTAGATAAGGTCATACTTCAAGGCTATTTGGAGGGCGGCTTCTTCGGTTTGGGGAAAATAGGATGCGACATCTTTTCCAATGGGAGGTAAGAGAGAGCAAAGGAACCAATCCATGTAAACCCGATCTTCAAAGGGGGGAGCACGGCACAAGCTCCGTCGTCGCCGCCATTCTTGGACATGAGCAGAAAGGCGGGTCGAAGAGGATTGATGGAAAGAGGTTAAAAGCTCGGTACCAGTGTCGTATCGGAGGGGGAGCTGGAAATAAGATAAAAAGGCTTGGGCAATGGTCGCAAAAGTGGTATGGGAGGAGGTGGCCTGTTCAACATACCATTTAGAAGCTTCACCTGTAAGCGTGCATTGGAACAATCTAAGACGAATGGAGTCGTCGGTAATGGAATTGGAGGAACACCACATATGGAAGGATCAAATATGGTTGGAGGGATCTTCACTAGCAAGGCCTTCAAACTTGGGAATGTCAGAAGGGAGCTTTGTTGGCATAGCAGGCCAACTAACATCGTGGCGGATAGGATCATTGATTAGCTGATTAAAGTTGGGGAGACTAAGGCCGGCCATATAAGGGAGAAATGGGCAGTCGAGGTAGGTCCCGAGGTGGTTCCACTGGAAACAGACCCAGCAGTAGTACTGGGGTTGCTGCTGGTAGTAGGCCCTGAAGTAGACATGGTAAAAGTGACAGGGGTAGAACCAGGAGTAGGGGGAGAACCCGAACAATCAGAGGAAGATTCGGAGTGCAGACTCGGGGGAGGACTTATTCGATGACGACGGGAAGGAGGAAATCGACCAAGCGGAAATTGAGGGTGAAGGCCAAGAAGTCTCCGGGAGAGGCGCCTTGGGGGCGCAATGATGACAGGAAGAAGATAAACCGACAAGGGCAGGGAGGTGCAGTGACAATTGATTTTAAAGTCTTTGCCAGGCGATGTTAACCCGGCGCTTCTTCGCTTAGGGTCAGTGTGTGGCGTGCGTTAATTTTAATTGTTTAAACCCAGACGTTTTGAGAGTAAAAGAAAAAAGTGTGCTGCGTAATGGAAAAGAAATCTGTAGTAAATAAGACTGAAAGAACATAAAATTAACAACTAACGATGCAGCAATCTAACCCAAAAAGGCGGGTCTCTCAAAACTAGTATATAAGAGGGAAAAACTAGGCAAAGCACGCTAAAAAGTATGCCAATAGATCTAAGGTCCGGAGGGACTTGGATCTAAAGGGTAAATCTGCTGAAAAGTGGTGCAGAGAACAGCAAAGAGGCAGAGGCAAGGTTGCTGCTAAAAAGGAGGAGATAAACTAAAGGTAGAAGAGACAAGGCGGTGGCCTTAGAAATGAACCCAAACAAAATGATATGAGGTGGTTTTGAGAGGGAGAAGAGCTGATCTAAAGGGATCTGAAAAGGAGGTATCAGATCGGAGAAAAAGAGGGTTGAAACTCTGGAAATTCAGACTTCTGAAACAGTAAAGACTCGTCCACAAAAAGTGGAGGGTACTAGATCCCTAAGGGGAAAGATTCCCTCTTAGTTGAGTGAAGCAGATCAGAAACAGGTCCAAACGGGCAGAGACAGAGGCTGGAAAACCCTGACAGAAGCTTCAGACAAAAAAGTGCTGAAAAATTTGCAGAAAAAGTGCAAGTCGCAAGTTTTGACCTGTTTTCAGTCCAGGTCCCAGGTTTGGGGCAGAAAAGTGCGTCCTGAGGCTCAGGTCGCACTTTTTGGGCCGATAAATGCGACCTGCAGATCCGGCTCTCTCGGCGGCAGATTTTAGAAAAAAATTTCGTCTCAGCTGCGGCTGATGTCTGTCACATGCGCAATAAGGCCAGAAACACACGGAAGTTAAAAATTTGACTGTTTAAGGGTTTTTAGGGGTGAAAATCACCATAAAAATAGGAAAAACAAAAAATGGAAGAGAAACCCTAGGGTCTGAAACAACTGGATATGCAGGAATAGATAAAACGACAGTGGTCGCAAAAGAAAACCCGTGTGGAGTCGCCAATTGTTAGTATGAATCTTTCGTCGTAAAATATCACTTTAGCTACGCATAAAAAATAGCCCTAACATCGATTATGGCTGCAAAATACCTTTAATATTGCTGCACAAATTTAGATCTAAGCACAAAAGATATTAAGCAGATAAAAAATAACATAGCTCCATAGATCCAATGAACAAGACAAGAAGAATGTATATGAAAGAATTTTGTATTATATTAAATAATGGGGCACCTGAGAGGAAAACAAGAAAGGTGTTTTCCGGTTCTCCTCAGTGGGATGGGTTCTTGGAAGTCCTCAGTGTTTCAGATCTAGCATTTCTCTCTCTTATGGATGTGGAAAAGAAAACATAGAACTCAATGGGAGTTCACAAAGAAAAATAGAAAATGGTGACCAAGAGAAGATCCAGAGTGATATAATGCAATGAAGGTGGTTAATGAATGGGGAAAACCCCCCTATTTATAACAAAATATTGGGGCGGTCTAGAACTCGGTGCATGAATAAAATATTATTAATCGAATTCTAGAAGCAACTTTTAGGAATATTTTATTATATTTGTGGAGGGAAAAGGATTCTTGACTTGGGTCAATTCCTTTATTTATAAATAATAAATAAATAAATGATTTATTTATCATTTTAGGGGAATGATGGGAATAAATAATGGTTTATTTGATTATTTATGGATGATTTAGTCAAATTTAACTAAGAATATTATTTAAATAATGATTTAAATAACTTGTTCTTAGGAAATAATTAAATAAATAAAGATTTATTTAATTAATTACTTTGTTTTGGGTTAAAAATGACCAAATAAGTTATTTTATGTGGTGAAAGCAATTTTACTTGGGGTAAAATTGGTCTTACATGGTGTACTTGGGTTCATCTAATAATAATAGGTTAGATGACCAAAAAATGGTGTAACAACCTTGCCAACCTTGCCACGTGACAATCGCCTATGTAATCGTGTCTAGTCGACTTGAACTACGACTCGCCCTCAACGAACCATAAATAGTATTAAATGCCTTTCCCTCTGCGCCAAAATAAAATTTACACTTTGTTTGAATTTTTCCCATGATTCAGTGTCCAAAACCATGCCCTTGCTTCTTTCTCCTCCTCTTGCAACATATAAACCACTCTCTGAAACCACAAAACGCAGTCTTACCACTCCCAGCAAGTTTTAAAGTTAACATTGTTTTGTGTTTTGTGTAGTTTTAATACAGTGATGCACGAAAAACATTCCAATGATCAAGAAATGATAAAATTAACCCCTGGATGACAATCCAAGAGGTGAATTCACATAAAAAGGGCCAGGAGGGTTTGCATAAAGGTTTAACCTCAATGAAGCATGATCATCAATGGGTTATAAACCCTCATACCACGAAGGAACCTCCCCTGCACACAAAGGACAACTACAGTCAGAAGAAGAAATGAAGAAATAAAGAACCGAAGGATTAAAAGGCCAATTCTAAATCAAAGGATAAAAACAGAGGATTATCCATGAAGACAGTGATTAAAGGATGAAAGTCAAAGGTTTAAAGGCAAAAAAATAAATAAACAAACAGTCATAAACCAGAATGAAGGATAAAGATAGTAAAACAAATTATAAAAGCTAAATCAAGGTTCAAAAGGCCTAAACAGAGTTTGATGATTAAAACAAAGGCAGATCAACCCAAATACAGCTTCGAATGACTCAACAAAGAAGCAATTACTTCTCCAAAGACAAATTTGCCACCTACAGCATGATTTCTTTCAATAAAGGCATCAGGAAGTTATTACACAGTCAGAGATATTTTGAAGCAGCTCAATAGTTATTGCAAAGTTATTACAAAGCCTTTAAAGTCAAACATTTCACCTATTCTTCCTTTGAAGATAAGATAGGAGTTATTGAAACAGAGAAGTAGCTGCAGATATTCCTGCCTTAAGCCTTGAATGGCTTTCAAGGTTAGGGATGCACTTACTTTGTAATAAATGATACTCAAACCATATCTTAGGCTTCACCTCCTCATTTGCAGCATAAATACTGCATCTAAGCTCATTGTATTGTTGGCATTTGATTACTCTTCGAACTAATACATAGTCTGTTGGAAGTTGAAGGAAAATTGATGTCTTGGATCTTGTGGATGCCCTGATTTGTTTGTTGATGCAGGAGGCTAGATCACTGGATCCCTGAGCTTGGTTGTTGGTGAAGTGCTTATATATGTTATTTTTATTTCCTGTTTTCATTATGTTTCCATCTTTCTTTTTTACAGTAGAGAAAAATTTTTAGGCTAAGAAATGTCTTTTGAAAGCACATTAGTTTTGTTTTCTCTTCACTGTCTTAATTTTTTCTTCTGCAAAGTCTAAATGGAGGATTCTTAATTGCCCTCTAGTTCCATGTAGCTTGTTATTTTAGAAATAATTCAATAGAGTATAACCAAGGAGTTTCTCTTTTGGTAAGTCAATGTTCATTGGTACAGCTTGAGAGGTTGTTTTAAGGAATGATTTCAATACAGTGAAACCAGGGAAATTAATGGTGAGTCCATGCTCCTTTGAGTACAACTTGAGATAGTGTTTTTAAGATCCTCTTGAAGTATGCTTACTAAAGTCTAAACCAGGGAAGTCTATGGTGTGCCCTGTCCTCTGGACTGCCTCAAAAGGTTGCTTTAAAGATCCCTAGAGAGTTAGTCAAAAGAATATTAGATTATTTCTATTTGATCTTAGGCTACTCTCATTGTTATCTTATATGTTTTCTTTATCTGAAAGTAGTCCTTTGATTGTTGTATTGTTGTCTGAAAGGTTTTCTTATTAAAAATTTGTCCAAAGAAGTCTATGGTTTGCCCTGTCCTTTGGCCTACTTCAAGCATTTTCCTTGAAATATTTCTCTTGTTTAAAGTACATGATAAAGGATTCTTAATTTCCCTTTGTCCTACTTTTCATTCTTATCCTTAATGTTCATCTCATTATCCTATAAACTTTGAAGATCCACTAGCCAAGTCAGATTTTCCCTATGATACTCCCAGATCCTTTATGAACTTATCATGACTTTAATTTGACTCCATTGTCCAATGACTTAGATATTTCCTCATTCTATCTATGCTCTTTGTTCATCATACCCAACGAAAACAAACAACAAAACCTCATACTTAATAAATAGCCTAAAATCAACCCTTAAAAGCAAACAAGAACACATCCTTTGCAATACAACTCAAGAGATCCCTCTCCGAGTCCAGAAGGCTAGGTTCTATAACTCTAAATATTGGTTCCATGTTGCCTTGTCATTTGGTATGCCAATCTGCCAAATCACGGGATCACAACACCAACCATTACAAATCTCAATCCCTAACAACATTTAGTCAAGAAAACATGTCAGTTAACAAACCAGCCATGACAAACTCAAGTATGAATGGCTCTAACCATCGTTTGTAAATATTCCATAATGTTTATATTGTGTGCGCTATTCAATCTTGTTACAGGAGAATAAATAAAAGTACTTTCTCAAAAAGGTTGTTACAGGAGAATTAATAAAAATAATTTCTCAAAAAGGTTTGTTGAAGGGCAATGCCATGAGCTCCACCTTCAATTACTTTAGGCCCCCATCATTACCACTTCATGAATTTCAAAACATGTGACATGCCTAGACAATACAATATGCATAGAGATATTCTCTATGCAGTCAAGACCACCATTTCTATCGGCTCTAGAAAACACTTGAGAAAAAATTGTAAAGATTGTAAAGAATTAAACATGTTTCAAAAATTCTATATGCTGAGAAAGTCGTTGTGAGGTTGATACCACCTTCTCCCTCTTTTCTAAATAATCCCCGGACAAATGGGAATAGATTGAACAGGACCCAACTTGCACACAAGAGTTCACTGGTCATTATGTCTCCGTGAAGTATTAAATTAACCAGACCGTATATCAATCCTGATATGTTGAACAAAGCATACACTGTTGGGATGATGAATATGGAAGAATCATCAAAAATAAAGTTTCCCCCTATTGTTTCACTTGTAGAGCCATTGTCGTCATCAACTGACTTTGGAGAGATCAAGAATGTATCTTCCTTGAGTCCTAAAAGGTTGAGAAAAACCTCAAAATTTGAAACTACATCAAAAGTGAGTATGAGGATCATCCACATGCGCATGTTGTTCCACCAATGTGTCCTATAAATGCCTAACCATTTGCTCTAAACCAAGCTCAATATGTAATTGCAACCAAAGATAAGGATGAAGGGAATGAATTTCACAGTTAATACATGCAATAATGGGATCCCCAATTTTAGTATGTAATTATCAAAATTGGCTCTCATAGGTATAGAAATAATTCATGTGCGAAACAATTGCCCCTGTAATTTCATGTTATTGGAAATTTAAACACATTTACCCCTATAATTTCTTGAAATGAGAAAATTTTAACAAGAAATATATTGACTAAACATTACCTTAGGAATGAAATGTTTTCCAAGGAGAAAGATGATTGTGGGAAGAAGTCCATAAACCATAAGTGGTATGGAGTAAAGAGCATGGGAAAAAAAATGGATATAAACAAGTCTCTGCAAGAAATTCAAGTTTGCATATCCGCCAAATAGTGGGTAGTTTTTACTCAGGAAAACTTCTATCATTCCTTTACACCACATTTTACGTTGCTCCAAACATCCGACAATTTTCATGGAGCAGTGCCTATGAAAGCTGGGTTGTAAGGAAAACAATACACTGATCTCCACCCTTTGCAGTGCATATTGTATCATGTCAATATATCCTCAGTGCATTATCCATACATCCATCCCACCTACAAATTTTTTTTGTTGAAGTCAGTTTGTTTTTATAATTATTTTGGCATTTGCTGAAAGATTCTTCAAAAGAAGAAGAAAACACAAAATTCAGAAATTTCCCCATCTTAACGGTGACATTCTTTTCTTAGAAACCATGAGTCTTACCTCTTCACCCCATTTATTATCGACCTCATAGTTGCTACTGATCATAATGTTTCTGGTACATTACCCAGCCATTGGAGAGCACGTACCCCATGCTCCCCCGCTCCTGGGAGCTTGGGAGCTTGTAGGAAACTTTCCAAAATTTTTGGGAGCTTCAAAGGGTACTTTGGAGCTTTTTGGGAGCTTCGCTACTACAAATTTTGACGTTTCGGGTACTTATTTTGAGCAGATTTTCACCTTTCGAGTACCTATTCTAAGCAGATTTTCAACTTTTGGGTACCTATTTTGAGTAGAGAGGGTACCAATTGTTTATTTCATAACTAATACATGATAGGTCAGGGGATTGGACTGCATGGGCTTTGTAAAGCAATAGAGACGTGGAGATCTACCAAAGATTTCAACAAAATATATACAGTTGCTAGTCATTCCTTGGCAGCTTCTGTTGCAAATCTTGAAGTTCAACAATTGCAAATAACTCTACTTTCTTGAAGCCTATCTTGAAGCTTTAATGATAAGATTCAACAAATTACAATGATGGCCAGAAAAAGAAAGAGTAGTGTGTTAATCAGTTTCATTCTATAAATTTCCAAACTTGAATTTCAAAATTGAATATAATATAGTGTTACATGAAATCACATAATAATCAAGTAATAATAACCTTTTTTTGTTTGTTTAGGGGTTCCACATGTTTCTTCACGGGCAAGGAATTTCATTGGCAAGTTGTTGATGGATTGATACTTTGATTTTTTCTGGCGGTGTTTCAATGTCCAATCTTTTACATATTTCAATGCAAGATGGAATCTGCATGGTGGAATTTAATTTGCACCTTTAAATTATTTTATTTTTATTTTTAATATATTATATTATTGCCGCTCCCAACTTAAAGTTTCCTATAAATTTGAGCAAAGCTTCACAAGCCCCCGTCTGGGATACTCATTTCCCACTGTACGAACCAACTCGTCACCCAGGAACTTCTAGACTTCTAGGTGCAACATAGCTATTGATCAAGTGATCAAGTACGAGAATATAGGTACAAACATTGGCTAAATAGTGTAAAGATTGAACTTTTTTGATAACGCCTGCAGTGATCACGAAAATTTGGGTTCTCATAAACGTTCATTCGAGTTTCGTATGATATTTTAGACTTATGATGATGAAACCTTGAAAATTCATGTTAAAAACAATAACCATTAAACTCAATCTCTGGACCAAGAGAAGGAAACTGACCTTTAAAAACATTAACAGTAAAAAGTATATAATAAGCTTCAGGACTGAATTTGAAAGAATTAATAATCTGGGTAGTTGCAACCTATTGGTTTTTCATGGATGTTGGCATATTGTGACCTTGGTTTACTTCCAAAAAGAGCTTTCCTCATGTGAACACAACCATTACCGAAGTAAATAGGGCCCTGAAGCCCATCTAATCCTCTTATGATTTCTCTTGCATTTCCTTTTACAACTACTCTACTAAACCTTATGGAAAGTTTATATTCTTGGTTTACACTCCTATTTCAGCCCTCATAAAGTCTACTCAATCATCTCTCAGCATTTCCTATTCCACAGTCTTTCTTGTACTCACTCAGCAGCTCATTGTTCTCTCCTTGTTCGTAGCAAACACAACTGTCATATTATTCTCTACCCTCATACATTCAAAGCACTATTATCTCTCTTCATGTATAGGTAGAATCATCCTCTCACAACATCACACTCACACAAAGCTCAGTACACATCTCACTACAATGTTGTATACCCCCCATGTGCACTACTATAATCTTGTGTTTTTCCTCTATTACACAAAAAATAATGTTGTCTATCAGCTCATCACTCAGCCTTAATGTACTTTGATATGCCTAATTTTACAAGGGACAGGATATCTTGTTCAATCTCATAAATCCATTTCTTGTTGGGCACATAAGACTTAAAAAAAATGATCTACAATATGCCATTAGAATTCTTAAATTCCTTGGTATGGCACTACATGCGTGTAACTGCACTAATGTACAAATATTGTGCTCGAGAATGGATTTCGATGTTGTGAAATTTGTCTTAATGTGAAGAGCCATAACTCAATTCATTGGCCTATAACAACTCCATTAAACTTATGTACCAATCTTAGTAGTGTTTCTCCCATGTTCCTTGACTACATCTTGATGTTCAAGCATATGAAATAAACCACAACTTGCATTTTGGTTTCATCTTATGTCCTCTTTCTTTTGGAATTAAAGCATAAGCAACAAAACCAAACACTTTAAGGTGACTTACTTGTAGTTTTTTCCAAACACAAAAACCCATTAGCAATGCTAGAGAAATCATGATTGCAGAATCACAAATGAAATATTGAGCGATTGTGTGGTGGTAGGGGTTCACATATGCACTCATGAACTGTTAGTAATCTCTTATATGACGTTGGGACCAATTTAAGGTAATCTTTCAATGTCTTGACCTTACAAACAGTGGGTTTCATCTTCGAAAAAAAATGGCCTAAACAACACAACAATAATGAATTTTAAATCAAAACAAAGATGAAACAAAGTGTGCAGTCAATTTCTTATTGAAATCCAACTCAGTTGCATAGCCCTTGTCCTACATAACCAACACTGAAAGCAAGTTCTTTCTGAGACCTGGAACACACAAGATATCATCAAAACCTAAATTAGGATATAATCTTAGCTTTACATCTCATGATTGAGATAGGTGGCAGATAGGATTGAGGAGATTAGTTGTCTTTTCTCAAAGCATAAATGGGACAAGATAGGAGAGGTCAATAGAAACATGAGAAGACATCAAGAGAGATGGAAGAGGGCAGTTTGCGTTCAAGGAGAAGAAGAACAAACTGTTGAAGCGCCTAGTAAGTACACCAGGGCATATGGGCCATAACACTGATGTAGCAGTCCTTTCTTCCTGCACAGGTTGTAAACCCTCAAATCTGGTCGTACACTATTGTTTTAGGTGAGTTTATTTACTTTATAGCTGCTGGTTCAAAGCAAGATGGACAGGTTACCTTGTAAGCTTTGATCAAATGAATGAAAAAATGATTTGAAGAAAAAAATCCTTGTGTGTGTGTGTTCAATTTCTTCTGCTGTTCATTTTCAGCTATTTGTGTGATTATGCATTTTTTAGAAATTTAATTTTCTACAGTTAAACAGATTTTTTTTGAGTTATTCAATGCGAGAACATTAGGACATCAATCACCTAGGCTTGAAAAATTTACATGAAGAAGCTTGGTTCGTATCAATAATTACCAAGGTTGTCCTCTTCATGAGAATCTATTTTCTTGAACTTCATCAATGGCCTGCCTACTATACAAGAAGACAAAATGACTATTTTTGTTTCAGTTTTCTAATTTTTCAAATTGATAATTTTTGTGCCTTGTGATAAGACTACTAATGCATAGTGAGCTGTTGGACTCTTCTTCTAGCATATTTGGCCACAATAGAATTTTCCAACCCCAATTCTCTTAGAAAACAATTCTAATTTTCCCAACCATTGTTTTGATATCTTTACAGGAGATTTCAGGATGCCAATTTTAGTTCTCCACTTCTTTTCACCTATAGACAGGGAAAAATTAAAGTTGTTGATTGGACTCTTCTGTGGTCTTTGAATATATCATAAATCCAACTAGTAGTATGATAAATATCTTCATGTTCTGAAAGTAACTAATAATAGGGCACCCATGTTTCTATGAGACATTCATTCTTTGAAGATTTTTATGGAGACCAACCAGTGGCACTTCATCAATGGCCTGGCTACTACACAAGAAGGAAAAATGACTATTTTTGTTTCAGTTTGCTAATTTTTCAAATTGATAATTTTTGTGTCTTGTGATAATACTACTAATGAACAGTGAGTTTTTGGACTCTTCTTCCAGCATATTTGGCCACAATAGAATTTTCCAACCCCAATTCTCTTATAAAACAATTCTAAGTTTCCCAACCATTCTTTTGAGATCTTTACAGGAGATTTCAGGATGCCAATTTTAGTTCTCCACTTCTTTTCACCTATAGACAAGGAAAAATTAAAGTCGTTTATTGGACTCTTCTGTGGTCTTTGAATATATCATCAATCCAACTAGTAGTATGATAAATATCTTCATGTTCTAAAATCAACTAATAATAGGGCATGTAATTGCACTAATGTACAAATATTGTGCTCGAGAATGGATTTCCATGTCGTGAAATTTATCTTAATGTAAAGAGCCATAAATCAATTCATTGGCCTCTAACAACTCCACTAAAATTATGTACCAATCTTAGTAGTGTTTCTCCCATGTTTCTTGAGTACATCTTGATGTTCAAGCATCAGACTTAACTCAAGCATGACTCACTGATTTGTGGTCAAATCTCCAACACCCAGTGCTATTTTCCATTGAATTCTTTGTAGCGTGAGGGAAACTAAGCATGGCTCATTATGATAAATCCAAACACCATTATTTATCTCTGCAAATTTTGGTCCTCTCAGACTCATTTCTTTGGAATCGGAAATTTCCCATTACTGCCAATACTATCATTGAAAATTATTCTTTCATATTTAGCTATCACTCTGAAATAGAGGACTTGATAATGCAAGATATTGTAATTTGAAGCCTTAAGACACTAGTTCTTTTTTTTTAATGAAGGGGACTATAATAGCTATTATGGTTATTTTTCCTTCTTCGCTAGTACACACCTATTTTCTTAGATTATGGTAATCATATTTTATCTTGAAAATCTAGCATTCGAAGGCACTCGAATAACTGCTAAAATTTCAAGAATTGATTGATGCTATAAGACTGCTAGTTATGATGCAGAGCATACAACAAGCTTCTATAATCCAACAAATTGTGATGGGTATGCTCCAGGTGGCAGTAGCTCAAATGGTTAAGAAATATTATGTTGCATTCAACTTTATCTATGATGATTTGTGTACTTTGGTTCATGAAGAAGGATTTTATGAAGCAATGGCAGATCCAGAGGGTCTTTTTTGGCAGTTTTTTAATGCAGCTTGAAATGTTGGCATTCCTTTGGATAAGTGATTTTTTTTTTCTTTGTTTAATTATTCAAGGATACAAAAGTGTTGGATAACAGAAAATTGTTCTTGCTAAAGCTAAATATGGTATGGAAGTTCTAAGTTTTAAATATGCAGGGGAGACATTTCTAGAGATTCTTGTCTATCAATTGCTGGACTCTCAACATAAAAGATAACAAAAACTCATAAAATATAGGAATAGAACAAGGAGGAGACTCCTTTACATAAGGAGTGCAAATATGGAAAACCCAAAAACATCTGTAAATAAGAAATAGGTTATTGATTCAATGACAACAACAGCAAGCTAGAACTACCATGAACAAATAAATCACCTGGGTAAGGATTTTGAGATATTTCGACAATTTTGATGGAGCAGTGCCTATGAAAGCTGGGTTTTAAGGAAAACAATACACCGATCTCCACCCTTTGCGGTGCATCTTGTATCCTATCAATATATCCTCAGTGCCTGATCCATACATCCATCCCACCTACAAAAAAAAATTGTTGAAGTCAGTTTGTTTCAATGCTAGCATAAGGGCATGACCTAGTAGGATATCAAACATAATATTCATCATACATCCATATCCCCTTGAACAGGTCACACTAGCATTTCATTCCTGCTGAAGGAGATGAAGGTTCTGCCATGGAAATGTTCCTGTCCCTACTTCCCATGGGAACATCATTAGCACTCTTGTTGCCTATCCCCGGATTCGACCCACTGACGTCTTGATGCAGTATGGCTTCTGTAAAGTTCTTTTCAATGTATTCCATGGGGCCAGTGCTCT
The DNA here is from genome assembly GCA_034641835.2 of Pinus albicaulis. Classification (NCBI taxonomy): domain Eukaryota; kingdom Viridiplantae; phylum Streptophyta; class Pinopsida; order Pinales; family Pinaceae; genus Pinus; species Pinus albicaulis. The sequence goes on along the minus strand of CM076584.1, from coordinate 213,815,228 downwards.
CAGATTTTCCTCAAGAAACTCCTGAATCTTGTTGCTGATCTCAGGTTATGGACAAATTGTTGAACAACCCAGAAAAACCTGCAGATATAATCTCGTGTGTGTTGGGTAATGGATTCTGAAGCCATGAATAAGCTCCATTGTTGAATTCCCATATCAAGAAGGCAGACAAAGTCCACGAAATTTTGAACGGTGGAGCCATTCTAAACTGTTAAAGAAAAGCCCTAGAAACCTTTCCGTAACTAAATATTTGAAACTATATTTTGTCTTTTCATCCAATGGCTGAATATGTTTTAATCGTCTAACATATAATCTAATAGTTTCAGGTTATGACAGGTTGCACACAGGAAATTTGTTTTCAAATAGTGACGCCTTACGACATAAATATTGTGAATATTGTGTTTATTGTGTTTATTTTTATGCCTTAAGGCATTGTCCTTTGAAAACAACTCCCCTAGCTGCCATTGTGTCACTATCTGCCCCATTAGATCAAATGTTAGACAATTGAAATGTTTTAGGCCATTAAATCTGTTGTCTTTTTCATTTAAGATCTGCTAACTACCTAACTACCTCCTTCTTGTACATATTCCTTCTATTCATATCAATCCAAACTATGGTAACTAAACTCTGATGTTCAAAATATTTTCTTTGGAGTCTTTTGACAAGAATATTTTTCCTGTGAATGAGTTGGTCGTACCGTTCCATGCTATTGAGGTAGCTTTGGCCTTGGAAAGTGATGTTGGATTTCGTCTCCGCAATCGAAACTTTTTCTCTGCAAATTATATGACCTATGTTATGAGGTGATATTCGAGAGTCTGATATTGAAAATAAATTAAGAAAACCCATTGATCGAGTAATACAGAGAGAATTCCTATTATTTTCCTCACATGTCCATTAGCTACATCAATCTGGAAAGAGGTTTTAATGTTACTGAAATATATAAGCATATATATTTTAATGGATTGTTCTTCAATTGGTAGATTCCTTATTCAATGGATTCCTGAACAGAAAGAATATCAGGCCCTCCTTTCTATATTGTTTGGGGTATATGGCGGAGCAGAAATCTTCACAAAATATGAAAATTTTGACATATTTGGGCTTTGGGGTCTTAAACCACATAGGAGAATATGTCGCTGCAGGGTAGCAACGCAGAATTGATTGAGCTCTGAGTCTATACGGTGTTTTGTGGTATGCTAGTTGGCTGGCTATTGAAGAGCTAAAGGTTGTCACTCCAAATGTGTCATAAAGGACACGGGCTCACATCATTTGGGCAACCTCCCTATTTCTCTACTCGATGCAAGATATAGTGATTTAACCTACATTTTTTTTGCATTTTATGCACTGATTTATTACAATTTAGGTAGTTTTTAGCATATACTTGATTATATATCAAGCATTCATTGTGCAGATTTATAAAAACAAAAAATTGAAAGGGGAAGAAGATTTATACTATATTGTAGTATATCACGATTTTGTTTTTAATGAATAGGAGCACAGAACTAGAATTTTAAATTGGGAAAAATAAATCATTTTTTTAATGTTTAGTGTAATGTTTCTCTCTTTAAGTTATAATTAAAAAGTTTTTTAATATATTTTAAATTTTAATTTAAACATTTTTTATAATCTTTTTTATCTATTTAATTAATAATTTATATTGAAAAGTTATTTTATTTCATATTTTAACTTATATTTATAAATGTATGTAAGATTGTGATTTTTTTTTTCAAAATAAATTACATTTATGTTATATATTTATTATATTTAGTTTTTTTATTTAAATATAATTTAAAAATTTATATCTTTTAATTAAGTTTATAGACATGTTTATATTGGAACAAGGTTTTTAGAATTTTAATATAATTATCAATAATTATTTGGTGGATGAGAGAGATTTAACTTCTATGGAATATTTATATCTCTATGACATGTTCTCCTTTTTAATTAAATTGACTAATTAAAAGAAATAATCATATAAACAAGTATCATATGAAATGATTTATGTTTTTTTTTTGGATATGGTGTACTCATAAGTCATCATATTGGCCCATGATATTGTAATGGAGTCAATTTGAAACTAAAGAATTATAATTTTTTTTTTTTTATGATTTTTGTAATTTTAGCAAAATGAGATGTCTCATGTGGTAAGTGTTTTTGGCTTCACTAGTGATTTGTTTATTTTCATTTTTTTTAAATCAATTATTTTACTATGTATTTTTTTATTATATTATGTAATTCTTATATGGATTCACATTATGGGTCTACGATTGTTTATTCCATATTAAAAAGTAGATTTGAATAAAGATATATGTTTCTTCATCATATATGTGTTCTTGAATCACTATCATTTTATTTAAGCAAATACAATATGAGGAAGGCTTTGTCTTATGTTTAGGATATAGGTGCACTATACTTTTGGTTTTAGAATAAAATATTTAAATATTAAATTGAGATTTAAGGTTTTAGAATCAAGCTTATAGTAAAAAAGAATAAATTGGTCTGTATAGGTTACTGATTAACTTATATACATTAAGAAATAATTAATAAAACCAACCCTCTTGACAAAAACTTTCAATATAATTGTGGACATTGAGACCAATAAGGAGAGTTGTAATGATGCATATATTTATGAAAAAGTTTGAAAAAATAAATTGTAAGTGAGGTGAGTATGTTAACAATAAAAATTACCAACTATTAAGTTTCATGCAGCTCATGTATTAATGATTTTATTATATTATTTTAAAATTCATAAATAGTTTTATGATTAATGTATTAATGGCGTATTATATCATTTAAAAATTCATAAATAATTTTACATTGGCATCTTATAACTCAATACTTATGGCTCTCAATATAAAAATGAACATTGAGACTAGTTATAACCATAAAAGAGGAAGCTGAATTGTCACATTTTCTTTAAGTTTTCCATATAACTCCCATAATTTTTGTAAATTCTCTTTTCAATATAAGAATGAACATTGAGACTAGTTATAACCACAAGATAAGAAGCTAAATTGTCACATTTTCTTTTAAGTTTTCATATAACCCTCATAAAATTTGTAAATTCTCCTTTCAATATAAGAAATGAACCTTGAGACTAGTTATAACCACAAAATAAGAAGGTAAAGTGTCACCTTTTCTTTTAAGTTTTCCATATAAACCCCATAATATTTGTAAATTCTCCTTTTCGTGAATTTGCACTAGGGCGCCTTTGAATCGTACCAAAATAAGTGCTCCATGCTTTAGTTTTGCTGGTTAAGTTGTGTGTAGAGTAAATTGTTATTTTTGCTGTTAGTTTTGACTGAATGTTGTCAGTCTGAATCAATACCAGGTGTGATTGGAAGGTGGCAAAAGTAATTTAGGATTGTATTAAGAATTCGAAACTGCTATTACAGCTTGAAAATTTGCTTAGACAGACAATCTCGCTTAAATACCAGTTCAATTCTGAATACTGTGCTGATGTAGAGAAGGACCTTTTACAATAGGGAGCCAAAATTCCCACTGTAAAAACCGTTAAGCCTGATGAACATAGACTTCTAATATACAGCATAGAACAAATGAATCTGAAACACATAACACAAAGAATATAGAACATCCTTTATTGTAACTGAAACACATATTACAAAGAATACAGAACAAATGATTCTGCACACAACCTGCAGCAAAAAACTCAAATCTAAATGAGTGTGACCCATGTAAGCTAATATACACAGGAAGCAAAAATAGCAAAAATTTATCTGTGATAGTGAACTTTGCATTTTGTGCCCTCGAAGGCACCAGCCGTGTTATTAAGAGGCAGCGAAAGGTGGCACTTGGCTTTCATGGTGAAGCGCCTGGATTTGATTTTGCCCACTTTGACTCGAATCCGAGAGCGCATCCTCACTTCCACCTCCACCACGCCATTGGATTTATCAGAAGACAAGCTATTCGATACTGTGGAGGGCAGAACCAGATATGGATCCGATGTTAAAACGGCATCCACGGTACTGGTATTCTTGTGGCCCTGATAAAATCCCTCCACCTGCGTATACCCAATCATTTCAGATCCTCTATAATATGCAGAAAATTGCAGAACATCATAGTAGATGCCGATTTTTTTATTTCCATTGCGAATACTCATCATCAACGCGATGCTGCTGTTCAGCCCGTTGCCCGTCACATTGAATTTTGGGACGGAAACAGTCTCCACGTAGACCTTGGGCGTGCTCGGCCGCAAGACCAACCAGATAACAAGCGCAGCAACGCCGATGACAAATATGAAGGTTATTACAAATCTGAGGAGGCAGCAGCAGCAGGAGCCGCCATGACTGCGACGAGAGCGAGGGAGTTTGTGAGAGGCACTATTTGGGGTCCTTCCTACAGGACCTGCATAGTAGGCTCCATTGAATCTCGGCTCTGCATCTCCCGCCATTCAAATTAATTTTGAAATTCTTCCACCAATTCTATGCTCGAAACTGCGAATTGGGATTTTACAAGAAGAGAAAAGGCAATACAGAAACTTGATATACAGGAGAATTGCAATGCAATCGAGCGCACCGTTTGAAGAATAAATGTGAATGAAGTTAGAGTGTAGGATATGGATATTTAAGGCGAACCAGCAGAGACTAGGCACACGGTTTGATTTATTCAATACGCGGTTTGTTTCCTGACTGAGGCTTTTGGTAGGTTAGAGTCAGTTTCGTGGAAATTCTGAAGTATCCAAACGCGTCATACGATTGCTTAGCAGTCAGAAACTCCGCTGAGCCTTCGCCCATTTTTTTAAAAAAATACTATTTACAGTCATCTCCATAACTTGCGGTCTAAATTGTTATTAATATTTATAACCATCCAATTCTTACCATGGATCACATGAAGCCCCCATGTACCGTTCCGACTGAGACTTTGGTTACGCGGACAGCAATGGGCAAACCATGTAGGAAAAAAGGGGCGTCACGTGTTTCTTGGGTGGACATCTTCCTTCGTGGTTATCTGCATTTCCTTACGTGGTTATCCGTCCCTTTCAACATGGGCGTGACATGTTTCCTGGGTAGACACCTTCTTTCGTGCTTATCTGTCCCTTTCAATTGAAATGGCTGTTTTATGAGAGCTTTCCACCTTTGACATGGTGAAAATGGTAACGTACCTATGAAGGAATGTGAGTTATTTGACCTATATAACACATTACACACATGAATATGTAAACTAATGGCTTCCACACATAAGTTGCACATGAGACAAATGTTTTATTGAGATGGGGTGGCACTGAGCTCCCAAATTTTTTCATTTGTATCAATTTACCAATGTAGATATAGGCTCACATTTCACAAAGCTCACCTTCAAGCATGGGTTTCCAATGTGATAAGGGATTGTGTTTCCCTATGTGAGCAACCGCTAAAGACAACATGCAAATATCGATTGTGAAACTACTCACACTAAACAACACATTTGGAAATGTTATATAAGCCATTAATTTTGTTACATTCACTAAAAAATATGGAGCTATAATATGCATTTAATTTACAAATATGGATTCTTTCTTACAATGTTGAACATTCTATATTAAATCAACAAGACTCACGATCATAAATATGAGTTTTTTTGTTAATGTAATTCAATTTAATGAAGATAATATACATCACAAAGAATTTTGTGTTTTTGTTATAACCTCCTATCCTTTATGATGGCAAAGCCAACAACCACAATCATAGATACTAATATAGTTACGTGGGATTGAGAAAAAACATAGTCTTTCCTGAATATTATTTAGTTATATGTACTATTTAGTTACATTAGTTGAAATTTCTTAACATTAAGAAACATAACTTTTGTTTAACTTTTATTTGTATTTATTTATATTTATGTGATTAAATTTGATTATATATATATCTATAATAAATTAATGTTTCACATAATTGTTTTACTAAACACATTTTGTCTATATTTTCAACCTTTTTCTATGATTTTTCAATTAATTTTATAACCCATACAACTATATAAATTTTTTGTTGTTACTAAGAAGAAAATGTCACTATTATATGAAATGATTATATTTTTATCACAAGTATATTTACAATTAGTTTATAACACAACATTATCCATGTAATTAACAATAACAAAGTATATTTATTCTTTATGATTCATTTTTCTAACTAATTTATATATAAGTCAAATAGAGGATACACTCTTATTCATTTCTATTTTACTCTTGATTTTGAGTAGTTCTCCTATTCATTTTTATTTGATTCTTGATTTTGAGTAGTCCTAATTTTATATTTATTGAGATCCTCAATTTTAAAATAAGCTTTTCATATAATTAGAAATTAGCTCTTCTCCACTCTACTTGAATTCCTACTTTCTCCATTATTTTTCAAAGTTCTTAGACATAGTATGATATTTTTTAGAAAAACCAAAGAAACATTTGTTTCTTCGTGTCTTTTTCAAAACATCAACGACAAGTTATGAGATGGTTAATGGTCGAATGCTTATGCCAAAATAAATCCAATAAAAATTCCTCACGATCGTCAATGGTTGAATGTTTAGGCAAAAAAAACCAGAAAATTCTATCACAATTTTCACATTATTAATCTTGGCAAAACTCTAGCATCGTGTTTTTTTTATCAAGTTGTTTTTGATCCTTCGATTGACATGTGGCTCGAGGAGCCGCGACCTAGGGGCATCTAAGTCGTCAAATTCACTTGGGGATCGCACTCACTGTTGGTGAAAAAGGAGGTATCTGGGCAAGACCCAGGTTCAGGCTCAAACCCAACATGATTCCGTGACAACGCCGACATTTTCACCTTGCCTGAGAGAGCAAGGAGTCTCACCCGATGTAGAAATTATATAATATGCATGTATAACTTGGATTCACTCGATCTAAAAATGTGCTAAAGTTAAATACTGAATCGCTTCTACAAATCTTTTGCAGAATTAAAAACACAATCGCCAATCACATGAACATGAAGAAAGATTAATCACACACAACACAAATAATTTCTCGGGGAAAGCTTATAGCTAAAAACCCCACTATCTTCTATTGTATATCATATCATGGATCATGAAACAATTAAATACAAAACTCTTCTCACAATAGCCCTCAGTACATCAGCTAATTGTCTCACACTTTCATACAAAAATTGGCAAATCCCTTAGTCAATTTACTGTCTCCAGACAGCCTGCCTTCACTGCGTAATTCCTGTTGAATGCAATCCTGCCTGCCTTGATTGCACAAGTATCATGGGCACATCCAATGTGTGTTTACTTGCATGTGTGCAAGCAGATGATGTCACAACTGATAGTCAACTTCCCTTTCACCTAGAACTCAACTGGGTCCCCACTGGATCTGACATGCATGCAGCTAATATTAGTAAATCCTCAGTTGCATGTGAGATCACTGCATGTGAATTAAATAATATTTAATTCACTTGATCTCTCACTACTTGTAACTTCAGTTACAACTAGCACAACTCAGTTTAACTCACTTAACTGAGTTAAACTATTTACAACTTGCACAAAATCATGCACCACTCCACTTCGAACTCTGTTACAACTAGAATCACACCATTACAACTAGAATTACTCTGCATGTCCCACCAACCAACCTCTAACTCAAAATTGACTTAGCTAACTGATTTTTCCACTTCACTTAACTATTTCAAGTCCACATTGAGAATAGATTACAGTTTAATGTCCATCTAAATTAAGGGATAATAAAAATAGAAATGCACCTAAAAATAGCCTATGGGCCCCACCCTAGTGTAGGTGCTTAATTTTCACTAGGATCATGGGTGCCAAAAATTTTCTTGTTGAATCTCAACACCACCCGAGGCGTGTTGTGAACTTACTGGGACTTAAAGCTAGATCGTCAATACCAAAGAGGGATCGCTAACAATTATTCATACATTACACTACACAAAACATATTCATCACATGCGATTCGAGAGACAAGTTATCATTCAGCAATAAAGAATACGAACATAAAATTTTTTAAAATATCTAAACATACATCTACCAACTACTGTCATACATCTCATATCCCACAAATTAGCATCATTCCATTTCTATTAATTCAACCAAATATTACATATCATAGTCTGCAGAGTTAAACATAACATAAAACAGTACATACAGGCTCTACAAAGCTCCCCCAATACCCAGCACTCCCCCTCAGCCTCTCTCTTTCCTTGCTTATCTACTCCTGCTGACAGCCACTATCAGTATTTTCCCCTTCTTTGCTCAGTTATTCCCTTACGATCCACCACTTATCGTCTCCTTTCCGCAATTGACTCTATTTCTGAGAGTCCTTTTATTTTTTCATTGTCCCTCGTTTCTGCCATCCGTGTTGTCACCTGCCTGTGCTTCGCCATATGTTTGAAGGTGCTCCACACCCGTAACAACTCCTTTCCTTCCTTAATGGTGCTTCACCACCTGTTCTTTCCTCTCCTAGCCTTCTGCAACTCAAAATTGTGTTGTTAAAAAAAAAGGCCCCAACAGGCCCCAACCACAAGCTATTGACTCATCCCAAGTCAATATTTTTCCCCTGTTGTGATCCCTAATTGACCATCGACTTCTATTGTTGGCCAAGTTTCATTTGTTGTCTCCCTCTCCAGCTCCCCCTATTCTAATTTCCCCTCCTTTAACAAAGGCCCCAACTCCGGAACCTTGTGCATGGTCTCTGTCCTGAGCTGGATGAGCTCAGTGATCGCCTCTTTCCATACTTTCATCACGGGGTCTATCTCAGTGACCACCTTGTCGGCATGAGTGGCGTCCATTACCTATGGCATATCATTAAACACCTCTCTGAATTTGGGATCTGCTTCGAATGCTAGCTGTTGAATGGTTTCTTCTTTCTGTTTGACTGGTTGTCTTAGGTCTGGCAGGAGATGTTTTGTTCTTGTCAAGCCTTCTTCAATTGTCTGTATTTTTAGCTGAAGCGCATCGTCTAGATCATAGAGTTGGTTGCGGTTGATTGGATCTGTTGTTCCTTTGAACTCGAGAACAAGCTTCTGTAGTTGTTCGGAGATGGGTTGTGCCTTCAAATTACGTGAGTTGGAGAATTCATGGAGTTTCTCCAATAGGTTGTATGCCTGTGTGATCATGGTTCCTAGCGTTTTCCTGAGGTCCTACATCTGCTTCTGCCTTTGCGCCACCTTTTCTGCATATATCGTAGAAGGGTCTGGAAGTGTCAGTCTGGCTGCAAGGGCTTCCCTTAATTCCTGATTTTCATTGCCCAAATTGGCACGTGCTACCCTTACGTGTATGGAATGTTCAAACACTGAGCATGTTGAAATGTCTGTTGGTGCACTCTTGTCTACATAGGTGATTGTTAGCCATAGTTCCTTGAAATTCTCTATGACTTGATCAAGTTGTTGCTAAAGGGTATCCCTCTCTTACTGGAGTTGATTGCACTCATTAGTAAGCGTGATGACCTTTTGTTTTTGTTGTTCATACCTCTATAGAAGATCATTGTGGATGCTTTCTGATTGTCGTGCTATTGTTTGTATAAAATTGAAAAGTTGTTCGGGTCCCCAATTTTGCATATCTCCACTGCTTGTCATCTTTCGACTTGGGTTTCTTTCTCTAAGTGGCTGGCCACTGGAAATGGAACGTTCTGAGTGGTCTTGTGGAGATGTGGGTTGACTCGATGGGATGGTTTGTGATCCCAAAATATGATAACTAGTGGATGGTGGTTTGGGTATGAATGGTTGTAGTAATAACATGGATTGCTGGAATGGATTAAGTGAGGTCTGAATGAGTGAAGTATCAGAAATGGGGGACTCAGTTTGGATTAATAGATCTAAAAAGGTACCCGACCATAATGTGGTTGAGTTAACCTCGGTTATTTATGTTGTACCCAAGTTAACCTCTACTTCATTTTCAACAACCATTATGGTTTCTGCGAGTACTGCATCGAATATTTTCACGGAAGTGGATGGAGTATGTTTTGAGTGGTATTTGGATGCAAATGATGTATGTGGTGATGAATTTTGTGTATAGGGTGGTGATGAAGCTGGTACATTGTGTGATTATGGTGGGTCGAATTGCGGTATTATAGAGGTGGTCTGAGTGCCTACCTCTGGTTCTTCTGTAATTAGGATTCCAGTGGCTAATTGTTGTGCATGGTCCTCACCTGTGAGGTCCATTATTTGATCGGATTTCATGGTCCAAGCTCTTTTCCCTTTTGGCATTGGGATGGGAGGTTTGGTTGGTTTTTTTTTACAGAATGGGATGATGGTTGGCTGCGGATGTGAGTGGAATGTGGTGGAGGGTATTACGGTGAGGAAAGGGGTTGTTGATGATGGAGACCCAAAATTAAGCGTTTGAAACTAAGAGAATGACGAAAATATAGTAGTTTTTTCCCCAAAAGTTCCCATTACCTTATCAAAATCTTGCACCTGAATTTCCCACTTGTCTATAAACGACTGCAGATGCAATTGTGAAACCCCCTGGGATGTCTTGGTTGGTGTTTCTCCCGGTAGTGGGTGTGGAAGCATAGCAACAAATGAATACATGGGATCTCCATCTATGATTTCTATTGTTGCTCCTGGCCATGAAGATACCTCTGTATGGAAAGCTTCCTTTGTTATCTAAAATTTTAGTGGCTTCTTGTGAAATGTCTCGGCTGCAACACAGTTAGGCCAAATCCATGTATGGTTGTGAGACACCCCAAACCATACTTGAGAGAAATAGTTGTCCAGCAGATTTCTGGGGACCCTCTGCTGATTTTTTACCACATCTACCATTTACCGATACCATTCTGAGAATGCTTCTTCATTTATCTCCTTGCTTCTTGGATCACCGGACACTCTCCATGGGGTGAACCTTAGGGCCATCGGTTGATCTTCAGTGATCTCCACAAGTGGATGCCTTCCTGGTGGACTCCACTTCCACATCGCCAGAGCCATAATCAAATATCCATATATGAACCTTGTGGCCCTCTTAAAATTATCTTCACATGCCTCGAAGAGCTCTTGCAACAAGAAAGCACATGAATTCAACTGTGCTCCTTGTGTATAGTGCTCTGCAACTTATATTGTATCGAGGGTGCACTCTCCCTTGGTATAGTGCCTCATTGTCTTACCTGCGATTAGACAACATGCAAATTTCACCAAGGGGACATTGATAGGATCTATATTTCCCCCCTTTTCCCCTCTTCTTGTCTCGTATTTCCTGTAATAATCGCAGTCTCCCACTTTCTTTACTCTTTTGGACATATTTTGGAATGACGTTGACACATCCTTCCCTGCTGATGATAGTCCAGTAAGCCTGTGTATATCTTCCACATGGATTGGAATCTCCCTTCCAAGCCAAAGTGACCTGTTCTGAATCTTTCTGATGAGAAACTTCATACACTGCATCGCTTCTCCTATCATTTCAAACACTGGTAAACTTCTTAGGTGCAGAATTTTGGACCTTTGGATTCCTTTAAAGTCCGAGTGCACCCTTGATACCTCACTTCTCACTTCCTTTACATGATTCTTGATATATACATGACTTTTTAGAGCCAGGAATTGGAACGAATCAATGAAGTCCGTGTCTATGAGGGTCATTTTATCATACTTGCTGACTAATGGTTCTAACTTCTGGATTATTTCATCGAGCTCTGGTTTGATTACTGAAAAAATCATCTTTGTCATCTTCCTTCTCCTACAATATACCAATAATGCTTCTGGTCTACTATTATGAGCTCTTGCTATTGAATTCGGGCTAACCGTTATAATAGTTTCTTTCTCTTGCAATTCATAATTATTCGGCACTATGTTGTTTCCCTCCTCCATGTAGATTAAGTAGGACTGTTGGCACGAAGGATGCTGATGCGATGCCATAACTAATCAAAATTTCTTGTCTCTCCCTACAACTATAATCATGTGATTAGTTACTAGAGTGAGGTGGACTCTAACGCTGCTACCGATGGCTTTGAAAGTTGGGTGGACGTGATGGCTAATAATTACTGCTTAATGTGGAAACTTTATTACGACATGGGGTTACTAATTATGGCAATTATTTTTCAAATTTTGGCTGATCCTATGGGTTGACATCTATATGATAGCTCAATATGACTGAATGACGGGCTCTATTACCCGTTGGTTGTATACCACCGTAACACTATAAACCCCTGGCCCCAACCATAATTCGTTGCAGTATGGTCCCCATGCTGTAATAGGGTGATGATTGACCTTGTGTAGCATGCATCTTATGATATTAATGCTCCTACTCTATTGGATGGAAATGAATTATTTTATGAACTAAACATAAGCTACTCTACGACTCATCTCAGTTGCGAGAGAGTTATTGACTCTAACCTACTGACTCCTCTCGGTTGCGAGAGTTACTGGAAATAAAAAAATTTGTTGTTTACTCATGATAGGGCTTCAGGCATGCGCCGTTAACCCATCCTTGAAGTATCTCTCCATCCAGTTGCATTAGCTTGATTGCTCCTTAGTCATGGATCTCTACAACGTAGTACGGACCCATCCAATGCATCTGGAATTTTCCCGAGAATTTCTAGAATTTTCTGTCATACAGCAGTACTTTTCCACCAATATTAAATGTTTTTCGCTTGATATGGAGGTCATGCTAGGCCTTATTTCTTTGTTTTTGCTTCGATTGATGAAAATCTTCCAGAAATATTTCTTCTTCTAATTCTTGTAATTCATGAAGACATGCATAGATTTATTCTTCTTCCGTCATTTGTGTTGTTGTAGCAATTAAGAGACTTGGGATAATAAACTCAGATGGAACCACTACTTCCTTCCTGTACACCAACTAAAATGGAGTCTAGCTGTGTAATATTTTTATGGTAGTCCTGTACCCCATAACGTGTCCGGTATCCTTTCGCCCCAGTCATCGCGACTAACATTGCATATCTTAGTTAACCCTTTCTCCAAGATCTTTTTGAAGGATTCGAAAGTTATGTTCGCCTGTGGGTGATATGGACTGCTCTTGTGGTATTGTATCATGAAATTTTCCAGTAGTGATTTGACTCTAGAATTAATAAAATGTGTGCCTTGATCACTTGTTAGGCTCCTTGGACAACCAAATCTGCTAATAATGTTTCCAAAGATAAATCTGGCCACTGTATCTGCTATACAGTCCTTTACTGGTGTCGCATCTGCCCACCTAGTCAAGTACTCAGTTGCGTTGATTATGTATCTTTCTTGTGAGTGTCGTGCAACCGGTGTAATATGCCCAAAAAAGTCGACAACCCACTTTTCAAATGCTTGTGTTTATCTTATGGGCTGTAGGGGTAGCTCATTGTGATGTGAAGTTTTCCCTGTTCTTTGAGATACATCTCATTTCTTTACATATTCTTAGATGTCTTTTTGCATTGTTGGCCACCATAATCCAACCTGCAATATCTTTCTTGCGATAGTTTTTGCACCCACATGGCCTCCCACAACTCCATCGTAACACTCCCACAAGATATCTGCTCTTTCGTGATCTAATACACACCTTCGTAGTACTTGATCCAGGCCCATTTTGTACAACTGCCCCGTAATGAGTTGGTACTCAGCTGCTTTAACAACTGCATGCCTTCTTTGAGTAGTTGTGTATTATTTCAGGGATTTTCCTATAGCCAAGTATATTTCTATTTGTTCCAGATAATCAAGGATGGCTTCTACCCAGAAAAGATTTGCATCTGGTAGCTGATCGTCAAGTGGTCCTCCATTTTCCCCATTTTCCAATCTTGACAGATGGTCGGGACCAAAATTTAGTTTCCCTGGCTTTACTATGACTTCAAAAGGAAATTCTTGGAATAGTAGAAGCCACCTATAGATTCTGCCCTCCAGAACAGGTTTATTTGCTAAATATTTTAGTGTAGAGTGATTCATGAAGGATTTAAAAGTACCTCCCAACAAGTAGTGGCAGAATTTCTGTAGAGAATAGACCATCGCAAGATCTTCCCTCTTGATTGTTGTATAATTATTTTCTATCGTTGATAAATTTCTTCTCGCGAAATACACTGGTTGGTCTATGGTGGTTTCTCTTGGCTGTGCTAGCACAGATCCCAAAGAAATACTTGAAGCATCAATGTGTACATGGAATTGTTTGTCCCAGTTCAGATGAGTCAAAATAGGTGCACTTTCTAATTTCTCCTTGAGCATGTCCACTGCCTTGGTGCATTCATCATTCCATGTAAACTGTTCTGTTTTCCACAACATCTTCTCCAGTGGTGCTGTGATCCGAGCATAGTTGCGGATAAACCTCCTGTAATATCATGTGTGTCCAAGTAATGATCTCAATTGCTTAACATTATCTGGGGCTTCCATAGTTACAATTACCGCCACCTTTGCGGGGTCCACGCATACTCCCTGTTTATAGAAAACATGTCCCAATAGTGTTCTAAATGGTACTGCAAATATGAAATTTTTGAGATTTAGCAAGATTTGGAGCTGCCTGCACTGGTAAAACATTATCCTTAGAAGGCTTGCAAGGTTTTTTAGCAAACTATACATCGTCCTATAATCCATGTATACTTCTAGAAACTTGTGAATATAGTCTCTGAAAGCTGGTATCACTATCCTTGAAAATACATTTGGTGCATTCTTTAACCCAAAGGGCATGACGTGATAAGCATACGACCCCCATTCAGTTGTGAATGTGGTTTTTCTATTATCCTCCTCTTCTATTCGTACTTGATGATATTCCAAGAAACCATTTGTGAATGAGTATGCTTCATTTCCCGCTATGTTGTCCAAAATTTCGTCGTTGAATTGTGTTGTATGAGGATCATGGATACATGCGTTATTTAGACTCTTATATTCTACACACACTAGTGATTTTTGATTTCTCCTTTTTACTCTGTATCACTATTGGGCTGGCCCATTCTGCCTCCTCAACTAGGAAGATCAATCCTGCATTCAACATCATGTCTATTTCTGCTTTGACCTTTTCTTTCACCCTTGGGTTTAGGTGGTAAGGACTATGTTTTATTGGCCTGTCATAAGGTTTCAGTATTATGCGCATCTCCCCCAAATCTCCTTTAATCCCTTTTAATTTTGCCAATGAAGATGGGAATAGATCTTCGTATTCTTTTAGCAGATCAAAAATTTCGTTTGTGACCTCTGTATCCCAATAATCTCCTATAGATGTGATCTTGGGCTTCTCTTCGCTCCCAATATTTTGTTTCTTTGTCTTTAAGGGTAGCAAATGTAGTCCTTCAGTGGTAGGTTCCTCCTGTATTTCTCGTTCTCCTTCCTTATCCTCAAAAGACAAATGTCGAATATTTTCCAAATTTTCATCATCTATCTCTCGATCTATCACTTGCATGTTACTGCTTCCTGATAGTTAGACTTGGCCTTCTGATCTGAAATAAGTGTCTCTTCAGTTTCCTCAAGCTCTCGGAAAAACATTGTTCTTTTGATTGCTTGTAGGGTCACCGTATTCTGCTCTGTATCCCCCTTGAAAGAAAAACTCTGCATAAAGCTTTCCGCTATTTTCTTCCAGATGTCTGTTTGTCTCTTCTTTTCTTCTGTCAAGTACCAAGATTGAGGGATGGTGTCTAATGAATGTATGAAGTTATGTACCCACAAGTATTTCAGATATTTTTCCATTTTCCACTTACATTCATAAGTATTTATGTGTACTTGGGGATCTGAATCTCCTTTATACTTGTTTTCTAGTTTCGGTCCTAAAGACGCCTGGAATCTTGATTTCAATGCTTTAATTGCGTCTTCCCATCTACTAAGAGAGTTGTGATGTTTTCCCACCATATTGCTGAAGTAGATTGTAATGCTACATCCATAAGAGGAATTCTATGCTCTTCTGGTACCTTATCTTCAATTTTTTTAATGAATGTGTTCACAGTTTACATATTGTGGGGTAATCCATTACCTTTGAGTCGATCCAATTAACTCCACGAACAGTGGCACCTCTTCTGGTGTTGATCTCATATCCTCCTTGTTGCCAGTCGTCCCATGCAACTTCCAATCCAACGTCGAAATCGGAACACTTCTCCAACTTATTGTTGCATCTGTTGTAGGATTAATGTAATCTTCCCTTTTTCCTGTCGTCGTTTGGTAAAGTTGATCAAGAAGTTCTGCATATTCCCTGTTTTTGACAGTTTCTGTGTACCAAGGTCCCTGATATAGGTCTAGTGGTTGGACCACTCTGACTTGACCATATTCAAATACCATAAGCTCCTTCTTCAAATTAATAAAGACATAATTTTTGAAAGCCCATTCCATCCCCAATAGGGTAGGGTAGGGATCCTTGTCCCCCATAATATCTATCACTTCAAAATATGTATAATTTTTTACTCCCGCAACATCTACTTCAACTTCTTCCAACCTCCCTACTGGTACAATGCATTATTAGTTTGCCATTCTTAGTTGTATATGAGAGTATGCAAACTTTGGCTTTCCCAATGCTTCCCATGTCTTTCTAGGCAAAATATTGACATCTGATCCTAGATCCAGCATTCTGTCACTTATCTGGAATGCCATGACTTGAGCATTTATGTGAAATTATCTTCCCATTCTCCTTTTTTTTATTTTTATCCGTCTTATATATTTTTCAGGGTGGTTGGCATTACTTGAGTCCTCATGCTCTGTTCCTCCTTGTACTACTTGTCTTTATATTTTACTTCAACTGCTCCAACATTTTTCCATCATTTACAATATTTAGAAAAAGTCGGAACCATTCATCTATAATTGTTCATGTGGTAGTTATCTTTTCTCCTTCATTGGATGGTTGCATCAGCTACATACCC
This sequence comes from Pinus albicaulis, assembly GCA_034641835.2. Classification (NCBI taxonomy): domain Eukaryota; kingdom Viridiplantae; phylum Streptophyta; class Pinopsida; order Pinales; family Pinaceae; genus Pinus; species Pinus albicaulis. The sequence continues at coordinate 213,798,547 of CM076584.1, read as the reverse complement.
TTGTGACCCTCCAACTTTGAGAATGTTTCCAATGCTTCTTTAAAGTATTGTCTATGTCGCTCTGGATTAAAAATATTCTTTGGGGATGTAGGTTTGACTAGCTTTACTAGGTCCATTTCTCGTGCAACCTCCCCTGTTTTCTTCCATCCTCGGGTTATTATAGCTACACTTGGCAAATATTGTGTCTCGACTACCCTTGGCTCTACGTTAACCAGATTGGATCCTCATTGCCTGGTTCTTTATTCCCATCTTTTAATCAGCTCTGGAGAGTCCTCAGTGGCATGTGCATTCACTCTGCATTGGGAACACCATGGTCATCTTGGTAGCGGACACTCCCTCGCTACATGGCCTTCTTGATCACAATTATAATATCTTATAGGTCCTCTTCCTCTAGTTCTATTGCCTCGCATTCCTCCTCCTCCTCGTCCTCTTGGAGTCTCATTTACTATGATCTATCTAGTTAGTCTTCCAATGCATCTAGGGCCCTGCATTATTCTGTATGATGGGTTTTTGAAGCACAAAATTAACAATAGTCACTGTTTGGAATATTTGAATACTTTTGTAGGATTGGGCACAAACGTGGAGGATGACCAATACCTTTTCATATTTCACAACATTCTGTTGTTGTCTGATTTTTTTGATTAGGAAATCCTGGGAAATGGGGTTGCATTTGGTATAGCACTTGAATATTTACTTTCATAAATCCTCCTACTGGCGGGGCCCCGTGCGGTCCGGTCGCTGAAATCCCAACATTGGCTCCTCAAAATATTGGGCATTTCGTAACTACATGTCCTTCCAACATACAATGTGTGCACCACACATTGGGTCGTGCGAGTCGTATCGGCTGAATATATTTTAGCTTGTATGTCAAACTGACTATTTGATGTTGCAGTCCCAATATGGATGGATCTTGTGCGGCTACTCCCCCTCTAAACTCTTGCGGATATCCAGCCATTGCTTCTATTTTAAATTCTTTCTCTAGTGCATCTTGTAGGGTATCAATATTTTGTTGGATCAGAGGTGTTCTTGTCAAAAGTAAAAGTGCTTTAATGAACCAGTCTCGTTGGTGATTTGTATCAATTGGGTAACTTAGTTTCCCAATTTCATCTTTAAAAATTCTCATCAGATCCTAGGTTGTTTCTCCTTCCCTCTGTTTAATTTCCCATAGTTTGGACAATCCTTGCAGACTAGTCAGGGGTAGCTTGAATTCTTGTATCTCTCTTAACATCATGTATCACTGGGTGCTGGTGCACCTCTGACCATTTGATAAAACAACGTAAAGCTCTTTCCCTTAGTCTAGTTTGAAATTTGATCAATTTAACTACATCTGGTGTTTGTCGAGCTCTCCAAATTGCTTCACACATATACCAATGCTGCTCCACATCATCATTACCTTTTCCGAAAAATTATAGGCATCAGGTGAATGATCCTGCCATCTTCACTTGTGTCGGTGGGACTAATATGAAGCCTCTACTTTCTGGCTAATAGATCATGATGTTATTACTACTACTAGCTGCTATCTGTACTGTAGACTAAATACTATGGAACTTGCTAGACTCTTGCAATTTTATCAATAACTTATCAGGTGGATGTTAAGGTACGGGGAAGGTTAGGACTAGTGCTACTTGAAACTTGGGGAATAGGATTACCTTTTTTTATGTTTGTCGGCCTCTCTTGGAACAATTTCTCCATCACAACCTGTAGCTCCACATCATACTCCTCTTCGGGGCGCGTGTCTTCCTCTTCACAGGAATTTTTTCCCTTCTCTGTTCGGGATGGGATCCTATGAACTTGCCTAAATTCTTTGACAGACCCGTCCATTCCTTTGGGTCCCACTTGTCCTTCTCTCCCTTCTGTCATCTGTGGCACCTCTTCCTTTCTCTGATTATTCCTTTCCTTCTTCTCAAACTCTCGTATCGCCATTTCCCACAAATTTTCAGCGATCTGCACCCTCCGATGTGCTCTCAACTCTCTCAACCTACTGGAGGTTCCAACATCCATATCCCTATTACCCTTTTTCGCTTGTTCGTAGCATCTTTCCTTCCAATCCTTCCCCTAGTACTGGAGGTTTAAGCTTCCATCGTAGGACTTTGGAATGACATTAGCCCCTCGTCCACCATTAAAGCTTTAATCCACAATGGGACTTCTTTCAACAAATTTCCCCGAAACCCAGATTTAAATATATCTTTTGCATTTGTGAAATATTGACAGCATTCAGCTGTAAAATCTACAATGTACCCCTCCAAAGTAGTTTGGACCCAAAAATATACTGCTCGGGTTAAGTCTGTATCTAATTTGTGTAATGTTGTCAGGTCTATATGTGTCCAACTATGACGGGATCGATGCAATCCTCCAGGAAGTGATTGATCTAGAGTCCTTGCAACTAGTTATGGAGCTCTTCAGGAAATTTTCCCCATAAAATTTCGTACAAATCACTCATTGAATCAGAAAACATAACTTGGCCCTTGACAATCTTTTCCTTCTGCTGTCGGAGCTCCGCCTATTGCGATATGAACTGATCTACATGATTATCCCACCAGTTATGCAATTCTCTTTCATAGTTCATCAATACCATGATCTAGCTTTTAGTTAAGTTTTCAGGCCCCGACAATGGAACCATTTGTTGGCGAAAAAGGAGGTATCTGGGTAAGACCCAAGTTCAGGCTCAAAGAAAACAAGATTCTGTTGTAGTCTAGGACAATGCTGACATTTTCACCTTGCCGAAGAGAGCAAGGCGTCTCACCCGAGGCATGTCGTGACCTTACTGGGACTGAAAGCTAGACCATCAATACCGAAGAGGGATCACTAGCAGCTATTTATACATTACAATACACAAAGCATATTCATCACATGCGATTCGAGAGACACGTTATCATTCAGCAATAAACAATACGAACATCAAAAATTTTAAAATATTTGAACATACATCTACCAACTATTGTCATACATCTCATATTCCACAACTCAGCATCAGCATGTTTCTATTAATTTAGCCAAATATTACATATCATACTCCGCAGAGTTCAACATAACATAACATAGTACATACAGACTCCATAGAGCTCCCCCAATACCCAGCACTCCCCTCAGTCTCTCTCTTTCCTTGCTTATCTACTCCTGTCGACTGCCATTGTCAATATTTTCCCCTTTTTTGCTCAGTTGTTCCCTTGTGATCCACTTCTTCCCATATCCTTTACGCAATTGAATTTGCTTCTGGGAGTCCTTCTGTTTTTTCACTGTCCCCCGTTTGTGCCATCTATGTTGTCACCTACATGTGCTCCGCCATCTGTCTGCAAATTCTCCGCAACTGCAATGGCTCCTTGCCTTCCTTAATGGTGCTCCACCTCCTGTTCTTTTTGCTCCTAGCCTTCCACAACTCAAAATTGTGTTGTTTAAAACAAAGGCCACAACACCCAGCTTGAGCAACACCAGCCCTTAGATGATTCAATTTTTTAGCATGTTGCCTCCCCCTAACACAAGGCACAAACACCCCCCACGAGGTTGATCCTGGATCACCTTGCTGACGAGGCCCATCCTCAGTAGGTTTTGCTAGTGGGACTTGACAATAAATCTACCATCATGTTAAACGCAATGCAAAAATGACTAACACTATGTAATTTTGTATTATATTAAACAATTTGTAATTTAGATCTATAGGAATGTGACATTCATTTAGTTGTATATGTACAAAATGTAAATGTGATTTAAACAAGTAATACCAAAGTTACTACATCCTAATTGAATTACAAGTTTTTTTTTTTTGGAAAATATAAATTGTCAAACTTTGTCATATAACTATGAATACAATTGTGCTTTGTAAAATAATTTCGTAGAATAATCATTTTTTGTTATCTTATAAATATGAAAGATGTCTAATTCCTTTTTTAAGTTCTCTCCTTGACCTAGCCACTTTTTTTCTCTACACAGTGGGATTCTCCCTTGGCTCGGCCTCTTATTGATGCGCTCCCTCATGCCCCCCTCTTCGCTTCTATTTCCCTCCTCCAACTCTCTTGTCTTCTTGTGTTTTTTTCTCGCCCTCCTGTTCTTTGGTTGGACAACCCCATTGTTGCACTGGCTATGAACGATGGAAATGATGTAGATATCACTGCATTCAACTCTTTGGTAATGACGACTCCCTGTTTTCAGAAGCAAGGACCCTTCTGATTCGTTAAAAAATCTGATGTTATTCCGAAGATTTCCATCAGCGCTTTGTTGGCCCGCTCAAGATCTCTACAGATCGTGAACCATGGTCTTATTAGGAAGTTCATGGGCCTATGGCCCTCACCTCGCTCTATGTGCTCTTGGTTAGAAAATAAACTGGAAACCCCTCATTCAAGGTGAGGTTATGTCAAATTTTTGTGGGAAAGGCTTTTATACATTATTTTTGGAGAACAATCTTGACAGAGACCTGGTGTTCAGAAGCGGCCCTTACTTCATGGGTACTCAAGGGCTATATCTAGATCGATGGAGCCCAACTCGAAATATGATGTTCCCTCCTCCGTTCTAGTTTGGGTTAAGGTCTCCTTCCTACCACTCCATTGTTGGAATGATGCTACATTCTGTTTAGTTGGGAATGCACTTGGAAAATATATTGATTGTGCTAAACCAAAAGCGGGACTATTCTCCTATGTACGGACCTATGTGGAAGTCGACCTCGAAAAAGCAATTTCTGCAGCGATGAACCTTTGTATGGATAACTAGTCCCACGTACAGGAAGTCGACTATGACCAGCTCCCCTTCAAGTGTAATGTGTGCCATGAGTATGGTAACTTTGAAAAAGTATGCCCCAAAGAGTAGGAAAATTTTGAGCAGCAAGGAGAAGAAAATGAATAGTGGAAAAATGTCAAGAGGAAAAAAAGGAACAATAAGCAAAATAATGGAACAAGGAATGCATCAACCAAAAATCCCAGAAAGGAGTTCCTATCCCAAAGCAATCCAATCCCTCCATTGGGTACATAATCCCTAGGAAATCAAGATGGCACAAACCAAAATCAATTTTTAGTTCTGACCTCAACTCAGGAATATGGGGGGGGCAATTGTTGGAGAGGAGGTCTCCCACCCTACTTCAACTTCGCAAAAAATCCCAGTCCTACCTTCGAGCCCAGAAACATCCAACAATGTTGAAGAATCCACAGGGGAAGATAAAGAAGATGAAGGCTTTTTATCCTCAAAAGAAATAGCAGTAATATCAATGCCTACGAGCTTGACAGAAGAAAACTCAGATGGAGCACGTATAAGGAATAAAGAAAGAAAGACAAGATGACCAACAAGGAAAACTAAGAAAGAGACAAGGAAGGAAAATACAAATAAGGATAAAGAACTTGGCTTCCAACATACAATCCCACAATAATTAGCTGAACTGGGAACTAAATGAGGAAAGAAAGGGAACACATATGGCCTAGTACTAAAGGGGCAACAACCTCAAAAGGTAAACAATGAAGGTCATCTCCTGGAATTGTAGTGTTCTTGGTACTAGAAAGAGAATAATGGAAGTAAAGTCATTAATTCAAAAAGAAAATCCAGACGTAGCCATGCTCTAGGAAACTAAATTGAGTGATACAAACATCTCCTCTATTCACCCTTCTCTTTGTGTTTTCAGTAAAATCAAAGCTAACAATTCGAGAGGAGATTCTGGAGGTCTCTGCACAATGTGGAATCCTTCAAAATTACAATTGGTAAGTTCCTTGAAAAACACTCACTAGATTGCTACCAATTTCAAGAGTTTAAAATTAAATCAAAATGTTTCAGTTATAAATGTGTATATGCCAGTCCACAATAGAGAAACAAAGAGTGTTGGAAACCTTTATTGGAGTTAAAAGACTCAGAATATGGGATCAACTGTATCTTTGGGGGAGAATTCAACACTAATTTGGGTCAAAATGATAAAAGAGGAGGCTCCTTAGTTAGAGATGCCTCCCAAGAAGACATGGAAGACCTAATCCTAAATCTCTTCCTTTTAAATTGATGTAAAACCTCAGAAATTCATTTATACCTAGAAAAATAAGCACATCGACCCAGGTCATATTGCCGTGAAACTTGACCAGTTTTTGGGCTTAGGATTTTGCTTCTACAAGACCTCTATCTTAAATCCTCCATCCTCCCTTGGTGTGGCTCTGACCACCACCTCATTTTCCTTGTGGCATCTTCATCCATTAACCTTGGTCTTATTCCCTTCAAATTCTCCCCCCCCCCCATGGCTTGACTTAGTTGATTTCTCCCCTATGGTTTTGAACTCCTGGGCTGGGTGGGTTGAAGGTAGCCCCATCACTATTTGGGAAGCTAAAATTAAAAGGCTAAAATTAGACATCAAAGTCTAGTTAAAAGAAAACAAGACTGAAATACAATATGCTATCATTGATACAGAAATCCAATTGGCCTATCTTCAAGGACAAATGGATTCGGCCTAGATTGGACCATATGATTTTCAAAATGAGGCTGAGACATTCAAATCTCTCCATATTCATTTCAGAAGAGAGGAAGAGTATTTGCATCTTAAGTCCAAAAAAAACTGGCTAAATGCAAGACATAGAAATACAAAAAAATTTCACAAACATGAAAAATACAGGGAAAGAAAAAATATTATATCACAAATCCAACACAAGGGAAAGATGATGATTTTTTTTTAAAGAAATAAAAAGCGCGACAGTGGATCATTTTAAGTTTCTTTATCATGCAAACCCCTTTTTTGACCAGGCATGTGAGGAATTTTTCCTAGACTTTGTCCCCCATTCTATCTCCTTGGAAATGAATAAGTCCCTTACCTCGCCTTCCCCCCGCCCTTTTGAGGAAATTAAGCTGATGATCTTCTCCCTCTCCTCGGATAAAGCTCCTGGTCCAAACGAATTTTACACAAACTTCTATCAGTCCTTTTGGGTGGTTATCCATCAAGATTTCTAGAGGATGATTGGTTATTCCTTCAAAAAATTCATTCTAGGAGTTAGCATCAACTCTTCCTTTCTATCCCTTATACTCAAAGAGTCAAACCAATCCTATTTTTCTAGATTCAGGCCAATGTCTCTCTGTAATGCGTCTTACAAGGTGATCTCGAAACTTTTGGCCACAAGACTTAAAGCCCTCCTCCCTAATCTGACCTCTATTAATCAAGGGGGATTTGTGTTGGGTCGCCAAATTTTTGACAATATCATTCTAATCTAAGAAGCTATAGACTCTAGTTGGAGAAGAGGAGAGAAGGGTATGATAATCAAGTTAGATGTGGAAAATGCTTTTGATAGAGTTCGACAAGGTTTTATTTATAAAGTTATGAGGAAAATGGGATTTGATCTGAAATTCATAAGATGAATTGATTTATGCATCCCTCTCCTTTGATAGCTCCTATGATAATCAACAGGGTTGTGGTATTATTCAAGGCCTCTAGGGGACTACGTCAAGGGTACACCCTATCATAATGGGGGATGCTTTGATCCATTGTTTGGACATGGATCGTCTTTCGATGCTTCCCCTAGTTATTAGATATAAAGATGGAATTAAAAGCATAAACCATGGACAATTTGCTAATGAAACTGTATTTATTAGGGGGGCCTCCCAAGTAATTTCTAGACACTTCAAAGTACACATGGACAAATTTCAACAAGCCTAAGGAGGGACTACAAATGGTAAAAAAATTCAAGCTCACACATGGAACATTTCATCCCAAAAAGTGAAAAAAATAGAAGAGATCCTGTGATTCAAGACTGTCAATGAATGGAAATATTTCAACTACGGGGGGGTACCTATCTTCCTCATAAGATCAACGTCAAATGCATGGCAGAGGATCTTTGAAAAAATAAAAAAATAAAATAACAAACTATAGTGGAATATAATTAAATATTGTTGGGAGAACAATATTGGTGAAGTCAGTGTTTTCCTCTCTCCTGCTTTATCAGTTTTCTGCCTTTCAGGGCCCGAAATATGTTCTGTGACAGATCAAAATGTATATCCGGAAATTCCTATGGGAAGGAGGAAAGAAAGAAAATAGAAATTTTCACCCAGTAAATTGGAAAACAATTAGTTTGCCCAATCTACATGGTGGACTCGGAATGCTTGATCCGACTTTAGCAAATATGGCAATGGGAGAAAAACTACAGTGGATAATGGAAACAAGAAGAGACAAATGGTGGGTTCAAGTCATTAGAGACAAATATATAAACAATATGGATGCTAGGGAAGTTTCTATACAGGCATTAGAAGGCTCCTGCATTTCGAGGCTTATGAAGGTGTTTTCCCCCCTAATCAAAGATCATATATGTAAAATCCCTGGAAACAGGGCATCGATAAATATATGGAAGGATGAAATTCTTGAACTTACACCTCTAGGAGAGGATCCCTCTCTTTCTTTGCTATGTGATATTATGTCCCAAAGCGGAGTGGATTTTTGATCTCAAATTTCTGTGTGGGATGCTCTTGGTAATTGGTTGGGCTAGAAGATGGATAACATACTAACAAACCTATTTCAAGAAAAAGTAAAGTTCTTGGAAAAACTTAGAGGTGGAGCTCCAATAGCTCTATCAACAAAGGATGAATGGGGATGGAAGAACTCTATCTTCACAGTCAAATAGGGATATGATCAACTTTTGTTTATTGAACAAATTCCTCCAAAATACGCTATATGGAAAATTTATATGGGCCTCCAATGTTATTCCTAAAGTTAATTTTTTCAATTGGCTACTGGCTCAAAAAACAATATTTATAGTAGAGAATATTCAAAGGAGAGGCTACATTGGACCCTCCAGGTGTGCATTATGTGAAGCCTCGAACGAAAGTATCTGCCATATATTCCTCTATTTCCATTTTTCTAAGCTGGTTTGGTCGGTGGCTCTAGGTCCTCTCTTTCAAAGAACAAGATGGCCCTCTGACCTCTTGATATTTTTCAACTCTCGAACCAAGTTCTAGAGGGTTCCCTTCAGGCCAAAGCTTTGCTCAAATTCCTTTGGATTACCTTGCCCAAATACATATGTTGGCATATTTGGTTGTCAAGAAATAAAACAATTTTCAAAATTAAATACACATCACCTCAAAATATTGCTATGAAATCTCTCTCCTCCTGCTTTGAACTCCATAAACCCACCTTGGACCACTCTTTGGACCCTCACGAAACAACCTGGCTACATCTGTGGGCCTTGCCTGAGAGCCCTTCTTCCCCAAAAAATAGTTAGAGATCTAAGCCAATTTGGCTTCTGCATCTATCTCAGGAGGACTTGGAAGAGTTGTTCAACAAGGAACAAGAATGGACATTAAAATTCAATGGAGCATCAAAAGGGAATCCTGGGATGGTAGGTGGGGGAGGGTTTCTCATAAACCCTGAAGGAAAATTAGTAGATTGGTATGCTTGGGGGTTAGGCAAGAAAACAAAAAATCAAGCAGAGGAATATGGTCTCCTCTTTGGCCTCATTATTTCCCAACAAAAAGGGATTAGGGTTATGAACATCCTGGGGGAATCCATCCTTATTATAAAACATATGGTTAATAATAGTGCAATTCAAAACAATAAATTGAACCAAGCCATGGAAAGAATCAAACTTCTCTGCAGGAATTTCAAAAAAGTTTACTTCTACCACATTCTAAAAAAAATGAATTGGGAGGCAGGCATCCAAGCGAATCAAGCAAGTCAATTAGAACAAAACAAGAGCCTGGTAAATGGAAATGAAGGACACTACCCCATTCCTTAGTCACGATGTTTGAAAGTAATGGGTTTATTGAAAATGTCCTCTCTCTTAGCAAGAACATAAACACCTATAAAGGGAACATAGGGACAAAGTTGGAATTTGGTGAGCTTATGCATTGGATCATGGCCCTTCCTTTACCACACCCCCCCCCTTCTCCTTCTTACCCTCCCTCCTTCACTAACTCCCTCCCCCTCTCTCACGTCCCCTCTTCTTTGTCCTTTCCCAACCTTGCCTCATCCCACTTTCTCCCAACCCCCTTAACCTTCACCTCCACTTCCCCTTTCCTTTCCCTGGACCCCTCATTCTCCATCTTGGCTCCTCCTCTTACATTTGATTGAAGACACGTCGTGCAAGGTGGAGGTTGAACTATACGAGTGACTTGAGATTGACGTGTGAAATTTTTAATGTAGAAGGTGGCATCAGTGTTGAGGAGTGCAGGACACATGGTGTCATGAAGCATATCAGCATGGGAAATCTCTATTTTCAGTCCCAAATTCGGGTTCTTCGCATGATCCAGATTATCAGAACAATGTGATTTTCCTATGATATTGATCCCGAATCAATGTTGTAGAGGTCGAGCAGATGAATCTCGCTAGTGGGATTTAATTCCCTCTAGATCAAGGTCATTTCAAGCAACACAACAATAATGTGAGTGAGATGGAATACTAGAGGTAAGAAATTGTCCATCGACTTCAAATTTCATTATAAATTAAGTATTTGCAGACAAATTTTCAATTGTGAGAAGTTCAAGGCCCTGCACTCGGGTAGTATTAGGTTTAATGACTTTGTGAGGGGTTTCTGGTGGGCGTTGGTGAATTTTTTGTTCGTCTAGGGGTGGAGTATTGTGGCTCTATGTGTTGTGGTTTTTTTTCTATGATTGTGAAGTGGGTAGGGGGCACTCTTTCATTTTGCTGTCGTGTCTGAGGGAAATTGGGGGAAGGTTCTGGTATTTCGAAGAAGTGTCTAAGGAGAAGAGTTTATACTAGGCTTGGTTAGCTCTCCTGGGCACAGTCTGGAACTCTGTGTTTGTGGGTTGTTTCGATTTTTTTGGCATCTAGTGCTGGGAATTGGCTTCAGATCTTATAGGGTGGTGGAGCGGCCTGAGTTAGGAGAAATAAGGGGGTGGAATTTAGGGGAATGCGACAGTAAGAACCTGAGAATTGAGCCAAAATACTGGTTGGCATCCAATAAGTGTGGGCATTTGGAGAAAGGCATAATGGAACCCGAGCAGTGGGGTTTTTGTCACAAGTACTCAGGGAGAGTGGCAAGAAGAACCGAATGGATCCCTCCCTTGGAGAAATTTTCACCCCACCTGTGCACACCATGTAAGAGAGAAAATTTTGAGATAAGGAGAGGTATGGCAGAGCTGAGGAGGAGTTTTCAGCGACAGTAGGAGGAAGCATGTGCAAGGAGTGAAATGAATGTCGAGAAGAATCAAAAAATCCTCAAACTTGAGGATGAAATATGCGACTCTTCATAGCCAGATCAAGGATTTAAAAATTCAGCTTGCAGAGAAAACTTCCATCTTTGAGGAGAAATCGACGAGAATAGACCTTAACTAGCCTGCAAAGCCAAATGGTTAACGAGTTGTTAATTTTCCATTGGTAGCTTTAAATGTGTTTTGTTGCTTGGAAAATATTGTAAAGTCTATAATATAATATCAATAATAGAAATGCTGCATTTTGTAATCCTGAATACTTGTTGGGCCAGTTCAACAATAGAGGAAATCGGTTTGCCCATTTTTGGCATCACTCTGAAATGTAATCACTCGGTTTTAGCGGCGACCTGAGCGCATATTAATATATAATAACAGTACTATTTTGTGTTAAAAAAAATATGAAAGATGTGTATTAATCTTCCCCATATTATATTAATACTATTTTAAATATTTCATAGTATGCACATAATCCTTAATTTATGAAACACTTATTTAAGCAAGTCTTTGTATAAAAATGGATAGAATAAGATGTAAATAAAATTATATGTACCAGGAGTTACTTCCCACCATTATTGATGTTTTCCTTAGCACTTGTGTAGGAGTAACACTATAAATGTAGACTTACTAGTGGTTACAACCTGCAAAAATTTATGCAAGTCTTTATGTCTCAGCAAGTAATTAATTTATCCACTCTACATCTCAATTTATTAGCTCCTTCCAAAGCAAGACTATGGCATTCAATTTTCCTATTGACCAGTATTGCATTGACCAATATAGGTTATAATGTTTTATGCAATTTGTTTGGAAAACATAACTTCTTACTTGAATGGTAGGGACTAAACTACCTTGCAACACTTGTTTATAATGGTATGAAATGATACTTCATGATTGAGGAGTATATTTTAAAACACTATTTGAAATAAACATATCATATGAGTTACATACATCTTTAACCACTGAAATAAGAAGCTATATAGTCACATTTAATTTTTCATATAACCTCCTTAAATTTTATAAATTCTCCTCTAAAAGTAAACTAGCATATATCCATCTTAGCTCCTTATCTACCAAGTGGGGAGAGGGATCAAATCTCTCAACATGAAAACTTCATTTTGAGTGCAAAACTTAATTAATATTTGTACCTCAAGAAATTCGATTCCTCTCATCCATTGTAGATTCTTATTTAATTTATATATAAAAGTATTCTCATTTCAAATTTTTTTAAAACTCTAATTTAATGAACCTTCATTTAACAGATTCTCGACCACGACCAAGAGATAATTTCATCCTGACCTATCTCTTTCTACTCATAACAAGTAGGTATTGGTGTTTATCTTAATCCATTCCTCTTTCTATTCACTTTTCTTTTTTCTCTTTTGAAAATTGAATTGAATGGAGTTTATTTTAATCTAAGATAGTTCAAGTTATTTAAAGTAGTGATTCCATCATTCTATAATCATTGATTGAGATAACTTGGACCAATTCTTGATGTCACTTATTAATCACATAAAGGAATTTGAATGAATCTATCTTTCCATTTTCCTTAGAGATTTGTCCATGAATATCAAGGGAATATTTTGAGTAGCAGCGAGGACAAAGGATTTAGAGATGTCTACACCTTAAGAAATTTGATTCTTCTCATCCCTTGGTAGATGCTTAGTTAAGATGGATCTATGTTGGTTCTTAATAATATTATTTATATTATATAAATTTCATATCTCTCCATTAAAGTATCTGGTTTTTAATTTTATTAAAACTCCAATTTATTCTCTATGAAATATTCAGGGGATATTTTAAATAGTAGTGAGGAAAGAGGGTTCAGATATATCTCAAAAGTAATTATACCCCTTTTTTTTCTTTTAGATTTTATTAAAAAAATGTGATAAAATTAAACTAAAATAAAATATTTAGATTGTGAAATGAGTTATGGTTTTTGGGCATGTGATATCGATAAGCCATAGTATTGGTCCATCATATTGTGTCAAAACCTATTTACAAATTAATAATATTTATGGTAAGGTGGGGTTAACATCCATAATTCAAAATATTGTTATATTGTAAATTTAATGTAAATATTATTTTTTTATGTGTTTATTAATTAAAAATAAATTTAATAATATTCATGGTAAAGTGAGATTAACATCTATAATTCAAAATATTATTATATTATAAATTTATTGTAAATGTCAAATTTTTATGTGTTTATTAATTAAAAATAAATATAATATATATATGTGCGCAAATTCACCAAAATGCATCAACTTTTCGTTAAGCCGTCAAGCAGATAGTACATTTTATTGGGCCTGGTCCAGTTTTGTAAATGTGTGTAAACCTTAATTATGTTGTAGTGTAATAAATGCGTTTAAATATTTAAATGTTAGAAAGATAATAAAAATAATAATGTTTTTAGTAATAAAATTATATATATAATTTTGAATTATGTTGAAAGATCCATTGTACAGGGTTCATCGGTTCATCGACATTTCGAAACAACATATGTGGTTATGAATGTAAGAATATATGGTTACTCGTTAGGTTGAATGTAATAATGATAAGAAAGTCTAATTCACCGAGAAATAATATATATATAAAAGCTAAAAGAGAAACCTAAAGATAGAAAAGGCTAAATCAAACTTTTAGGTAAATAAAATCTTTCAAAAGTACGAATTTCATCAACTTTTTCCCTTTCCGCAAAGATTTAAGACTTCTGCGATTTGAATCCATTGCATGGGTTTTCTTAAATTTAAGAATCAAGATACATGGCAAGGCCGGTTTCTTAAAAATTCCTTAATAACAAATTAATATTATTCGAAGGGTGGTTATATAAATGATGTAAGAAATCACATAGGAATCAAGGTATATATTAGGGTTTCTTAAAAACTCATGGAGTAGCATAGTGATATTATTCTAATGGTCATAATGGTCGGTTATATAAATGACAGTGAAAAATCACTTGAGCATTATAATTTATAGTTTTTTTTGGCTAATTTATTAGTAATAATTTTAAATAGATAAATTAGGGAATGAGAAGAAAAAAAATATTATGATTTTTTTCTAGTTGATTTTCAACTTTAATTACTCTGTAATTTTTAATATTTTTTTTCAAATATAAACATAATGTTAACAATTATTGTTTTCTAAAATTTGCTAATGCTTTTATTTTTAGGTGTTTGGAAGAAAGAAAATCAAAATCAATAATAATATTGAGAATAAAACAAGAATGTCTCTTTTTATCCAACATCATTTGGAGCATATATAGATTAGTTAAATTATGGGATAAGATTTAAGATTCAAATTTCAAAATTCCATATCTCAATTTGAAAGGTTATTATTTATTGAACACTTTTATGTTGATAGTCTAAAATAAATAATATGTTTTTTTAAAAGATGTTTGTTTCACCAAAACAAATGTGTTATTTGATAATAATATTCAAAATAAATGTGTTATTTGATAATAGTATTTAAATGTGTGATTTGATAATAATATTTAAATGTGTGACTCGATAATAGTGTTTATTTTTACATTGATGATAATATTAAATTATGTTATATTTTACTTATGCATACCTAAAAACTTATACATACATAAAAACGTGATCTCTTATGATGTAAAAAATCATTAAAAATTGAAAATATATAAGTATACATGCATGATACTTAATTTTAAAATATAATTAGGAAATAAGTTCCATACATGTTGAATAAAGACTAGCATTTCTTTCTTATAAAAGAGTCTTCCTTTGTTGAGACAACTATTATATAAAGCTCAAAATATTATGGATATTGTCCTTTTGAACTTTTAAAACAAGCAACAAATACCTAATGCTTGAGAGTTATATTTGAATTTTTAGTCTAACCTAATTAAGAACAATAGAAAAATCAAGTACATAAGTAAATTGAGTAATTAGGTAAAATTAATAATCATTATAATGACCAATAAGATTAATGAAATTTTGATACTTGATTTTATAAATAGTTATTATAATGATTAATATAAATAATATTGTTGTTTTGATATTCAATTTTGATATTGGAAATACGCTCATCAAAAATAAAAATAAAAATAAAATTTAATATTTAATTTTAACATTAACTATATTTTTATAAAAAAATATGAAATACATATATCCAATATCAAAATATAAAGTATATTTATGAATATCATAAAATTCAAATTCCACAATCAAGTTCTTGCTTAAGTTAACAAAATCCCCCTAAAATTTTATTAAAAAGCTACTTACAACAAAATACAGTAACAAACACTATTACCGAGTCATCACTAAAAAAATTTCTTCATATAAAATAACATTTTCTTCGTATAATTTGTAGTTACTCAAAACCAATTACGTTATAAAATCTCTAAAAATTCCTACAATTCATGCAATTTCAGTGACTTTTAATGATATAGTGAACCTTGTAACTAGTAAGGACAACTGTAAAAACTAATTACGTTATAAAATCTTATAAGTGTTTTCACAATTAATGCAATTTCCACAACTTTTAATAAAGGACGGCTGTAATGATGCATATAAAAGTAAGAAAATATAAGTGGTAAAATGAGTTGAATAAACTACCAATCAGATTGGTCAACAAGTTGATGAAGATTATATATTAGTGTTTTTTTTTTTTATAGCAACGGGTATTTTTATTTAAGTGACGGCAAACTAGCTGCCGCAGGCTATTACAGGGCTACTCTGTCTAAGATCGCTTTCCGTTTTATAAAAATTGAGATTTCTTTCCTTGTTACAGAGAATGAGAACGCCGAGAAGAGAGCGTCTCGCGATGGCTAAATTTGCTTAAGGAATTGCACTGAGATTGCAGAAAGGGGCATGGGTATGCGTTGGAGCTTGAATTAGAGAGGCATCCTGTTTTTCCTCCGTGTTAGCTTGCAGTGTCTTAGCATTGCTTCTTAGATTGCCAAGAGGAGATCCATCGCACCGGCCGGATATGCTTGTAGATCCCATATAAAGTACAACCGAGGCTTTTCTGCTGCTACCTTTGATGTTGTCTTCGTGGCCCGCCCAGAACTTGCCCAGCAGATTGCAAAATGAGGCAGCGATGAAATCTGATAGAAGGAAGAGGTTGAAATTGAAGGGAGATCGTTCTGAATGTGTCTTTATAGCAGAGTCCATGATCCTTAGCAACTGTCTGCTCGATTTGGTCCGATCCTGGAGTGCTGGGTTATGAATAGTAATTTGAAACAGAGGAATGCCCGGAGGTAATGAGGGCCAGACTTCAATAGATTTATGGAATGCTTCAGATTGATTCAACATTGTTGACTAACAGAGATCTCCTACTTCGGAGAGAGCCAAGGTTGGCTTCCAAATCCGCCCGAGAGTTTAATTTCCTTAGAATATGGTAGAAGGAGATTTTGTGGAACATGGGCAGGATAAGCCTGATTTTTTTGAGTATGGAGGCTAAATGAACCTGAGAAGGGTTATTTTGGGATTTCATAGCCTGGATAATTAGCCTGGAGTCTCCAAAGGCAGAGATGGATAGGAAATTCCTCTTGATCGCCAGATTTAGACCCTGCCACAGAGCAAGAGCCTCCGCTTTGTTGTTTGATTCATTTCCCAGACCCCATGCAAACCGCAACTCTGTTGAACCTCCAGGACTCAAGAGAACCCCACCGTCGCCCGCTACTCTAGGGTTACCTTTAGAGGCCCCGTCGAAGAAAAGACAGTGATCATCCAGAGTTGATCTCCACTTAATGAACTCCTGCTCATCTAGACGAATTTCCCAATTAGAAGAGTCTATTGCGGGAGGAATGGGGTTGTCCTTATGATTTGGAACAAGCTCTTTAAGCTAGTGATCCTCCTCGCTGTCCAGGACCATTTCATTTCTTATGGCAGGGTTGGCTTCTAATGCCTCACCCAAAAGAGCTTTGATTTTAGTGATAACTCTGGCAGGGTTACATCTGTCTTCCCTGAAAATTCTATTGTTCCTCTCCAACCACAGTTTCCAGCATGTGAATTTGGGAATCCACATCCAGCCAGTCTTGAGAAGGCTTTTTTTGGAGAGACAGAACGGAGATAATTTGGCCCAGTTTCGAAGGAGATTTGGTATATTTCCGGGGAGCTCTATTTTGTCAGATCCTAACATCAGGACACCCCTCCAAAATTCTTGAGCAAAGGGGCACATTAACAACAGATGATTAGCTGTTTCTTCATCCGACACACATAGGGGTCACCTGGAGGGCCCTTCCATTCCACGCCTTCGCAGATTATCTCTAGTGAGGATACTTTTATGCGCCAATGTCCAACAGAAGAAGTCAACTTTGGGAAGAGAAGGAAAGGCCCAAATAAATTTCCATTGAATTGGATCCGGAGGAACGTTTGGGACAGCCATCATGCTTTTGTAACCTTTTGAAGCTTAGTATGATCCTGAGAGTGAGCCCCACCCTCGTTTGTCTTTAGAAGTAGCCTTTGAAGGAGATTTTCCTTGGAGCAAATCTAGCAATAACGATGCTTCTCCCTCCAGCCATTGAGGAACCTCCCCTAGATTCCAGCTGTCCCAAAGACTTCTTGCATCATCCGTCCAATTGGAGATGTCCCAAAGGGTTTTCAAATTGCAGCCCTGAAGCCAAGCTTTAATATTTATGAGATCTTCCACCTAGTTCAAAGGTTGATCACCTAGGATCGAATCATCCCATATTCTTATTTTTTTCCCATTACCTGGGATCCAGTATAGCTTGTGGCTGAAGTGCTCCATTGCTGTGAGACAGAGTTTGAAAACCGAGGATCCTTTGGTTGTTCTTGGAGGCTGATCCAAGCACCTCAGACGCTGCCCATGAAAATATTTCTTCCACAGGACTCTCTTACTCCAACTAGGTTTCCCAGAGACAATGTTCCAAAGGAGCTTGGAGCCCAGAGCAAGGTTTTGGGTAGCCAAATATCGCATTTGGAGACCTCCTTCCAAGAATGGCATCTTAAGAGTGTCCCAATTTACTAAATGAAGCCTTCTTTCATTATTTTCCCCCCCTTCCCACAGAAATCTTCTTAGAAGACCATCCATTTTACTGATAAATATTTTAGGGGCAAGAAGGATGGAATGCTGATATAATGGCAGACTTATGAGAATAGATTTCATAAGGATTACCTTCCCAGCATTATTCAACCATGAGGCTCCCCAAGCTTGAATTCTGAGCTTTAGCTTGTCTAGCAGGGGCATCCAGTGGGCTACTTTAGGTTTGGATTTGAAGATTGGGATCCAAAGATATTTAAATGACTCCCAGGTCCGGGTTCCTTCCATTTCTAAGAGCCTTTTTATGTCCGTCAATTCCTTGATCGAGCAATTCCAGCCATAGATTGTGCTTTTTAGATAGTTGATCTTGCTGCCCGAGACCTCCCTGTAAATGTCCAGCTCCTTCTTGAAGGACCTTGCAGAATTTATGCTTGCTCCTCCAAGCAATAATGTATCATCAACGAACTGGGCATGGTTTATGTCTTTGACATTGTGAGCCATTCTAAGGCCTGGCAGAGTTTGGATCTGTTGACTGTAGTCTAGCTGGAAGTTGAGCACTGAGGCTTGAATAACGTAAAGGAGCGGGGACAAAGGGCAACCTTGTCTTAGACCCCTTGAGGCTTGGAAGAATTCTGTTGATCGACCATTAACCAATGACGCTATCCAGGGGGAGGCTATGCAGGCTTTCACCCAACTTATGATGGCTATTGAGAAGCCCAATTTCTTCATCACAGTAAACAGGAAATCATGTCTCACCCTATCAAAGGCGTTTGCCAAATCGAGCTTAATAACCATACCTTTCTCATTGCGTTGGCAGCTTGAGTGAACTACTTCTTGCACCAGCACAATATTGTCCAGAATCTTTCTCCCTTTGATGAATCCTCCTTGATTTTCAGGGATGATGACCGACAGAATTTTCTTGAGGCGGTTGGCTATTATTTTGGTAACCAGCTTATAACTAGTATTACACAAAGGGATGGGCCGAAATCTTCTAAAATCGGAGGCGCCTTTCTCTTTCGGGATCAAGGCAAGGAAGGCCGAGTTGATGCTGCCTCCAATCTTGGCACATGACTGAGATTTCCTGACCATTCTCAGGAGATATTTTTTTATTGTGGACCAGCAAGTCAGATAGAACCTTACTGTGAACCCATCAAGGTTAGGAGCTTTATCCGGTTCCATGCAATCCAAAGCTTTCTTGAGCTCATTCATACTGATCAGAGCAGTCAGCATAGAATTATCAGAGTCTTGAACACAATGAGGAATTAGTTCAAACAGATAGGCATGAAGATCGATAGGAGGGTCTTTAGGCGCCGAGTAAAGGTATTTGAAGAAAGAGTGGGATGCTCTCTTTATGCCTTCAAAATATTTAACCACAATGTTTTGATAATGAATTTCAGTTACTGTTTTGAAGTGCTTGCGAGCTTCGGCTTACTTATGGAAGAAGCTTGTATTTTTTTCTCCGGCATGTAACCAAGGATTTCTGGACTTCTGTCTCCAGAACTCTTCTTCTTCCCTACTTGCTCTATGGAAATCTTTTTGCAGTTCAACTTATTTTTGAAGGAGGCTTTGAGATACAGTGGATTTCTCCATTGCTAATTGATGGACAGCAAGGTTGTCAAGAGTCTCCTTTCTTTTGGTGGTGGGTTTTTTCAACCTTTTAGCCCACTCCTTGAGCCCTCTTTTAAGGCCCCTCAATTTTTCTTCCCACACAAAGAATGGGGATCCTTGGACTTGCCGATTCCAAGCCTCTGAGACCACCTCCTGAAAACCATCTTGCTAAATCCAAAAAGGACTGAATCTAAAGGGAATGGGGCCAAGGTTTCCATCCAGGGAGAGCTCAAGCAGAATGGGTTTATGATCAGAAGTGTAGTTTGGAAAGATTTTAGAGGTGGCCATTAGACCACATGTCAAGAAAGAGGTTTGGACGAGGAATCTATCCAACCGAGCAGCAATATGGCTGGGGCCTATTCTTTTGTTGGACCAGGTGTATTTCCCAGATGTGGGCTTGATATCCTCCAGATCCCAGCCCAACATAAGGTCTTCAACCCATTCTATAGCTGGGTCCCTGACCAGGGAGCCACCCTTTTTCTCTTCTACAGCTAGCATAACATTCAGATCACCTGCAATAATGATGTTTTCTGGATTGTGTAATAAAATATAGGACTGGAGCGAGTCCCAACAATTTTTTTTCTCAACTGGTAAGACCGGAGCATATAGATTGAACATACTTACTTGTTGGCCAGATTCTTTGTGGAGGAGCTTAGTGAAAAGCTAGTGGGGGTAACTTTCTTCATGAATCAGATCATAAATGGAGTTGTCCCAGAAGGAGGAAATCCCTCCAAAGGCGCCTCTAGCACTAACAGCTCTCCCTTGGCCTTTATGCCAAAAAGCTTTGCTAGCTTGGAGGAGAAGAAGATCCTCCAGCTTTGTCTCCTAGATGAGAAGGATTTCAGGCGAATACATCCTCACAATGTCTTTCAGGGCTTCTCCTTTCAGCCTGCTACATAACCCTCTGCAGTTCCAGGAGACATATTTCATTATTTACTGGGTTGGGAGGTTGTGGCTCCTTTTGGAGCCTTGCCATGCTTGCGCCCAGATCTGGTATTCATCATTCCTTTGAGAGTTTTCTGGGAGCCTTTGAGTACATCCAGATAAGTTTTTTTCTCTCTTTGTTTCTTCTTGGATTTTTGGCCCCTAGCCGACTTGATAGGGGTGACTTGCGAGCTGTCTGATTCAGAGTCTCTCTCTTTTGTTTCTCCCCCAGAATCGGAGGCAAGACTAATGTGCTCCTTGTTACCTTTGTTTCCCCCTTGATCATCATCTGCTGGGGGAATGATTGTTTCTACACCAGTTTATTTTACTTTCTTCAACATGTCTTCTGGTTCTTCTTAGGTCTCAATGGCTTCCACCTTTTCACTTGAGGAGGAGCCTTCTTTTGGAGCTTCTTTGACCTTTGGTTTAGTCTGGGGCTTCCCCAATGGCCCAGAATTTTTCTTCTCTGTTGGCCTTGGGATAGCCTTGCCCTTTTTTATCTCTTTCCATCCTTCTTCTTCCACCTTGTCCCCTGTTGGGGCCTTTGGGCAGTTTCATTGGAAGTGTCCATGTTCATGATAGGTTTTGCATTTGAAGGGCAATTGCTCATAGTACAACTTTTGATAATGATGCCATTCTCCAACTATAAGTTTTACTGCTTCAGGCAGACCAACTTCCAAGTTGACTTCCACACAGATTCTTGCGCAGGTGTATTGGCCTTTGTTATCTGCTTTGTCAATGAATAGGCCCAACCCATTTCCAATCTTCTGCAAGGAGTGAAAGCTCCAGCAGTGGATCAGGAGGTTGGGGAGCCGGACCCAGACTGGGACCTCCTTAGGGACATCGACTGAAGGATCGAAGTCAGGGGACCATTTATTAAGATACAGACCTTGATTTCCCATGAAATACGGACCATTTCTGAATACCAGAGCTTGATCTTCTTTGGTGGTGAATTCGAAGATGAAATAGCCTCTTCCGACAGCATAGCAGATCACATTGTTTTTTTAGCTAAGGCCTCTAGTTGTGTTGAATCCAGTCATCAGTAGTTTTTGTAGATGGCCAGCGACCCATAAATTGGCCAACCAACCCTCTGTCAGCTAGGGCTAGGGCAATTTTTATCGGTTGATCCTCTGGTAGGGCAATCTCAGGAATTTCCTCCATTTTTTTGATGAATTTAGGGACATTAGGGATCGAATGTTTCTTCCCTTTCTGCATTAATAGTCTTCGAAAGGCATCCTCAGAAGAGATCGAAGGGGTGGGAGAAGGCTCCCCACCCCCAGGCGCGCTCATGGCGGCGGCTATGGCTTCTCTGTGGCCGCAAACCTATTCAGACGCTCACTGTGCATGCGCGAAAAAAAAAAAAATGAGCAATCCCTTGTTAGTGATATATTATAACACTTTATAATTTATATAAATATTTTATTTTAGTTAAAGTATTTATTTTTAAGAATTAAATATTGATGATAATGATTGTTTTTATGATAAATGAGTAATTTTAAAATATTTTTTGAAATAAGTGTTGCTGAATGTTATGTTTTTAGAAGGATTGTACATTGATATATGAAGTGGAAAATTTAATTGTTTATTAAGAGATAAAGACTTCATAAATTTTTAGTGAGTAGTAACCTAATCCCTATTAATTTTAGACTGATGCAGGAGCATCCAACTCAGGGTAGACAAAAGGACAGGTGTTTGTCTTACTGTTACGTTTGATTTGTGAACACGTCATTGAACCTGGGTTTGATTTTATTTTTATTTTAGAAATTACATCATTAGGGTCTAAAGGTCACTTAAGTTATGTAGTTATCACTTAAAGTTTTCTTTTAGTTTGTATTTACAAATCATGCTTAGGTTAAAAGAACAAATGACAAGAACGTAACTATAACAAACTACTAACATTTTCAAACTGAAAACTGTTTTCAATACAGTGATACAAAAGGAAGAAAAAAATACATTTGCAAGGTTGATTTCCATCACATAGAGAGAAAGAGAATAACAAAACGAAACAGAGATTTTGTTTTAGAAAAAAAAAACCATCTATGTCTATAAATTTGCAGCCAAATATTGTTGTATTATTTTTCTTCTGTCTATTGATATATTATTGAATGTGAAAACATTGACAAATTTTGTGACGGTAGTAAGAATGAATTAAAGTATCACTGAAATTAAAGCGCACGGGATTAACTTACAACACAGGCACCGGAGAAATCAATAATAAACGATGAGGTGAAAGCATAAGTTTCGGGGCAAGTCCATGCAAGCGAGAGAACTTCACAAACACTTACGAAATTAACAAACAGATAATCATACGCAGGTATCATAAATTTTCTTTTCATATTGACAGAATTTAACAAAAACGTTTCCATTTATTATAAATATAAATGTCTCTGTTGAAGAGTCCCGAAGGACTACAAACAAGTACTACATATCAGAGTTACAGGTTGGGGTTTCAAAACCCAAAACCAACAGTGTCTTAACAGAAAGACAAGCAAATAGACCGATAAGCGGAAACAGAACAGAAGAGATTGAACGCAGGGTTGTGTTACAAACCCTGGTCTTTTTTTTTTCTCGCACATGAGAAAGGCTCTGATAATTGGATTAAACATAACAGAAGTTACAAAGAGGGGCGAGGAACAGAAACCTTGTTCTATGACCAGTCAAGTTACAAACTAACAGAGATATACAAAGAGGCAACCGTACCCATTTATTTTGGGGTCAATAACTATAAAGGCGAGAAGATCTCGAGCGGCCGAAGACTGAAACCACCTGCAGAGGAAACGAAGACACCAAGGTTTAAAACTCAGACAAATTACAAGCTTAGTATTGATATTAAGACAAGAGAAAGTAATTAAGTTGCAAAGTATAGTTACCTAGGTGAAGAAGACACCGAACTGAAACGAAGAGTTGGTCAAAAATCCGCAAGGGCCTGCTCATAAGCAGCAAGGACATTAGAGCCAAATAAAAATACTGGAAACACTGAATCATGGAAGGATATCTTACCTTTCGAAGGAGAAGTTGAACTGAGGCAAGCGTCGAAAGAAACCCTTGGAGATTTTCGACATGTAAGTATCAGAAAGAGTCAGTTAAAACCCCAGTAAAATTTGAGGCAGAGCTCAAAAAAAGTTGTGGACCGAACAGTAAACAGAGGAGGCAAATAAGTGAAGAAACCAGAATATTACCACTTTGCGAAGGATTGCTGAGTGCCATTAAAAGAATTTGGCAAGAAAGTTTGCCACAGATAGAAATTGAAAGATCCGAACAAAGCACTAGATTGGCAGAACAAACACAGAGTAAAAACCCTCATAGTATCGGAACATACAGAACGGAACCCTCACAAAGTCGAAAAAGTGAAAATGAAGAACGACTGAGTAGTGTTAGGGTTTGAGAACAGCGTGGGAGAAGAGAACTTCGAGAAACCGGGACAGATGTCAGTTCAAGCCAGCCACCAGGGTGAGAGCAATAAATCGACGGGATATTTGTAAATCAAACCAATCTGCTACCATATCATACGGGTTCACAAATTTCGAAAACAATAATTCATGTTTATCCGAATTGTAATGTTGTGATATATTTTAATCAACCATATAATATAATTTTGAGACCTGTATTAAGTTTCATTTAAATAGTTTGAGCACATATTTGGAGTTAAGGGTTGGGCCCCATCATAGACATTTACACTTTTACATTTATATTTGCTTTCATAAAACTAATAAACATTGAAATACTTACTTCATGATACATCTCACATTATTAAGATTTAAAAAGTAATCATAAAGATTAAGTAATTATAATATTTTTTTAATTATAAAAAAACTAGTATATGAATTAAACATATATACATTTAAAAAATGTATATCAAGAATCTTAACCGTGGAGACTCTTAACCTGTAAATAATTTTTGGTACAAAACTATGGATTATCAATACAACATGTTCCAAAAACCATAACTTATTTCATATGACACTTGTTTATATGACATTTTCTAAATCAATTAATTTAATTAAAATGATAAAAAGGAAATAAAACTACTTTTGAGATAAATCTCAACCTTTGATGTATAACTATTACTAAAAATATTATATAACTACTATTAAAAATATTAGAAAATATTTGGTGGAAGTTAAATCTCTACCATCCACCTAAAATTATTGATAATTAAATTCAAATTATGAAAATCCTATTAAAAACTGCTATTTGATTTTGATAATATAGACATTCCTATAAAAAATAATTAAAAAATATTATATAATTTTGATAATAAGTCAGCATAACATCTTACACTTAATATCTTTATTGATCAATAAAGAAATTTCGAGGCTGGTAACTTCAAATTAATGAATTTCATGAATGTCATAAACTCCATTTCAATAATTCATTGACCAATCATGTAAACAAAAATCTTACAATATTTCTCCACCGCCATTAAAATTGGGATTTAAATAATGTTAAAACATGATCACTCTCTAATGATTGATTTCTTAACTGTGCTAATTAGTGCAACTAGATAACTATTATCTGAAACCATCTTTACATTTTTTTTTCTGATGTTAAATGATTCCATAAATATATATTCTACATGTAAAATTTTGTTCCACGATTATGGAATCATCCCAATCACCTCTGATAATGAGTTTACCTTCTTAAGTGCTATCTTTTGTTCCACAATTATGGAATCATCCCAATCACCTCTACTAATGAGTTTACCTTCTTAAGTGCTAGCTTATAGAAGAACATGGAGAGGATATGATGGTTGGAGATGGCTAGATCATTGTTAGGAGGGACACATAAATAATGTTATCCAAAGATTGAGCAGTTTGCAATCCTGTATATGCAGGATTTGACATTTATGGTAACTTAGAATTCATGTTTTATGACCTAATGAAGCTTGTTTTTGCACCTCACAGGAAAATATTTTTTTCTACTTCCTTTTGGAGGAATGATTTCCTTAAGCAGTTTGGAATTTCATTCCCAATGATCCAACATTGGTTGAATCAACATTGGAGAGGCAACATGGAGGTACTTGATAGGCCAAGGATTCCTTTGATACTAACGTTTCGCCACAAGGAGAGGATTGCATCGTCTTCTAGTAATTCATTGAAAATCAAGAGGGTTCATAAGGAGAATGACCATAGTGTGGAGCCATAAAACAATTTGGAGAGCCTTAAGGGCTTCCAAAGGTAAATGGAGGAGGATGTAGAAGTATTCAACACTTTAGTTGGGACTAAACATGAACTTTAATATAAATAAGAGATTTTTTGTGTAGATGTTGGATAAACCCAACAAAAAATGAACAATAAATTGAGGATGCATCCTCCAATATTGCCTAATAATTTAAATTTTGTTAGATCAAGAATCCCTGAAGGGGAATGGGAATCTAAGGACCCAGAAACCATGAAGGGGAAAGAAAAGATTAAGAAGAAATATCTAGAGTGTAGCACTAGTGAACTGCCAATGGAAGATTATGTAGGGAAGGAAAACAATCTCGGTGTTGATTAGAGTGTGTCTGGAAATGAGAATTTGTGTTTAAAGGAAAATGTCACTATAAATACTCAACAGGAGATATATGCAAATGAACCCATTAAATTTGTGGTTTTGAAGGGGACAAAAAATGTACACAGTGAAAAAGGTTTATAAATATAGTATTCATGCTCATCAAATTGAAATTCACAAGGTAGGTCATCCTAGATCAGAAGTGAAACTTTTGAAAGAAAAGTAACAACATTTGAATTCCAAAAGTGGTATATAAAGAAACTAAACCTTCACATCCAACAGTTTTTCACAAGAAAATCCAGCAGAATATGGACATAATTTTTCCTAAAGTGAGGTATGAGAAAATAATTCCTACACGTTCCATTGAGGTCAAGAAGGAAAATTATCAGCTCTTACACATAAGGCTTCATCCTAAACATGATAAATGGAAGGAGAAAATGAATCTTTCATAGCTCAAGGAGCATATGTCGAACATTCAGGAAAAAATTGATAATACAGAGGGAAAGAAACATGTTGAATATTATACATCGACTATGCCAGATGGCTAAAGTGTAGCTCAATATGAATTTAAATAATCTCATGTTTCTAGTGAAAATGAGAGAACGAGGGAGGGATCTATGATTTTTCCATCATTAAGGGATCCCTTGCCGAGCATTCATATTCTTAGTGATATGGATGAGAAGAAACATGAAACATATGAAACATAACCCATCATATATGGAAGAGGTGTGGTGACAACATACAACTAAATATGTAGAAGCTAATTTTTCTAGTCAACATTAGATAAATAGGGGAAAATTGATTAATTTTGCACATTTAAAGGAGCCAATTCCAATTTTTTGTATCAAAGTCAAGCATACAAAATAATGGAGACATGGTGAATGAAAGTTTTCAACCTTACAATAGGCCTTGAAAATGCATAATGTTGAATGTGTGGAATCCAATTTCCTTGATAAACATGAGAAGTCTAGTGAAAAATCATGGAATTCGGCAAATGTCAAGAAGCCTATCTCAATTGCCATACATTTAGGTATGAAACATACGGAAGAAGAAAAGAAGGAAAAGGGAACTTATCAAGAAGAGATAATACTTTACAAGTAGAAGTTGTTGAAAAGGCTAAAGAGAGCTAAGCAGCATAATTAAAGATAGAAGATGACTCTTCGGACAATGGGTGAGTTGAGAATTTTGGAATCCAGATGAGCCACATTAGCTCACTCATTCAATCATGCACTAAATATATATATATATATATATATATATATATATATATATATATATATATATATACAATAGTGATATGGAGACAATGTATTCGACATAAACAAGAGAAAGCCAAAATTATAACCCGAGAGAGTTATGGGAAGAAAATAATTCCAGTTGTAAGGGAGAGTTAGAGTTCCGTGAGTAGTATTAGAGGAATTGAACATTATGAATGTGATGTAAGGAATTCATTTCCTGGAAGGGTGAAGTCTACCCAACCTGTCACGAAAATCAAGTGCATCCTTCACGTAAAAAAATATTCAGCATGCATATTTCCTCATCTAGAGGTCCTGAATACTTTGGCCTAATTGTCTCATCAATTAAAAAAAAGAACAAGTTACATGCAATCAATAACAAAGAAGTTGTTCCACAAAAATAATGAAGATGGATATTTTGATTTTAGGTCTAGTATTTCAGTGAACATAATTCTCCACCCCTTATTTTGCAGGAGTTGGAATTGAGAAATTTTCGACTACCGCATTCGTTGAGAAATCCCACATAATAAAATCTAAAGAGATTCCTCAATGTGTTTGCCTTTTGACATTCAGTTGCTCTGCACTTTTCTTTCTAGCAGTCTCTTTATCCATCCCCTTAAGTTCAATAACTCATAAAGCACTATACAAAAGTCACTTAACTATTTCATCAGTTGAATAAAAGGGTTCTTTTTGATAAGGTATGTTGGAGAGGAATCTGTTATTTAAAAGATCAAGAAAAGAATTTTCTTTCAAAACCAAAATCTACTATCAATGGTGAAGGAATTTCTTACATTTAAAAGTTTCTACCATTCTTCTCACTACCAAATTTGGTTGTTGCTTTTTATTTGATGGGAAAATAAACGATTTTTGAAATGAATTAAGGAATGAAGTCATTTCTTGCAAGGGTGAATTCTACAAAACCTAGTTATAAAAACCAAGTGAATCCTTCATGTACCAAAAACATGAGCATGCAGATTTCCTCATATAAAGGTCATGAGTACTTTGGCCCAATTGTCTCCTCCATTATGAAAAAATGAAATTTACATGTAATGAATAACAAAGAAGTTGTTCCACATCAATCATCAAAATGGATATCTTGATTTGAGGTCTGGTAGTTCACAGAACATAATCTCCACCCCTTATTCTGGAGGAGTTGGAGCTAAGAAAGTTCTTCTACCTTATCAGTTGAAGAGGCACCACATGAGACAATTTGGAGGGATTCCTCAATGTGATTTCCATTTGACATTCAATCATGCTACTCTTTTTTGTCTATCAGTCTCTTTACCTTTTCCCTTAAATTCAATAACTATGAAAGCACTAGAAAAAATACACTTAGCTATTTAAATCAATTGAATAAATTTAAGGGTCTTTCTTAAGGGTATGTTGGAGAGGAATATGTTATTTAAAATATCAGGAAAATAATTTTCTTTCAAAACCAAAATGTACTATCACCTAGAAAGGGAGTTCTTACATTTAAAAGTTTCTACCATTATTCTCACTAGCAGATTTGATTTTTTTTCATTTTTTTCGATGGGAAAATAAATGATTTTTAAAAGGAACTAAGGTCTCAAATTTTGATCCTTAAATGAGTGACTAGATTCCCTAATTAAGAGTTGATTTGTTTTTCTTAGTTTTGGGTATTGATGTTGTTTGTTATTATGATGAGATGTAGAGATCCAAAGCAATGGAATATTGGTAGTTCAAAGAGGAATTATGGAAAGAGGATTGTAGATAATTTACTAATATAAATTTATTTTCCCTAATATTTATTAAGCATCCCCAAGGGTTAAAAAAGGTCCAAATGTCCCTTATCCATAAAAATTGTTGATTAAGATGACTCTATACTCTATGTTCAAATGACACGTGAAGATGGATAGCATAAATATTAAAATTATACATCATACTTGAGCTTCTTAGTAGTATTTTATGATGTACAACCTCTCATAGTGATAAAATACTATGCCATTAAAGCATTCCACCTATAAAGCAAAGTCAGAGTTCCATAAGTAGTATCAGAGAAATTCAACATTAGGAATGTGATAGAAGCAAGTCATTTTCTAGAAGGGTGAAGTCTTCCCAACCTGGTTATAAAAACCAAATGCATCCTTCACTTAGCAAAAAATAAGCTTGAAAATTTCCTCATATAGAGATCCTGGGTACTTTGGCCCAATTGTCTCATCTATTATTAAAAAGCGCAACTTACATTCAATCTATAACAAAGAAGTTGTTCCACGACAATCACCAAGATGGATATTTTCATTTACGGTCCAGTAGTTCACTAAACATAAATCTCGATCCCTTATTCTAGAGGAGTTGGAACTGAGAAATTTCATACTACCTCATCAGTTGAAGAAGGCCCACATGAGAAAAAGAGGTTTCTCAATATGATAGTCATTTGACATGCAGTCACTATGTTATTTTTTGTCTGGGAGTCTCTTTACCTATGCCCTTAAGTTCAATAACTCAGAAAGCACTAGACAAAAGACACTTACCTATTTCAATTAGTTGAATAAAAAGGTCTTTCTATAGGGTGTGTTGGAGAGGAATATATTATTTAAAAGATCAAGAAAATAAGTTTATTTCAAAATCAAAATTTACTATCACCAAGGAAGGGAGTTCTCACATTTAAAATTTGCTACCATTCTTCTCCCTATTTGTTGCTCTTTGTTTGGTGGGAAAAAAAAAATTGAAAATTTTCTAGGAAAAATATGAGTAAAGAAACAAAATTAAATAAAAAATTTACTTGTTTCTTTTATGCTACTCTTCCTATGCTACAACCTTAAAGCATTTCTTTTGCAACATGTGGAGCAATTGCTAGTATAAATTCTACTCACAAGAATACACTCTTCTTGAAAACTTAACAAAACATTAAACACATTCATGTAACCCTCATAAATTTTATAAATTCTATTCACAATGTACACTCACAATGTACACTCTCCTTGAAGGGATTAACAAAACTATTATATGCATTTTGGTGAATTTGCACTTCTGGATCTGGAGTTGTACAAAAATCAGGTTCTCCATGTTTTACTTTTGGTGGTTAAGTTGTGTAGTAGAGTAGATAGTTTTTTTTTGTTGTTGTTAGTTTTGATTGAATGTTGTCAGTATGGATCAATATAGGTGTGATGTCAGGTGGGAAAAGTAAATTGGGGTTGTATTAAGAATTGGGAACTGCTATTACATGTTGAAAGTTTGCTCAACCGACAATTTCACTTCAATAACAGTCCAATTCTGAATCCTGTGTTGATGTAAAGCAAGACCTTTAACAATTTGGAGCCAAAATCCCACTGTAAAGAACAAAGCCTTTCGAATTTACAATATAGAACAGATGAATCTGAAACACATAACACAAAGAATATAGAACAACGTTTATTGAAACTGAAACACATAATACAAAGAATAAAGAATAAATGAATCTGCACACAACGTGCTGCAAAGAAAAATAGCAAATCTAAATAAGTGTGACCCGTATACAGTGGAAGCAAAAGTTTATCTGTGATAGTAAACTTTGCATTTTGTGCCCTGGAAGGCCCTAGCCGTGTTATTAAGGGGTAACGAAAAGCGGCACTTGGCTTTCATGGTGAAGCGCCTAGATTTGATTTTGCCCACTTTCATCCGAATCCGCGACCGCATCCTCACTTCCACCTCCACCGCGTCCTGGGATTTGTCAGAAGACAAGCTATTCGATACTGTGGAGGGCAAAATTAGAGATGGATCAGATGTTAAAACGGCATCTACAGTACTGGTATTCTTGTGGCCCTGATAGAATCCCTCCACCTGGGTATACCCAATCATTTGTGATCCTCCATAATATGCAGAAAATTGCAGAACATCATAGTAGATGCCGATTTTTTTATTTCCATTGCGAATACTCATCATCAACGCGATGCTGCTGTTCAGCCCGTTGCCAGTCACATTGAGTGTTGGGACAGAGACGGAGTCCACGTAGACCTTGGGCGTGCTGGGCCGCAACACCAACCAGATAACAAGCGCAGCAATGCCGATGACAAGTATGAAGGTTATTACAAATCTGAGGAGGCAGCAACAGCAGGAGCCGCCATGACTGCGACGAGGGCGAGGGAGTTTGTGAGAGGCACTATGTGGGGTCCTTCCAACAGGACCTCCATAGGAGGCTCCATTGAATCTCGGCTCTGCATCTCCCGCCATTCAAATTAATTTGAAATTCTTCCACCAATTCTATGCTCGAAACTGCGAATTGGGATTTTACAAGAAGAGAAAAGGCAATACAGAAACTTGATATACAGGAGAATTGCAATGCAATCGAGCGCACCGTTTGAAGAATAATTGTGAGTGAAGTTACAGTGCAGGATATGGATATTTAAGGCGAACCAGCAGAGACTAGGCACACGGTTTGATTTATTCAATACACGGTTCGTTTCCTGTCTGAGGCTTTTGGTAGGTTAGGGTCAGTTTCGTCGAAATTCTGAAGGATCCAAACGCGTCATACGTTGCTTAGCAGTCAGAAACTCCGCTGAGCCTTCGCCCATTTTTTTCGAAAATACTACTTACTGTCATCTCCATACCATCCAATTCTTACTATGGATCACATGAAACCCCCTTGTACCGTTTGGACACAGACTTTGTTTCCACGGATAGCATTCGGCATACCATGTTAGAAAAAAGGGGCGTGACGTGTTTCTTGGGTGGACATCTTCTTTCGTGGTTATCGGTCCCTTTCAACACGGGAGTGACATGTTTCTTCGGCAGACATCTTCTTTCGTGCTTATCCATCCTTTCCAGTTGAAAGCGATGTTTTATGAGAGCCTTCCACCTTTGACATGACGGAAATGGTAACGTACATATGAGGGAATGTGAGTTATTTGATCTATTAACACATTAAACAAATGAAAATGTAAAATAATGGTTCACTCACTTGCCCATGAAACAAATGTTTTATTGGCATTGAGCTCCAAGATTTTTCACTTGTACCCATTTACCAATCTAGATATAGGCTCACATTTCACAAAGCCCACCTTCAAGCATGGGTCTTACTATGATAAGTGATTGTCTTTCCCAATGTGAGCAACTCTTAAAGACAACATGCAAATATCGATTGTGAAAGTGCCAACGCTAAACAACACATTTGGAAATGTTATATAAGCTATTAACTTTGTTACATTCACTAAAAATATGGAGCCATAATATGCATTTAGTTTACAAATATGGATTCATTTTTACAATGTTGAGCATTGTATATTAAATCAACCAGATAAGTTATTGAAGTTAGACCAAGAGCCTAATATGATGGGTTGATCACATGAGAAGGTAAGACATTTAAAATTTATTTGTGATTTTTTTTTGGATATTTAGTTAAGAGTAGTTACGAACATCTATTTAAAAGAAATTTTAAACAGTTAAGGATATGATTTTATAGTTAGTAGGGAGTTAGAGCTAATTAGATTTGGAGTGAGAAAATTTGTTCACATGGGTGAACTTATTTATTGGACATTTTTTTTTAGTTTCGAAGAAGAAGAACATTTTCTTAAATTTGTTGGTGTGGGAGAAGTGTAAATTGTTTTGCTTTCCCTGTGAGACTCAAGTTAAGGGATAAAAATTAATACATTCGCGAGATCAATCTGTGGGAATTGATCCTTAATCTGTGTGAACTGGTTGTGGCACGTGGAGTTAATAGTTAACTGAGCAACACTCACTCTTGGACAAGTGTTTATTAATTAGCAAGTCAAATTTGTAGGTATGTATCAAATAGTTAATTGCATGTGCATTTGTAAGGTTTGTTAACAGTCAATTAATATCTGGAGATTGAAATTGATCTGGTCTTTATTCTTTAGTATATTTCCAAGAAAAATTATTGTATTGAATGGGGAATTCGTGCATTGTATTATCGTTGTTCTTTACATTTGAATGAGACTAAAATATAGACCTGGAGAACCATATTACAATTAATCTTTTAATCACTATGCTTTTGCGTAAAATCTTGTGTATTTGAAAGAGTTGTTTACATTATAAGTTCGAAGAAGGGAATTTCGCAAGAGGAAAACCGTCATCAAAATTACGGTTCAATTTCTAGTCAAAGGAAGATGAAATTCAAAATTCTGCGATCAGGGTTTTGTGCCAATCATGGCCTATTTAGTGAATTGCGGGCGGTTTTCCAAGAAAATCCTTGATTGTGGAGTTTCGAGCCAATCTCTAACCTGTGTTTTTTCAGAGTGCGTGAGTGGTAAAAATGATTTGTTGTTGAAGTCCATACTTTAACCAGTGCCTTTGTATGCAGCCTGTGAACGCCATCAATTTGTGGTATTAGAGCCTTAACACTATTTCTCTCTACAGTATAGAGAGATGCATATGCAAGTCGAAAGGGCACGATGTCGAGGAGAAAAACCCAGGGGTAATGCAGAACTCTGAGAAGAGATAAGGAGACTGCAAATTCAGTTAGAATCCATGGAAGTGGGGAGAAAGCGGGAACGTGAAGGTGGAGATGTTAGTGAGGTCGAAGAGGAACCTGGAGAAGAAGAAGGAGCACTTGTTGAAGAAGTTGTTGAGGTTAGATTTTTGAGAGCAATATTGGGCTCAAGTTCAAGACCAAAGCCTGAAATCTCCATTTATGATGCCAGTTTGAAAGTTGAGAATATAATAGACCGGATCAGTGAGATGGACAAGTATTCTGAGTATGAGGAAATTGATGAGGACAAGAGAGTCAAGTTTGCAGTGACAAGGTTGAAAGGTCATGTTGCACTATGGTGGGATAATGTGCAGGCTGAAAGAAGGAAGAAGGAAAAACCATTGATCAAGAGCTGAGATAGAATGGTGGCAAAGATGAAGGTTAAGTTCTTTCCAAAGGATTACTAGCTAACTCTCTACAGACATATTCAAAATCTTAAGCAAAAGATGATGATAATGAGGGAGTACACTGAAGAGTTTTACAAGGTGAACTTGAGAGCAGGCTATGTAGAAAATACCTCAGAGAAGACAACAAGGTATATTAATGGTTTGAGGCTGCATATCCAAGCTGAAATCAACATACTTTCTCCAAGGACAATAGAGGAAGCATATAAGTGATCCTTGAAGGCAAAAGAAAATATAGTTAGGAAGAAAATATTTGGCAGAGGACGTGGTTCTACCAGACGGAAAGGAGAGACAACTGGAAGAGGAAAGCTTCCAACACAAAAGAATGATGAAGGAATCTCAAATCAGCAAGGGCAGTCAGAGAAAGAAGGTGGAAAAAAAGGAGGAAGACTTTACCAAAGAGGTAGAGGTAGAGGAAGAGGCAGAGAGACTGTCTATCGGTGTTATAGATGTAACAAATCGGGTCACCGATCTTTTGAATGTCCCAGGAATGACAATACGGGATAGTGAGGTGCATACATAGCTCAAACTGAAGCAACAAAGGCACAAGTACCTGAGGCAAAGAATTTTCCAGAGACTAGAGAGGTGTTGATGATGCACAAAATCCTATTAAAAGTGGCAAAGGAGACTGTTGAACCAGTTCAAAGGAAATCATTATTCAAGACAATGTGTAAGGCAAAAGGAAAATGCTTCAAATTGGTGATTGATAGCGGAAGTATGAACAATCTAGTCTCCCAAGAAATGGTGGAAAAATTGGGATTGAAAAATATTAAGCATCCCACACCTTATAAGGTGTCATGGTTGCAAAAAGGACACCAATTGTTGGTGCATGAGCAAAGCGAAGTCGGGTTTCAGATAGGAAGGTATAAGGACAAGGTGCTTCTTGACATAATGCCAATGGATGCTTATCACATTCTTTTGGGTTTCCCATGGTAGTTTGATAGGAAGGTGACACATGATGGAGAAAGAAATTAGTATAAGTTCGAAAAGGATGGCGTCAAGCACACTATTGTACCATTGAAAGAGGAAGTTATAGCTGAAACAAGAAACCCCAGAAGCACTCCTACTTAGTGGAAATGAATTTCTACAACAAATGGAAGAAGAATAGGTAAGCTATGTAGTGGTTTGCAAGCCAAAGGTAGTATTTCTACACACTAAAATTGTAGATTTACCCATTGAATTTCAGGAGTTGTTGCATGAGTTTCATGATATTGTAGTTGATGAATTATCGAGTGGGCTGCCACCCAAAATAATCATCAGTCATCACATAGACTTGATACCAATAACAAGTATTCCGAAGAAGGTTGCATATCGAATTACACCCAAGAGAATGAGGAAGTGAGGAAGCAAGTCCAAGAATTGTTTGAAAAAGGACTAATAAGAGCAAGTTTGAGTCTGTGTGTCGTACCTACAATACTAAGTCCAAATGAGGGTGGAGAATGGAGAATGTGCACTGACTCCAAAGAAATTAACAATATCACCATTCATTATAGGTTTCCATTTCCACAGATGGATGATATAGTGGACTGTTTGTGTGGGGAAACTTACTTCTCAAAGATTGACCTGAAAAGTGGTTATCATCAAATTTGCATCAGAGAAGGAGACTAGTGGAAGACAACTTTCAAGACCAATGAAGGTTTGTATGAGTGGGTGGTCATGCCATTTGGCCTATCAAATTCACCTAGTGCCTTTATGCGGATGATGAATGAAGTCTTGAAGAATTTCATTCATAAGTTCGCCATTCTTTATTTGGATGACATTTTATTTTTTGTTTAACTAAATAAGAGCACTTGAGACATTTGAAGTATGTTTTAGAAAGATTGCAGCGAGAAAAGTTATTGATTAACATGAAGAAGTGTTATTTTATGAAGAGTGAGCTTGTATACCTAGGTGTTTTCATTTCTAAGGATGGGTTGAAAATGGATCCGAAGAAGATAGAGGAAATTGTAAATTGGCCCTCACTTAAGAAAAAAAATTAGGCGAGAAGTTTTCATGGCTTGGCCATATTCTATAGGAAGTTTATCGGCAATTTCAATAGCATTTGTGCACCTATCATTGACACCATCAATAATGATAGGCAACCATTTTATTAGACAGGAGCAACAGAAAAAATAAATAAAAAAAATAATAAAAAAAAAATTAAAAAAAAAAAAATCAACTATTGAAGAAGAATATCACTGAGAAGGTAGTGTTGAAGTTTCTAGACATCAATCAACCCTTTCAAGTAATATGTGATGTCAGTGGGATATTCATTAGAGTTATATTGTGCCAATAAGATAAGCATGTTGCATATTTAGAGAGAAGTTAAATGAGTCAAAACATAAATGCTCTTCCTACGACAAATAATTTTATGTGATGGTTCAAGCTTTGAAGCATTTGAGGCATTACTTGATGCCTAAGGAGTTTGCTCTATACACAGATAATTCTTCCTTACAATACATTATGTAGCAACATAAGTTGAATCATAAACATGCAAAGTGGGTGGAGTTCCTTCAAAATTTCACTTTTGTTTTGAAGCACATTAGTGGGAAGGCAAATAAAATTGTTGATGCCTTGAGTAGTAGATGTTTAATCATGTAGGAAATTCAAATAAAAATTTTAGGATTTGATTGTTTGAAGGACTTGTATGACATTGATGTTGATTTTAAAGAAGTTTTTGCAGCATGTAAGAATCCAGTCAATAGAGACAACAATCATTAGAGAATTTATGAGGTCTAAAATGGGCCTCCTAAGAAAAATGTACAACGAAAATAAAATTTATAAGAACCAATAGGATTCAAGACGACAATGTCAACCATGGGGGATGATTCACCATTTTTGGGGTAAACAAGTAAAAACATTATAAAATAATAAAATAATAAAACTACTTTTTCAACTTGTATTTTCAAGTTATCTCCCTAAGGTTTTACTCGAATTTCAAGCAGGAGTACTCGTTTGATGAAAAATTAATTCCTCATCCAAGGAGTACCCATGTTGCATACTTTTGATGGACCATGCTACAAGAAATTGTCAAATGCATGAAAAAACGTGATTGCAATCACGTTTTTAATGTATTTCTCATTTTCTATGTAGCAAAGTCCATTGAAAGTATGCAACATGGGTACTTAGACGAGGAATCAAAACTTTCATCCAATGTGTTCTCACTCGAAATTTAAGTAGACCCATTGGGAGATAAGTTGAAAAAAGATTTTTTTTTTTTTCCCTCTAAAATTTGATGATGCAATCTATTCTTATTTTATTATTTCCACTATTATTTTATAATTTCCTTAGGAGACTCATTTTATACCTCAAAATTCCCCTAATGCCATGGAAAGAGTTTATGTTGCAGGATGGACTATTGTTCAAGAACAATAAGTTATGTATTCCCAATTTCTCAATGAGGGAAAACTTGGTCCAATAAAAGCATAATGGCGAGTTGGCTGGACACTTTGGTGTTGAGAAAACACTTGGGCAGCTGAGTCACTTCTATTTTTGGCTTGAGATGAAGGCAGATATACAAAGGTATGTGAATAAGTGCAAGGTATGTCAGCATGTGAAAGGGAGGAGTCAGAATTTTGTACTGTACATGCTTTACCCATTCCCAACAGACCTTGGGATTCAATGAGTATGGAATTTGTTCTGGGTTTACCGAGAAATCAACGAGGTAATGATTCAATGCTTGTAGTTTTGGACATATTTACTAATATGGCTCATTTAATTCTGTGTTCCAAAACTAGTGATGCTACCATGTAGCTATTTTTTTTTTATGAGATTGTTCGGTTGCATGGTTTGCCAAAAAGTATAATCTCTTACATGGACACAAGATTCATAGGACATTTCTAGAGGATCTTATGGAAGAAACTTGGAAGTAAGCTAAATTTTAGCTCAACCTATCATACGCATTATGATGGGAAAACAGAGGTTGTGCACATGAGTTTGGGTAATTTGTTGAGGAGTTTAGTAGGTGACCAACCTAAGAAATGGCATCATGTGCTAGCCCAGGTTGAGTTTTCCTATAATGACTCACCAAATAGGAGCACGAGAAAGATTCCATTCCAGATCTTGTACGATATGCATCTGAGGGGAATTTGTGAGGTAAGAGACTTGGGAAAGCTTGAGCATATAGGTTTTTATAGATAGGATTTTGCAATAGCCATGAGTGAGTTGCACAAGTAAGTAAAACAAAGGTTACAAGACACAAGCTACAACTACAAGAAGCGAGAAAATTTACACAGGAAAGAGGTAAACTTTGAAGTGGAAGACGCGATCCTAGCTCACCTAAGAAAGGAGAGGTTTCCAAGGGGAGAATAAAACAAATTGAAAATGAAGAATATAGGACCTTATAAGATCCTCCGCAAGTTTCAATGAATGCTTATGAGTTGGAGTTAGCTCCAAGCGTAAGCGTTTCACCCATTTTTAATCTAGCATATTTGTATTCCAAAATAGTTGGTGATGCAAATCAAACTTCTGGGAATATTGACCATGATGAAGGAAAGGAACACCAGTGGTTGAAACAAATTCCTGTGGCAAAGAGTTTAGAGGTTGAACAGATTTTGGGTACATGTGTTGCCAAGACTACCAGAAGGAAAAAATACTTGGAGTATCTTGTGAAGTGGAAATATTGTCTGATGGAGGATTTCACTTGGATGGATGAAGAAACACTACAGAAATCAAGTCATTCTATAGAATATCTTATGAGCAGGAGCTCATAAATATTTTCTTTCTTGGGGAGTCTGATGCAGGTGCATTAGGATGTGCACATAAACATAAGTTATTGAATTCATTCTAAGAGCCTAGCAATGTGATGGGTTGATCACATTCCAAGGCTAGAACATTTTAAAGTTTATTTGTGAAATTTTTTTGGATATTTAGTTAAGAGTAGTTAAGAACGTCTAGTTAAAAGAAAATTTTCAAAGTTTTTCACGGAGAACATTGTATATTAAATCAATAAGACTCACGATCATAAATATGAGGTTTTTTTGGTTAACATAATTACAATTTTATGAAGATAGTATCCATTATCACAAAGAAGTTTGTGTTTGTGTTATAACCCACCATATTTTATGGATGGATAAACCAACAACCATAACCATGGACAGTTTTCCATGTTAGTGTAGTTATGTGGGATTGAGAAATTTTTTTTTTTTAATGAATACTATCATGTTTCGTTACATGTGTTGGGTGCAGGAATCACAATTAAGAAAACTCCTTTCAACACTTAATTGTCAAAGCGGGGGTTTCATAAACTTAGATATGAAGCACAGGAAATGCCAGAAATGGCATGAAATTTTCCTATCTCTATTCCTACGTCTTTAATAAAAAATATTGCAGAATTGAAAAGAAATATCACACAACAATTTACACCAAAGAAATTCTAGTGCTAGAATGTGAAAGAAAGTACTTGGTGAAGAAACCAAATAAAGGAACTTCCACACTGTTGTAAACAATCTTGATTGCTGAGGTAAAATTCTATGTTTATCTCCAGTATGGGTGTTGGCGAGTTAACAAGTGGGCCCTTGAAAATATCTACCTTCTTTAAGTATTTTCCTTCCTGCACTAAGATGTTATTCTTGTACTCCTATAGTGTGCTTGCACTAGTACAGGTACAGGGCTTGTGTGCGGGAAGTATCTTTTACACCTATACTGTAAATTTATGTCTTTATGCAGGGGCTCTAAGCTTCAGGCTTAGGGCACTCTATTCCTGTAACAGGATATTGGATCTTGTACTGGAACAGAGATTCCTAAACCAAGTTTTCCAATTACTTTCGGGAAAAATGAAAGGGTGTGCTAACTATGAAAAGAATTTGCAAAGGCGAACAAAATTCTAAAATAACTTGCACACACAAAAGAATGCTTCAACCAAGCTAAATCTCACAATGAAATAGACTTTAAAATAAAACAAACTTCAAAATTCAAATCACACTTTCTTCAACACAGTCAAAGAAATTATCTAAGTATGACAACAGGCTTTATCCTTGTAATAGTTACCCACATAAACTAGACATGCCTTTAATCTTGTTAACTCAGAAAGGTTCACTTTAACTATTCAGATTAAGTTTTAATCCTTTCCTTTAAAAAA
Source organism: Pinus albicaulis (assembly GCA_034641835.2). Taxonomy (NCBI): domain Eukaryota; kingdom Viridiplantae; phylum Streptophyta; class Pinopsida; order Pinales; family Pinaceae; genus Pinus; species Pinus albicaulis. The sequence continues at coordinate 213,758,341 of CM076584.1, read as the reverse complement.
AATAAAGTGCAAGCACAGATCGATGTGTTGTAACATAGTTCATTCATCAATTAACAAAACATCTTTAGTTCCTAAGATTTTAACTCTTAATATTAAAAATATTTTTATCTGATAACGAATGCTCACTTGAAAAAATATATCTAATTTGTTATGAAAGAAAGGAACGAAACAAATTTGATGTAATGAACCGACAAAACCAAGTTGCAGTAATTATAAATGCACTAGTGCAGGAATAACTTCTTTGCACGATCCAGACATAATTAAACTAAGATTCGGAAAAGGAAATGACTAAAGGTAAATCAAACTTAATTAATGTTCACACCATGGATCCGTCACACACTGATTGTCAATGAAATAAAACCAGAATTCTTATGAAATAATAAAACATAAACTTAATCCGCACTTTGCATTCAAATGAAATCAACATACACCTTTAACGAAACGAAAGCGAGAGGGTGAACAAGCTGGGTTGGCTAGGACCTAGCCAACCAACTCGTTTCCCGTTTTAGGAAACTTGAAGCTTCATCACTCAATGACGCATCAATAATAGATTAAAATGCAGAATGAAAACAACATGGCGCAATTCCTTGTATTAATTCCAAATCAATAAATGTACATCATAAGTTCGAATCCAGCCTAAAACGAGGGCAACAACAATTAAAGTACAATTTCGCCAGAGTTACAGTAGTATTGTTATCGCTAACTAATTCCTATCTGAAATCCACATTTTGTACAACCGTTTCGGCCTATGGCCATAACAAGATTACATACAGTCGTTCTAATCCAAGCCTTTCGGCTGAAACAAAATAACAAATAGCATTACAAAATAAGCCTGCGGCTATAAAAAAATGCTAATCTAATCATTGGCCAACGACCTAATCTTCGACCATATCCCTGACTATCCTTCGCTCCGATTTCAACTCGAGATGATTGCAAGTGAACAGGATGAGTTGAAACAAGATGCCCACATTAGGTAACAAGTTGTCGCAGAAGTTTAGGAGCGGATGGTTGCCAATGGTGCATGAATCTGCGTGCACTCGATCATGCTGATAAAACAATTAATACATTTTCCTTTCAAATAATTTAGGAAAGAGTATTAGTTGCAAGAAATATTAAAGGCATAAAATATATTAAATGATTAATTAAGTACTTTATAAACCTTAAATATGAAAAATAAAGCTAGTGAATGAATATACAGGATTCTTGCAATAATGCAGGAATAAGGAAGTTTATGAAGATAAAATAGAGGTTTATGATTGTGGTTTTGAAGTAGGAAGGGGGTTAAAAATGAAGCATTTTAGCCTACCAACAACATGTACTATAAATTTTCCTTTGGATGTATTATTAGTTGAGATTTATTTATAAATTTATTAACATTATGAAACATAACTTTTATTTAAATTTGATTTGAGTAAATAATTTTTATTTTTATTATTAAATTTGATAATATATATATATATATATATATATATATATATATATATATATATATATATATATATATATATATATATATATATATATATATATATATGTATATATATTTTTTAATAATTATTTTAATCATAATTGTTTTACCAAACACATTTTGTCAATATTTTCAACCTTCTTCTATGATTTTCTAACTAATTTTATAACCCATACAATAACTATATAAAATTTTTATTATTCCTATTTTTTCCGTTTACTACTTATAGAATATATAATGTTCTTTCAAGATTCTTTAACTAACTCTATAGCTAAAACAACCATATAAATTTGTTGTTCTTACTAAGAAGAAAATTTCACTATTATATGAAATGATTATATTTGTATCACAAGTATATTTACAATTCATTTATAACACAACATTATTCATGTAAATTAACAACAACAAAGCATGCCTTCTTATATGTATACTTCCTTTATTATTTATGATTCAAGTTTCTAACTAATTTATATATAAGTCAAATTGAGGATACATTCCTATTCCATTTCTATTTTACCCTTTATTTTGACTAGTCCTAATTTTATATTTATTGAAATCCTCAATTTTACAATAAGCTTTTCACATAATTAGAAATCGACTCTTCTCCACTCTACTTGAATTCCTACTTTCTCCATTATTTTTCAAAGTTCTTAGACATAGTATGATAATTTCTAGAAAAACCAAAGAAGCATTTGTTTCTTCATGTCTTTTTCAAAACATCAATGACAAGTTATGAGATGGTTAATGGTTGAATGCTTATGTAATGACCCAACTCGAATTATATGGAACATAGAAATATTAGCATGCATATGAGACCTGCATATGATAGCTACATATGCATGTATCACGTGTACGACACTAGTACATGCACTAATCAATTATGAAAAGAAACTCAGTGTATAGTAATGAGTGAATTATTGAAGTATTGAGTAAATCCATAACTCACCATAATATAATGAATGTATTAGTTATACCTACCATTATCATAATATAAACTAATACTTTGTTCAAAGAAAATTAAAAGCATTGACTTATGCAAATAAATGATGATATTTTAATAAGTCCAAGATATTTAATAAATCCAAGATATTTAGTAAATGATAATATTTTAATAAATCTAAGATATTTATTAAATAATAATATTTTAATAAATCCAATATATTTATTAAATAATAATATTTTAATAAATCTAATATATTTATTAAATAATAATATTTTAATAAAACTAAGATATTTTAGAAATCAAATATATTAATTAAAAGATGATTTTTAAATAAATAACTGGAATGGAGTTTGTGTATAAAAGGAGAAGCGGGCAAAACTTGATAGGCATGGGTAGTGAATGGGTAAACTGACCCGGATGTTGTCAGAGGAGTCTTAACTGCGTGAGACATGAGCAGTGAGTTCTAACAGATTCATGGGGTGATCTCGGTTGCTCTTGGAGTTATGGGCATGGGGGCAAGAAGACTTGTCTTCTGGATCTGAGGACCAGAGAGGTTGACCTCAGATAGGCTGGGAGGAAAACAACGGTTTGGTGACGGGAGCTTGAGCCATGGAAGATCAGGAACATTTTCAAACACGGTTCTAGGTAAGTATTAATTAGTCAGGTGATATATATTCTGCTTCAAAAATCCCACTCTGAATTGTGCAATACGAATTTAGTGAATGTTTGTGAATTGTGAAACTTATGGTTCTTACACATGGTATCAAAGCACAGTTTCAGACAGTGTGGATCTTAGGGTGTTTTAAATCATTTCTATGGATTCCAAGCTTGTATGTCACATATCTACTCCATTTTTATCAAGTTTTTATCAAGTTGTATGCAACAATTTAAGGCTTTAGTAAAATTAAAATTGTATGCAACAATTTAAGGCTTTAGTATAGCTTCTCATATTTCTGTGATAAACTTCTAGTATCTATATTCCTTTTGTGCACACCAACTATTACAAACCCCATTTCTCGCTATCAATTCGCGCTTCCTGTAACATTGGATGCCTCAACAGAATTCTTCCATATTTCAGGTAAACTTGGGTTTCCTTTTAGACTTCAAATGAACTCGGATTTGTTTCCAGACTTCAAATGAACTCATATTAGTACAAAAAATCGTCCTTTACTTTGATGTTTTGAATACTCCTTCATTTCTCGTGGATAATGGAACCAAATTTTCTAGCTTCATATGACCTCGGATGGCATTTAGAAAGACCAGTAATTTTAGTTTTAATTTCAGACCATCGCATTAGATTCATGATTGAATTAATTGATACTTAATTTGTGAACCAATACGTGATCCGATCTGCTCTCATACTTCTATGGGCAGAGAAACTATTTCATTTCTTCCAATTCTCCGGGCAGACGCGTTTACATTGTTGAATTTGAAGTGGAATGCGAAGCCTCATTCTCTATTAATATTGTTTTTTAAAAATCCATGGTCTCCCATGTGAGTGGGAGATTGAAGGGGGTGTGGGCGTCTAGAGTGAGTTATGAGTTGTACATACGAAGCAAAAAAAAAAAAAAAAAAAAACAAACAAACATATATCATTTGAAACAAACATATCATATGAGTTACATACATCTTTAACCACTGAAATAAGAATCTGTATAGTCACATTTTCATTTAATTTTTCATATAACCTCCTTAAATTTTATAAATTCTCTTCGAAAAATAAACTAACATATATCCATCTTAGCTCCTCATCTACCAAGTGAGGAGAGGGATCAAATCTCTCAAGATGCAAACTTCTTTTTGAGTGCAAAACTTAAGTTAAGGTATGTACCTCAAGAAATTTGATTCCTCTTATCCCTTGGTAGATTCTTAGTTCATTTATATTATATAAATTCTACATCTTTATATATAAAAGTATACTCGTTTTAAATTTTATTAAAACTCTAATTTAATGAACCTTCATTTAACATATTCTAGACCCAGTGATATTTTCATCCTCACCTGTCTCTTTCTACTCATAACAAGTAGGTATTGGTGCTTATCTTGATCTAGTTCTCTTTCTATTCAATTTTTTTTTTCTCTTTTGAAAATTGAATTGAATGAAGTTTATTTTAATCTAATATAGTTCAAGTTATGTCAAGTAGTGATTACATCATTCTATAATCATTGATTGAGATAACTTGGACCAATTCTTGATGTCACTTATCAATCATATAAAGGAATTTGATTGAATCCATCTGTCTTTTTCCATCAGAGATTTGTCCATGAATATCAAGGGAATATTTTGAGTAGCAATAAGGACAAAGGGTTTAGAGATATCTACACCTTAAGAAATTTGATTCCTCTCAACCCTTGGTAGATCCTTATTTAAGATGGATCTATGTTGGTTCTTAATAATATTATTTATATTATATAAATTTCATATCTCTCCATTAAAACTCTAATTTATTCTTTATGAAATATTCGGGGGATATTTTGAATATTAGTGAGCAAAGAGGGTTTAGATACATCTCAAAAGTAATTATAACTTCTTCTTTTTCTTTTATATTTTATTAAAAATTTGTGATAAAATTAAACTAAAATAAAATATTTAGATTGTGAAATTGAGTTATGGTTTTTGGGCATGTGATATTGATAAGCCATAGTATTTCAAGATAAAGGAATAACCTGTTTCTGAGTTTTTAATGACCCAACGTTTCGGACTTCCTAAGTGAGTCCATCATCAGGGGTAGACGCCAAATGTTCTTTGAAAAGTTGGGAGGATTAGGGCAAATGAGTAGATGTATAAATAGAGTTGAAAGGAGTTTAGCCCTAGAAAATCTCAATTTTTCAAAGAGGGTGGTGCTATCCATCAAATCCCTTCCATGGTAGGATTGAATGTTTTTGAAAAGAGAATCCATACAGGTGAAATAGTATTTCAAGATAAAGGAATAACCTGTTTCTGAGTTTTTAATGACCCAACGTTTCGGACTTCCTAAGTGAGTCCATCGTCAGGGGTAGACGCCAAATGTTCCTTGAAAAGTTGGGAGGATTAGGGCAAATGAGTAGACGTATAAATAGAGTTGAAAGGAGTTTAGCCCTAGAAAATCTCAATTTTTCAAAGAGGGTGGCGTTGTCCATCAAATCCCTTCCATGGTAGGATTGAATGTTTTTGAAAAGAGAATCCATACAGGTGAAATAGATTTCAAGATAAAGGAATAACCTGTTTTTGAATAAGCCATAGTATTGGTCCATCATATTGTGTCAAAACCTGTTTACAAATTAATAATATCTATGGTAAAATGAGGTTAACATCCATAATTCAAAATATTGTTATATTGTAAATTTATTGTAAATATTATGTTTTTATGTGTTTATTAATTAAAAATAAATTTAATAATATTCATGATAAGATGAGATTAATATCTATAGTTCAAAATATTATTATATTATAAATTTATTGTAAATATCATATTTTTATGTGTTTATTAATTAATGTAATATGTATATTATAATTTTTTTTATTTAATTTTTTTTTCATATTCTTATTATTTTTCGACATTATTATTTTTATTATCTTTCAGCATTTAAATATTTAAACACAGCAATGACACTACATCATAATTAAGGTTTACACACATTATCTGCTTGATAGCTTAACGAAATGTTGATGCATTTTGGTGAATGTGCACTATACGCTTTTGAGTCTGGAATTGTACAAAAATCAAGTTCTCATTGTTGTTTACCGGTTAAGCTTTGTAGTAGAGTAAAGTGTAATATTTGTTTAGTTTTGATTGAATGTTGTCAGTCTGAAACAATACCAGAGGTGATGTCAGCTGGCAAAAGTGGTGCAACTTTCTTTGGCGGGAACAAGTTTTGATTGTTTGCATCGCGGAATCATATTGTTATGTTAAGAATTGGAAACTGCTATTACAGCTTGAAAATTTGCTTAGACAGACAATCTCACTTCAATAACAGTCCAATTCTGAATACTGTGCTGATGTAAAGCAGGACCTTTTACAATAGGGAGCCAAAATTCCCACTTTTAAAACAGTTAAGCTGCATGATGAACACAACCTTCTAATTTACAGTATAGAACAAATAAATCTGAAACACATAGAATATAGAACATCCTTTATTGTAACTGAAACACATATTACAAAGAATACAGAACAAATGATTCTGCACACAACCTGCAGCAAAAAACTCAAATCTAAATGAGTGTGACCCATGTAAGCTAATATACACAGGAAGCAAAAATAGCAAAAATTTATCTGTGATAGTGAACTTTGCATTTTGTGCCCTCGAAGGCACCAGCCGTGTTATTAAGAGGCAGCGAAAGGTGGCACTTGGCTTTCATGGTGAAGCGCCTGGATTTGATTTTGCCCACTTTGACTCGAATCCGAGAGCGCATCCTCACTTCCACCTCCACCACGCCATTGGATTTATCAGAAGACAAGCTATTCGATACTGTGGAGGGCAGAACCAGATATGGATCCGATGTTAAAACGGCATCCACGGTACTGGTATTCTTGTGGCCCTGATAAAATCCCTCCACCTGCGTATACCCAATCATTTCAGATCCTCCATAATATGCAGAAAATTGCAGAACATCATAGTAGATGCCGATTTTTTTATTTCCATTGCGAATACTCATCATCAACGCGATGCTGCTGTTCAGCCTGTTGCCCGCCACATTGAATTTTGGGACAGAAACAGTCTCCACATAGACCTTGGGCGTGCTGGGCCGCAACACCAACCAGATAACAAGCGCAGCAATTCCAATGACAAGTATGAAGGTTATTACAAATCTGAGGAGGCAGCAGCAGCAGGAACCGCCATGGCTGCGACGAGGGCGAGGGTGCTTGTGAGAGGCACTATGTGGGTTCCTTCCCACTGGACCTGCAGAGTAGGCTCCGCTGAATATCGGCTCTGCATCTCCGGCCATTCCAAGTAATCGAAACTGCTCGTTTAATTTTGAAATCCCTCCACCTATTCTATGCTCGAAACTGCGAATTGGGATTTTACAATAAGAGAAAAGACAACCACAAACTCGGTTTACAGGAGAATTGCAATGCAATCGAGCGCACCGTTTGAAGAGTACAGCATATGGATATTTAAGGCGAACCAGCACACGGTTTGATTTATTCAACACGCGGTTCGTTTCCTGTCTGAGGCTTTTGGTAGGTTGAGGTCAGTTTCGTGGAAATTCTGAAGTATCCAAACGCGTCATACGTTGCTTAGTAGTCTGAAACTCTGCAGAGCCTTCAGCCCATTTCAGCCCATTTTTTCAAAATACTACCAAAGACATCTCCATCCCTTGGACTCTAAATTGTTAATAATATTTATAACCTTCTAATTCTTGTTATGGATCACATCAGGCCCCCCTGTAGCGTTTCTAATGAGACTTTCGTCACCATGATAGCATTCCGCATACCATGTTGGAAAAAAGGGGCGTGGATGTTTCTTGGGTGGACATCCGTTTCAATTGGAAGGGATGTTTCATGCGAGGCTTCCATCTTTGACATGGCCGTGAAATCAAATGGTAACGTATGTGTGAAGGTATGTTACTAATTTGACCTATACAATACTTTAGGCAAATGAATGTATAAAATAACCGGGTACACCCATAAGTTGCACATGAGAAAAATGTTTGTCTAAAATGGGTGACATTGAGCTCTAACATTTTCCACTTGTATTCATCCATCAATGAAGATATAGGCGCACATTTCACAAAGGCAACCCTCAACCTTGGGTCTTTACTAGGATAACGCACTGCCTCTTCCAGTGTGAAACAACTAGTCAAGATAAGTAACATGTAAACAATGCGCTCAATGCAACATGAAGTATGAATTGTGAAACTAATGACACTAAATAACATATTTGGAATAACTTTGTTAGGTTCACTAAAAATATGGAGTGAATAAGTGAATAATACATTCAATTTACAATCATGCATTCTTGCTTAGAGTGTTGAGCATTGCATGTGAGTTCCACAAGAATCACAATCATAACGGTTGTGCTACTATAGTTACAATTTACTACAAAGAAGCTTTGTGTTTTTATTATGACCCACCATCCCATGCATATTCAAACGAGTAACCATAACCATGGATAGTTTTTTTTGTTTGTATAGTTACATTGTTATAAAGATACTATCCACTATTACAAAAAAACCCCTCTATGTTTTTTTTTAACCCACCATCCCCTATGGATGGTCAAAACCAACAACCACAACCATGATTGAAATCCAAAAAGTTGTTTCTAGTATGAGAACTCTAAACTTTCTCCACAATTGTTGCACCCCACAATCCCTCGTGGATGGTCAAACACAACAACCACAACCATGGTTGAAATATAAAAAATGATCTCTAATGTGAATTCTCTAAACCTCCTCAATGATTGAAAATGAAAGAGTCTTAATGGAAAATTTATTTAAGAATAGACTTTCACTTTCCAACAGTGTCCTGATCAAAACAATTTCACTTTTTAGTTGTCGCCCTACCCTTCATACATGCCCCTCAGATTTAGGTGGCCATTCGAAAGTCCTAAAAATAATTATCTCATATCTCTATCATGTCAAAAATCACCATGAATCTTGTTAATTATAGGTCCTACATTTTGAAGGCTTGATTTAAGGACTAATTGACCTTTTTAGGGGCAAAGAAAGGTTGACATGGGACTTTTATTCATTTCCAAGTATAAATACAATTGAGATGTTTCTAAGGAGATATAATGGAAGATCCCAATACTCCAAACAAAATTGGTCCAATAATAAAAAGCAATAAACCAAAATGAGCAATTACAAAATGAACAATTATATAATGAACAAAGGCAAAGAGATGGGGATCAAGGTTGGAATGCACCTAAAATTCCAAAATATGGATAAAAACATGTTTGTGTAATTTATACTTAAATAATTAACAAGACATGATTGTCTTGATAATAGATTGGATCAAATATAGTGGGGAACTCTTTTAATATATTTTTCATCATAACACCTCTCCACTAACATTGTGGCACAAGGAATTCTCTAGTAAACCTATACAATGTCAGATGGGTTCATGTTGGTTCAAAGTATTTAAAAAGTAATTCGGTATATTATATGGTATGAAGGGAGTGAGGGTATTTTTTTAACGAGACCAGGGATATTCACATTTGTAGGGTGGTGGGTATGCGGTTTTAACTACCCTTTTTTGTGGGCTGGGGTGGTGGTGTTGTGATTCAAATAATTGTTTATCTATTTATTTTCGAGATCACGTATTTTAAATATTTATTTATCTATTTGTTTAAATTCAAGGAGGTGACAACAACAATGGGTTCGAGGGGCTGGGGAGTGAGATTCAACAATGTGAGGATACCTCTTTTTTTGTTTTTTTTTAAATTGAATTTAAACATCTCATGAAAGAGTAGGGTGATACCTCTCTAGTCCTTATATCTTAGAAAAACATCAAATGAAGAAGAAATTCTTGGAACAAAAAATGAAAAGGACTACATATTTCAAAATAGAGGGATCTAAAGTTGAAATGGTTTTATGATTCCTAAGGATCATGTTCAATAATTTTTATCTAAAGCTCAAATAACATATGGCAAACAACATTTTCTAAAATAGATGTCATATGTCAAATATTGGTACCAACTTGCTTGAGCTAGAAATAAAAAGGGATGTAGAAGAAAGTTGAAAAGGTTGGTACTTACAATATTTTGTGAATATAAGTAGTTATATTATTTGAAAAAATGTATTGAGAGGGGGTATTATCATTTAAGATTTTAGGTGTAGATATGAAATTAGGCTATTATTTAATACCTCACTAACATGCTTTTAATGTTCTAGGTTTATTAGGTGAATTCTTTGTGTATTTTGGTGAATCATTAATGCATATAATTAACATCTCTTCACTAATTTAGTGATACATCATTAAATAGAGAAATATCAACTAACTTAGTGATTAGGAATTAATAAGGTTGCAAACAAAACAGATTTTGTAGAAAACATGTTAGATACATGTACACAATCTATGAAAATAAGGAGATAGAGTTTTTATACTAAACTTATGGCCTCAAGAGATGAGAATCCACCCAATCACCTTTTTGTGGCCCATATTTTTTTCACCACCTCAACTCCAACTCCAAGGTTTAGATTGCTTTAGGATTTATGTAGTATAGGGATTTTTCTTTCGTTGTAATAAAATATGTTTTCCTCCTATTCAAGGGATTTTTGCTAGTGACCATAGTCGTTACATATCTATTTAGTCTAAGTAAAAATCATTCTCACCAACATGTATTGCTATATACGTTTCAATTTTTTTCACTATTAATTCTTAAAAATATTCCACCATTACTTATGAATAAATGATTTTCGTTGTAATACTTTGCTTTCATTATTTTATATAATGTTAGAAGTTCTAAAAAAATATGTGTTTTTTCATTTCTTTCTCAGATTAATCCAAAGTAGTGGTATTAGAGTAGTCAATAATATGTTGTTTTCTCATGCATGTCTCCCACAAGGCAAAAGTATAGGAAGTTGGACCCAAGCTAAATAATCCTCCAAAAAAATTTATCATAGGAACAAATAACCTCACGCGGAGGAAAAATAGTATGATGGAGTGTGAGATCCCATCCAAATGTTGCTCGAGGAATACCTTAAGTGACAAAAGTACATGATGACAAATCATTTCATTTATATCATCCAACAAATCTATATATTGATAGAGGAATATTTCACAAACAATCATCCTTGAGGAACAATTCCCTAAAAGATACAAGATAATTTTTGTTTCCCTTTGTTTGAAGGAAAGATGAGCATTGAGGTTTTAGAAAGATGGTTAGACTAGTTAGAGAGTTATTTTTTTATTCGTATATTTTCTAATAGTGATAATAGTTCCTTCTCACTTCTAAATTCCCTTTCCTATTTCAAACGTTGGGTATTTCACTATGAAAAAAAATGTCAATAGTTTTGGAGCATATGAGATGGGACCCATTTGGTGATATTTTTTATGTACTCAAGGAGATGTTGGGAATCACGATTGTCGTTAGACCAAAACCCACAGGTGTTAGTCAACGATCGCATCGCCAAAGATAAGGATCCATGAGAGGTGGTTATTCCATGTTGCGAAACACACAGGGAGCGTTGGTTTATTCAATGCTCAACAATCTCTCCCCCAATGCGAGCTGGGTATGTATCAAACTCGTGACCTACGCTCTGATACCACTTGTTGAGAATCACGATTTTGTTAGACCAAAACCCACAGGTGTTATTCAACGATCACATCGCCAGAGATAAGGATCCATGAGAGGTGTTTAGTCCATGCCGTGAAACATACAGGGAGCATTGGTTTATCCAATGTCCAACGGGAGAAGTATTAACATTTTGGAAACTGTGGTAGTGTTTAGTAGATGTTTTAGCAAATTGCATTCACCTTCATTTCCATATAGGATATTTTAGCTAAATTGAGGGCATAGGATTTCAAAAAAATGTGTGTTTCAATGTGTCATAATTAGCTAAGTGAACTGGACCTGCATTGTATGAAATGAAACACCAATTTATCAAAATCAAAGGTATACCCTAGTATCAAGTAAAATAAAAACTAACCCAATCATTTTTCCATTTTTACCATTCTTTAGTGCTTTCCTCGCTTCCAAGATCGATGCTTCTTTTCATTGTACCCCTACCCAAAAATCATTATTTTAAATTTCCAAATTTTGTTCTTTTTTTTCTACTTGTAAGAGATTAACACTCTCAATTTGATTATAAACAAAAAAATCTAGAGCATTTTTCACATTTTCATGGTTGATTTATTATTTATTAGAGAGTGTCCACACGCTTCAACAATGTATAGAATCATGCAATAATAATGGTGATGTGGATGAATCACCATAATATGAGGTGGATTCAATTTTATTTGATGTGTATGTCCCAATCTTGTTGCATTTTACCATGCAATAACATCGATGCATTTAGGAAACCTTAATGCATTACTAAAGCAATTATGTGTAATATGGATTTTATGGTTCTCTCTGGTTGCATAAATGCACCATGGTTGATGTAGGCTGTAGCATACTGATATGTTTGTCAACACACTAGTGGGGTGATATTGCCTTACACACACAATACATGGGGTATGATGGCATCATAATCACATTGAAGAGTAAATAGTAGTCAACTTGCATTATCCTAGGCCATTAGATTTTCTAGAAGTAACGGATATGATGCATGCAGATCAGACCCACTTTTAGTGCATTGTTGGATCCATAATGCACATTGTGTCTTTGCCATGTCAATGCAAAATAATACAAAAATAAATATTTGTCTTTATATCAAGGTGCAATGATGTTTCTTCAACACACCACTAATGAGGTAGACATGTACTAAAGATAAAATGATGGATTAATCTTATGAAATCATGTCACGTGTGGTTCAATATGTGGTTTCCACTTTTTGTGCCACAATGAGATGATGCTCTTTATGCACATTATTATTAGAGGCACACAAATTCATATTGGGTTACTCTGAAAGTGCTTATGACATGCTTTAGATTATTTCATGTGATGTGTAGTGCATAGTGTTTTGATGATTTTTCGTTGACCATGATGGAGATACATATGGGAGATATCTTACTCTTGGAACTCTAGACCTTGTCTTGATTATTTTGTGGAACACTTCCTTGGGGCGTTGGAGATCTAGATGGAATCATGATTTTCTTCATTGGCTGCACATGTGGAGAGGATAGGTACTCGCTTGGGAGGATAAATGACATTGGAGGATTATTACTGGGCATCTTAAGCTGCAATAGGTATTGAGCCCTAGTTAGCATGGGGAAACTTGGAGACTTGTATGGGGGCTTGTACCTAGTTTGAGAATGTTTAGGTCAAATGATGATCATGTGAGTTGGGTGGACCCAAGGTTCACATGAATTAGGATGTTAGAGTTGAAGTATTGGAGGCCTTTGAAGGAGGAGGCTTAGACCATTTTTTAAGATTGTTTACCCTTTAGCACTTACTTATTGGCCATGCATGTCTATGATATTGACATGTGTCACCTAAAGTTGGAATTAGAATAAATTTCAGCCTAGGAGTGGTCTCCTAAGGAAAATTAATAAAATACTAGTTAAAATAATGAAATAAGAGTTATAGATTTAAGGCTTCTGCGATTAGTATTTTGTGTAGAGATGTTTTCTGGACAAATCACATCCATTATTGATAAAGTCGACATTTCGAACCCATCCACCATGGTTCATCTTTAAGAAAAGATCTATGAGTAAGTCAGAGCTCACAAATAAGGTATAAATAGGAGAATGAGAGTGATGAACGACAAGGAAAATGAAAGGGAGGCTGACCAAAAATGTCTAAAAATAAATAGATTAATAAATTAATGAAAATAATATATTAAGGAAATTAATTTATTGATTAATTGATGAATTTTTAATACAAATTAATAATATTATTTAAAATTTATTTATTAAGATGATTGATAAATGATTTAATTTTAATTTAATTAAAAAAAAATATTATATTAAAAAAAAAAAAATTAAAAGTTTTCATTCAACATTCTAGAATTGTTAAAAATAAAATTCTAAGTTTTAATTTATTAATATATTAGAAAATGTGATATAAAAGGGAAATAAATAATTTATAATTTTTTTTAATGATAAAGGGATGAATTATTAATGATAATTAATAAAAATAATGTTTGATTATGGATATTAGTAATGTTTAATTTATTAATTTATTAATTTTTTTAGAAGATAATATTAAAGGATGAAATATAGTTTATAACATGGATAAATTATTTATAATTAATGTAAAATAACATCTTATTGAATTATTATTCATAATTAATGGATAGTGGAATATCATATTGATTATAGAAAAAGGTACTTAGGAATTAGTTTAAATTGAAGAATATTATAATTAGAGAATGATTTAATGAATAAAGATCAAGGAGGAAGAGGATTATTAAAGGTTGCCAATGATTATTAGAAAAGGTTGAAGATTATTCAAGATTAAAAGTTGTTTTAAGATTAAGGTTAAAGGCTATTAAAAGGAGATGGTATAAGAGATAATCTAAAGGAATAGATAATTAAACGATTAATACAATAATGAAAAATGATTTAAATTTATTTTTTTTAAAGTTAATGGATTAATATTAATTGAATTCTAGGCCAAAGAGAGAGAAAGAGGGGGGAATGAAGGAAAAGGGAGGAGATGGACATCAGGAATAGGAAAAAAGGAGTTGAGGATGTAAGAGGAGGAAAAGGGAGAAATGAGAGGAGCAGAAATCGAATAGGAATGATGAAAGATGAAAGGCGGGGAAGGGAGAGGTTAGGTATGGGTATGATTGTCATTTAAGGTTAGAATCCAATTGTCGCTTATTTTCCGGTCATCATCATGGTTAAGGTTTTTAGGGTGCTTACCAATTCGATACCTTCCGTAAATTTCTTCTGGTGATAGTGTTCAATTTTGGCCACTACACAATAGTTTTCAATGCAAATATCATGATTGGTTTTGCTGTAGTGTTTAACCAGAGCTGAGGTTTCAAGGTGGTTATGTTCTATATCAGCAGCATGTTCTTGAATTTTTGTTAAGTTAGATCGACCAGTTTCTCCAATGTGCGGTTTGCCACATGAACATGGAATTAAGTAAGCTCCTTTATGGCGTCTAGGGTCAATCGGATCTTTGACAGATTTAAGGCACTTGCTAATAGTATTCATGGGTTCAAAAGTTGTTTTGATATTGTTTTTTTCTAAATATGAGATATTTTATCCATGATGCCTGATATGTAGGGTAGGTGAAATTTTCCCATCATATCATCCATTTTTAGTATATTTTTGGCACAATTTTCAGCGTTATTAAAGGCTTTGATTATTTTGTTTCTCTTGTAACCATTCTTTTCAAATACTCCCATGTGATGGTTTTTCTCTTGTTCAAAGTGATCATGATCCGAGATATGCACAACGATGGTTGCTAATGTGTTGATAACCCCAAGTTTTTGGTTGGAAAACATCTCCATACAAAATAAGAGTTATGAATTTTGAAGGGAAAAGAAGAAAGCCAATTTTTTTATTGTATTTTTTTCTTATATCCTTGTATGTTTACTCAAATTTCAAGTATAGACACTCATTGGATGTGGAATTAAATGTCGCATCCAAAGAGTACCCATTATGCATACTTCTGAGAAGACCCAATTGATAAAAAAAAATGAAGATACATTAAAAAATGTTTTCAATGCGCATTTTTAATATATCTTCAATTTTTATCAATGAAAATCTTCTCAGAAGTATGCATAATTGGTACATGTTGGATGCAAAATTTAATTCTGCATCCAACAAGTGCTTGTACTTGAAATTTGAGTAAACCTATAAGAAGATAATCCAAAAATACAATTTAAAAAGTAGTTTTTTTTTCTTTTTTTTCTTTTTTACACCTCCAAAATATTTACATGTATCTCATTTTAAATTTAAAGGATTTTGATTGGTTTACATATTATGTAGATGAAAATTTCATGGACACTTTTAGGCTGAAATTTCCTTTAATGAGGATTCCACATGTGGGCCTATATTTTTATAGTTAGGACATTTTGCAGTGCATTAAATCCACTTTATATTATTTTCCTCCCACACTTTCATATATTTAAAGGGAAGAGTCTCTCATTTTATTCATTATTGTACTCACATAGTTGTGTTAAAAGTTTGAGAGCTAGAGTGATACCATCTCTTTCATTATATTCTTGTTCATATGCATTTTATTTTTTTGTATTTAGCACAAGGTCTCTCGGAGGAATTTCGAGGGAATACTAGGGTTAGGGTTGCACCTTAATGAGACAAAGAAGACTAGGGTTTGGGAGAAATCCTAGATGAGAAAATATAAAATTTTATTTGGTAGCACATGTGAGAGAAAATATTAAGCCTTTGTGGCACTTGGAAACCTTATTGCTAATTAGAGTGCTTGATATGGAGAAGATAGAAAAAAACTATCTTTTTCAATTTTGTGATGCAAGTGAAGATACCAAGGAGGACTTGCTTATGTGGATCCTATCTTGTTGACAATATTTGGTGGAGTGATGAACTTGGATCAATAGTGATTACTATTTATTTATGAGTTGGTGGTGAGGGATTTTCTTATTTCCCTAGTTAGGGTTTGGGGAGCTTGAATTGTACCAACTTAATATATATATATATATATATATATATATATTCAACTGTCAAAATCTTGTGTACTTGTGGATTTGAATTTAATCATATGTTATCTTCATGATTAAATATATTCTAGCAATGATGGTTGATTTTACATAGCATTTACCCAAATTGGTTAAGTAATTTTAACATATATCTAAAATATAAAAAGGTACATTTACTGCCATAAAAATGTAATGTAATAAACATCTTTAGATTTTTTATATGTTTGGAAAGTATGCCCCAAGGGATGAAAACTCCATGGTACTAAAGAACACTTGATTAAAACATTGTAAACTATCAAACAAGAACTGTACCAAGCACCTATTTTTTTGAGGAAGAAAAAAATCATCCTATTTCGAAAAGTGTTGATTCAGAATACACCTCTTTTTTAGCATATTTTTGACACTTTAAATTTTCTTATGCATCAATTATGAACATTTTTTTTAAATGTTAGTGTTTTTCATGTTGATTTTGAAAAGTGTTGATGCAGCAACAACCCCTTTTTTAGAGGGTTTATTTTTGTCACTTTAAATTTTCTAATATATTAATTGTGGATATTTTTTTTTTTAAATATTAGTGATTTTTATGTGGATTTTGAAAAACATCAACATTTTTTTAAGGCATATTTTTGACACTTTAAATTTTCTTATGTCCTAAGTATGTACAATTTTTTTAAATGTTGATTATTTAACTATTTTTCAAGTTGTCTTATTTATCTTCTTGTTTTTTGTCCTAAGATGTTTGGTTGAAAATGTGAAGTTGGGTTACACTTTTTGCCCTTTTTTGAGAAAAAAATTTCATTTTTTTCGGTTCTTCAACTTTCTGCAAACTATAACAATTTTTTTGTGTAGAATTTCATTTTGCGATAAATATAAAAGTTGTGAGAAATTTTGTTAGCTTTCTATTACCTCTTTTTTGAAATTTTCTTATGCAGATTTGATATGTCAACTTAGCGTTTCTTTGAGTGTGTGTTTCTTAACAATCAAAGGATTCATAAGAAGTCATGTTATGACGCAATGTTGTATTCATTGAAAATTTTTGTTTTTGAAAAAACAAAATGTGTTACAACAATCTAGACAGAGTCTACTTTGTTTTCGTCATATTTACAAAGCTAATGGATGCATATCATAATTACTAGAATTTTTTGAACTGGTCCAATACGAAAAACTGCGTATTTTGGATATGTTTCGCGTCGCAAGAAATTTCTTAACATATAAGTTATAAAATAAAAATCTAAAACCTACCCATTAGAGACGACGGACCAATGTAATGCCCCATAATTTTTTCAATTTTTTTTACAATGTTTTTTGGGAAATACAAAATTTTGATTTCACTGAATCATAATGACCCTCAGAAATTGCTTGCACCCATTTTATTAGAAAAATAATTAAAATTAATAAACGTTTATGAAATTCCATAAAAGTTATATTTCCTGAAAGTAGATTCAATTCTGAAAATGCTTGTCTTGGTTCCGACAGTTAATTAACAACCTTTCATGGAGTTTAATCAGTCCAAAGTTGCAGAACCGTTTTCAGAGCCTGGTTTTTGCGTAATTGGTGACGCGTTAGTTCGGCTGAACTTTTAGTCCAAGTTCGGCCGAAATATGTTTTCCGCTTAAGGCTCGTTAAATCTAACGTCTTAATAGTTCGGCCGAACTTTTGATCAGAAGTTCGGCCGAACTATTGTATAACTCTCCGTCGGCCGGAAAATTTTGCGGAGCCCCCTACTAAAACACATTTCGCGTCAATATAAATTGCCGCGAAATGATTCACAATTTTCACACATTTCGCACACTTCATCTCATTTTACAAAGATTTTGATTTGGGTTCAAAAACTTTTCTTCAAAGTTTGGGTTTAAGAACATTTCTTGGAAGCAAATTGATTTTTTGGAAGACATTTCTTGGAGGTTTCTTCAAAGTTTGGGTTTAAGAACATTTCTTGGAAGCAAATTGATTTTTTGGAAGACATTTCTTGGAGGTATGTACGTGTTTTGAGTTGAAGTAAATCTTTTGAGCTTCGTTTCATTTTTATAAAACATTTTTCTCTCGAATTTTTTAAAGTGTGTGTTTTGGATTGGAGTACGTATTTTTTACAAAAAATTTACACTGAATTCTTTTAAATTAAATCTTTTGTGATATTTTTTGTAATTGAGTTATTGTCTAATTTTTTGAAGGAAAATTTTTGAACTTCATACCCTATTATCATGGGAAATCGAAGAACTTGTGCGAGAAAATACGATCGAAAAAGAGACCCTGAGGCACGTAGAGAAGAAACGAGACAATCTCGCAAAAGAAAGTTAGAAGCCCTCTCAAATATTGAAGAGGAAAATCAACCTCAAGCAGAAATTGAAGCAGGTATGTAAATGTAAAAATTATGATCTATTGATATATTTTTAAAATTTTCCCAATGTAAAATGTGAAGCTTAATTTTTATTTGATGAACTAGTTTGAAAAATATTTTGTTTAATGTAAACAGATAGAGATACTCCTCAAAATATTGAAGAAGAAAATCAACCTCAAGAAGAAATTGAAGCAGGTATGTAAATATAAATATTATGATCTATTGATATATTTAAAATTTTCCTAATGTAAAATGTGAAGCTTAATTTTTATTTGATGAACTAGTTTAAAAATATTTTGTTTAATGTAAACAGATAGAAATACTCCTCAAAATATTGAAGAAGAAAATCAACCTCAAGCAGAAATTGAAGCGGGTATGTAAATGTAAATATTATGATCTATTGATATATTTAAAATTTTCCTAATATTTATTGACATAGTTATTAATTTAGTGATTTATTGAATATGTACTATTTTTTCGAATATGTACAGATGAAATCACTATCGATAATGAGATGTTAGAAAATGTTGACACTCACACATATGGAGATAAAAAACCTAACCATGTTATACGATATCGTGTCAACCACATTTTTGAAGAGTATTTCTTAAATGAGCAAGTGACAGTTCATGCTCAAATGTTGAAAGGTCTCCTATCATTAAGGAAATTAAAAGAAGCAACGACACTATTGGGTATTCGAAAATCAACCAAAGATAAACAAATGAATGAAGAGGTGATAAAAAATATGAGTAGTGCTATAAAGTCAATTAAGAGATCTAGAGATAAAGATGTTTCAAATATACGTAGAGGAATACAGATGGCAATAGTTTCACCAAGTACTCAAGAGAATCGTTTGATAACATCTATGGCATGAGCACTGGGACCCTCACGAAAAACTCTCAACAAACATCGAAAATTTCGACTACAAATAGATGTAAATGATGAACTCGCTTGTTGGAGAGCTATTTGTAGGCAACCATACAAAGATAGACTTGGAGAAAATGTTAAAAAAATAATATATGAATATTGGAAGAACAATTCGCGTGTTTCACCAGCTGCAAGACATGTGATGCGAAGAAGAATAGCACGAAATCAGTACGAAGAACATGAAAAACATCTCTTGGAAACCACTCAGATAGAGTTATTCAACAAGTTCAAAAAATAGAATCGTCAAATTCATGTTTCACTCAGTGCTTTTATTCAACAAAAACCATGGTATGTAAAACCTATCACCGTACGAGACACTTGTTGTTGCCGTTATCATGTGGAATTTGAGTTATATTATGACACATTTCTTGATTTCGGTAGAACATTATGGAAGGATTCACCTCCTCCTTCCACTATCCGTGAATTCATATCTCAAATTCTATGTGAAAGAGAAAGCGATGAACTATTTTACAAAAAAAAATGTGTTGGTGGTAAAAAATGCGATGATTATGGAAATTTGACTAAATTTCAAAACAAATATCGTATTGATATAAATGATCAATCATTGTCCAACATGAAAGTGAAATGGAAGAGATATGAATATATCAATACATCGATTCAAGGTGCAAATAGTGTTAAAAGAATTGAATTACTAGAAAACATAATTTTTCTGATAGACTTTTTGAGAAAGTTTGAGGCAGAAATTTACAAATACACCAAGAATTCCCATAGAGCTCGATGGCAAGACTTGCAATTCAAAAAATCTCGTGAATTTTTTCCACCAGGGACCATTTTTTCAGTGATTGATTTTGCAGAAAACTACACATTTGTTCCACAAAAAGAAATTCAGAGTGAATACTATCATTATGACCAAGTCTCCATGCTCATCCATATTCTATATAGACATGCTGAACAAAATGTCGATCATATAGAAAGCACGAGTGAAAATCGACATATAATTAAAGAATATCACTTTTATACCAGTGACGATCGTACACATGATACATGTTTTGTACAACATTGTTTTGGATGATTCATTGAAATATCATGGAATAACATTCAATGAACATTGGATATGGTCAGACGGATGTGCAGGTCAATTCAAATCTGCACAATCATTCTTTTGGTTGTGTTGTCTTCATAAGAAAACATGCATTAAACATTGTTGGAATTTCTTTGAGACTGGCCATGGAAAAGGAGAGCATGATGGTGCAGGAGCATGCATAAAACGAGTACTTCGAAGATATCAAATGAACCACTCTGCACGCCGACTTGTGAACACTAAAGCAGTTGTTCAATGGTGCATCACTGCTCTAAGCCATGAGAAAAACCCATCAAGAGAAGTGCGAAGGTACATTCAATTTAATTTATATTGGAAATCTAATTTTAAACATTGTACATTTATCATGCAATGATTATTTTTAATTGTATTTTGATATCATATTTACAAATTCTTTTTCTAATTTTCCATATAAAGGTTTTTTTGGCATATTGGAATCGGAGACATAGATAGATCAATTGGAAATGACGTTGAAACAATAAAAGGGACTCGAAAATTGCATTCAATTCAAACAAAGTTGTCCACAAATGTGTTTGCATTGGATAAAAGAAAATATTCTTGTTTTTGTGATGTTTGCATAGACAACAAAAAATCCAATGACGTCTGTGAAAACAAAATGTATGTGAATGATTGGAAACATACAGAGCTAAATACAAAGGGAAAAATGTCTGTTGCAATGTTTGAAGAAATGGAATCAGAGGAAACTACAATATCATCCTATGGTGATCGAGTTTCTGATCTTGTTAGAGAAGGTAACATTTGAATTACTTTTTAATGATTTAAAGATCTACAAATAAATTTAAATATGCATAATTAAATGTTAAATTTATTTTATTGTGCAGGAGATGTTTTTGCTGTAATTGCACCTATTAACAACGATGAAAATGTGAAGTATTATTTGATGCGTTGCACTGAACGAAAAATGAAATTATTACAAGATTATAATGATCACGGATTTCAGTATGACAGAGGGTCTATTATACTGAAAGGTTATTTTTTCAAACAAACTCATCAAAGTGGAGACTTTGTTTACTTTGAAGACTATGAACCTGATTCCATAAGTTGTCAATATAGTCACTTGGTGTGTGCAGCACGCATAAAGTTGATAGAAGTTCAATCAAAGAAAAATCGAAAATTAAGAAATGGAAAATGTCAAAATCCGATCATGAACGGATTATTGAGGATGGAATTCCATTAGAATTTTTTTGAGTGAAGTGTCCAACAATTTATTATCTTTGGATTAAATATGTTTTAGAACTTCCAGTACTCAACTAAAAATTGAGCTTCTTATGTTATTTGTGGTTTGCACATGTTACAAATTGTTTGGGTACAAGCACGTGCTCTAGTATCAACTGAAAGTAGTTTTTCTATACATGTGCATTGATGAAAAATGTTATATGTATTGGATATATATATTCTAGAATGAAATTAATTTCTCTTGTATATTAATTGTTCTTGTATATGTTTTCCGACCGTATGGTACAAATTATTTCACTTTATTTTGTAAGGTCAAATTCGGTCCCCATATGGCCTAGCCTCCAAGGGACGAGATAACAAGTGGTTGTCCCCACTTGCCCGAATCTCAGCTTTTAAGTACAATTTTATTGTTTATGGCAGGCATCTTACATGATGTCCTAGCCAAGGATAGATTCTCTTTGTTTCAAGTTTCCGGTAAAAGTTGTCACCAAATGACCTACTAGGATATTATAAATACTGGCTTTGTAAGATCATTTGGCATTCAGAAAAATTCGAAAGTCTTAGACTGTCAATCAATTTAAAGTATCATTCACCCTAGGGAGTGTAAAATATTCAATGTAGGTTGGTGACGATGCTCACTCCTAGCTTGAAGCAGCTCCAATGACCAATTCTTTAATGAATTCCAATGCACTAGACCAAAGTTGGTGACCTACTTGGTTTTTCACCCAAGAAATTCCAAGACCTACTCTTCTTACCTTTGGCCCCCAAAGCTACAATGGAGTTATAGGAAGGTGAAGAAATTTTTTTTCACTGATAGGAATTTGGTCACATCCCTAATCTCCCCTTATCAAAAATTTCCTATCTACTACATTATCCAGCATGTACTCAAGATCACTATTTCGTAATTAGAATATCACAATATCATAAGTTCTCACAAAAATACATGGAATGCCATTACGACACTCATCTAACAATGGGGAGCTCAAAAGCTAGAAAGCTCCTTGTCCCCTTAATAATAATGTGTTTAATTTAGTCTTTTAGGTGAGGATTAGGTGTGAATCTTGTTTTCACATACAAAAATAATTAATTGTTTAATTCCATAAATTTGATTATTCACTAAAATACATGTCATATCAACTATTTGTCTCTCCTACAAATTCCCATTATTTTATTAAAATATGATTTTATCTCACCCAACTATCACATGTTCCTAACTTTACTCCTAATTGTTCCCTATGCCCTAAATCTACTCCTAATTGTTCCCTATGTTGCTTTTCCCTTACTTATTTTTAGAAATTTATTTTCCTAGATCCATCATAACTATGGATCTATCAAGCGCTGAGAGGGATCAAATATCTAGAGGTGCAAACCTCTTTTTTGAGTGCAAAACTTGAGGAAAGGTTTGCACCTCGAGAGATTTGATCCCTCTCGGCGCTTGATAGATCCGTAGTTAAGATGGATCTAGGTTGGTTTCAATCGTGTGCAACCAAGGAAAAACTATCAATAAACCATTTTAAATATGCTAAATATGTTTGAGATTTATCAAGTCATTTTAATTTTAAATTTTCTTAGTTACCTCAATTTGTTGAGATGATAAATATTGTAGAATAACTTTAATAATGGAAAATGATCAAATAAAATTTTTGAATGTGAAGTGACAATGTAATTATATTGAATGATAGAATGTGAATAATTAGAATGTAATCACTTACAAATAGCATTTATTGTGATCAATCTTAAACTATTTTCTTCTTCTATTCTTATTGTCATCCTTATTAGTTTTGTCATCTTTCCGTATCGATTATATTAAAAAGAAAGTAAAAATCATAAATCATAAACCATTTAAATATTTAGCTCGAACTCTTGTAGTAAACACCATACCTTATCTCTCTTGCTCTCCAATATTATTAGGTTTAATTATTATAACACAAAAATCGTTCTACATTGTCAATAATTTTTTGCACTTACATTGAAATCAATGAACACTATTAATCCAATGACTTTACAAGTAATGTACCATCATACATGCAATTATATCAAATCAGAAATCAACATATACAATGAAATCAATGGGGATTGTCTTGTTACAAGTAACATAATTTCAATTTACCACATGTGCAAATGTAGGTTGAAACCATCCAAAACTTTAAGTTGTAGATTGAAACCATCCAAAACTTTCAGTTTTAAAACCCTTTTGATTATATATTGTGCAACATTAAAACATTAAACATGTAAAGTTCATTAAATATCACATGCAAAATGTAGATTGAAACCATCCAATATTTGAGTTTTAAAAACTTCACATGCCATGCCAATTATAATTCAACTAGATCCAACAAAAACATTTAACATTAAATATCACATGCCAAATGTAATTCAGATGACAACATTACTTCACATTCACATGCCAAAAGTACTAAAACCATCCAAAAATTAAATAAAACAAATTATATAATAACAATGTAATAAAATATGTCCAAAAATTGTAAATCTCACAAGTATCGAACTGTATCAAGTTTAACAAATTTTAAAACCATCTAAATTTTGAAATCAAATCTACTGTAAATCATGTCCATCAAATGGAGGATCTAGCGTCTTCCCTACTAGGGTCTCAGTCCGCGCCCTATCCTGTGAATAGGAAACCTACATACACAATGCACATGTACTTTAACATTAAAATTTGAAGTTTTAAAAATGAATGAGAATATATATATCTAGAACTTCATGTAAAAAACAAAATATAACAAAAAAATCATGCAATACCTCGTAAGGTTCCCTCTCCATTTGATGAACAGGTTCTACCATAGAAACATCTACAGTGGTAAACTGTACAATATACATGTACAGTTAAATATAAATATAAATATATATATATATATATATAATTTATATAAATTAAAAACTTTCAAATGAAAATGCACGTGTACATATATAAACTTATTTTCAATAATATTAAAAAAGGAACTAAAGACAACTTGTTCAAATGCTGTGGATGTTCCTATCTCCGTCGCTAGAGTCCGCGGATTAAAGAAATCTTCTATAGGAACCTAAATTCAAAATTTTTTAAATAACTCAAAATATAGATCTCTCTCTCTCTCTCTCTCTCTCTCTCTATATATATATATATATATATATATATCTCAATTTTTAATGGAACTTTTTGAGGTAGAATATATATATAACTTTTAAACATAGATTTTAAACTTGTGAAAAATTGTCCATACTCGTGGCTCATCTCCCAATGAAGTAGAAGGTATATCTCCTAAGGAAGAAGAAGGTACCGCCATCCCAAAAACATCAGACGAAATCGGTACTTGTTAAAACATTTTATCAAATTATATATATATACATACATGTACATGTGTGGCAACAATTATTTATTTTAGAGTCACTTAAAAAACACTAACATACATGTGCCAACATATCATGATGGTCAGACCCATCTGCATCATTTGAGCCAGAGGTCCCGAACGTAATATTAACATTTTCATCACGCATCATGCCTAAGAACTGCAAATGGTGTTTTAACATATAATCATACATTTTTTTTAGATTAATGTACACATACAAATAAATGTATACATGTACATACACATGTATTTATTACAAATTGTACACACGTATATGTAAAAATAATTTCAAACCCTAAGGTCACTAACACATACCGTTCCGGTGCCCTCTTCCTCATGAAAAATTAGGTCTTGCAAACCATTGCGACAATTTATTGCATATGTTCGGAGATCTTCAACATTCATGTTGTAAATCTCCTCATCTGTACGATAAACAAAATTGGCACGTGCATTTTCACGTGCTCTTTGTCTATTTAAACAAAGATCGACTCCACTCAATCCGCTATGAACATTGTCAATCATAACATCTCTTGCTTCTCGACTTATTTGAGAAGTCGCATTCATCTCTGATCGCAGAGTTTCGACTCGAAACGGTCGACTCACCAATGGCGGCTCAGGGCGAGGCAACTCCAAATCTCGCTTAGCGCCCTTACGTTGATATAATCGACCTCTCCCCGGGCCAAAAAATTCTGAAGGAAGGTCATTATAGTCGGGTTTCATACCCAGAAAAAATTCTGCATAAAACATTTGTGCAAAATAAACAGGAACCTCATCGTTCCATAGAAGCCTTCCAAAGGCCGCAAGATCTCGATCATACAAATAACTAGCTTTGTCTGGGTGCTTGAAATACTGCACCTTCAACATTTTTCTTTTTGGCCCTTCCTTATAATTAAACATTGACTTGGCATATGCTCTTGTAACTTTTTATTTTATGTCTTGCCATTTATCGGGACCTATCACTGTTTCTTTTCTCTTTCTCATCAGTTCTACAAACGAATCAGTCGTTGGCCCCAAATTTCTGTACACATTTACCATTTCACCCAATGAATGTGTAACTATTTCAAGGCTTTGTCTACTCTCAGTAGGTAGAGACAAAGCCATGAGATCTCTTTGCAATTTTGCATGAAGGCTTTCACACCTTTGTAAGGTGCATTCCGCCATGTTGGTTTCCCATGGTATATCAGTAATCTCGGCCGGATAAGTTGTGCTGGGTTGACAACCTTCTTCTTGAATGTAGCGAGCTGCCCTGCGTCTATTTTGACCACTAGCTCGAACATTTTCGGCCTCTGCATCAATATATATATAATTTCATATATTAGAAAAAACACGTGTAAAAAAAGTTGTACAAATTTAATGAAAAAATATTGAAATTGATGGCAACCTTGATGTTGTTGGTTAACATCTTCTCCAACATGACCCTGCTGAGAACCAGCCCCAGAATGACGCTGCTGAGAACCAGACCCACAATGACCCTGTTGAGAACCAGCAGCGGTTTATTGGCCTTCGGGGGAATAAATATCACCCCCTTCCCGCAACCTGCTACCACTCATACCTCGATCGGTTGAACCTTGGCCACGCTCCATGGATGGAGTTGAAACCCTTCTCCTCTTACCTCCTAAAAATTAAAATATGAAACTTATTAACAACTAATTTAACTCACAAAGTTAATAAAAAACTCAATTCCATATGTACACACATTTATGGAGATTTAAGATTATATTTAAATACCGTGAACATTCCCCGATCCCTGAACCTCCATATGGGATTCGACTGATATTCGTTGTTCATCCTCCATGATATATATCTATTGGTCGACATTTACACAAAATAGATTTCAAAAAATAAATTTGTAATTTAGTGTACACAAATTATGTAGAACACAACTTTCAAAGCAATAATTGATCATGTGTGAAACTAAATTTAATCGAAAAAGATATTATAAAAATGATAAGCTCACCAAATTGCGCTTTACATGGTGGGAACACACTTGGTATAAAATTTACTACTTATACACTTTAGTTTGTGGGAGAAATGACACATGTACATAGTTTACCTTAAAATTGTTATGTTTTACGAATATTAAAATGAAGAACTTCTATTTAGATCCATTCCAGAGATTGACTGTAGGGGCATTTACTAGATATGTCACCTTTCATAAAAGATGAGATCCAGAGGCTACCTGGCCCTTTACAGACTCTGCCTATAGAAATTGTATAAGTCAACACTAGAGGCATTAAAAATATCAAAGAACGTTTTCATGCTCAGACATGGGAATGTGTCTCTTTCCCTACGCAAAAAAATAGTTCAAGGTAGTTAATCTTCATAGACATGTCATCAAGCAAGTCAATGTGATCATCCCCAACTTAATTTTTATGAAATTAGGCTTGGAATCTCATTTTAGAGCTCAAATTTTTAGGAAGGATTTAAGTATCCACCTTTCAAGAATCACTAGAAGAGGTTGATAAAGAATATAGGAAGACAAAAAACTAACCAATGGTGTACTAAATGTATTTCTTGGGAGGTAGATTGGCATATGGACTTTTGGTAGCTAGAACTTTTCCAAATAAGTGAATGTATTTGAAAACCAAACCTCTAGTTTATTTTGGTTTAGACAAGGTCTATAATTTGAAAAGTGAATTCCCTCTTTCTTCCTCTTACATGTCCAATGATCGGAATTTGGATTGAGGGAAAAAAATTTCCTAAATAAAAATTTTGCATTTTATTTGTACACGAGTTTTTAAAAGCTAATTAACTCGTAAATTTCTCACAAAATACACTTAAAGCTTGACACAAACCCCTTCCCACTAGAGGAATAAGGTCCAAATTTTTGATGAAAATGTGCTATGAAAGTAAAGGGTTAAAGGCAACCATGTACAAGGCATAGTTGAGCCAAATGTTGTTGAGGAAGGGCTTAATTATTTGGGTCTTGGTTATGGAAAACATGGAGAATGCTCCAAAGCCAAGGAGGCACATGAAGCTGTTCCAAGAAGGAATTTTATTTCGTGTTCATTACCTCAAGCTTGTGAAGTTTTTGTTCATGATGAATGGAAATGTTTGACACCCACTTTGCAATAAGATGTTAATAAACATGCAGCTAATGAGAATGTAAAAGAAGAGGATGTTGAAAGCTCTATCTAGTCATTGAATTCATTGCTAGTATTCAAAGGAGAGCCACTACCTCATCAAATTCACCTCCTCAAGAAGGAGACAATGGTGAATGTTCAAGGTATAAATTTGCCTTTAATCAAATTGCTTTTGATTATGATAAACATGGTAAATATTCACATAAGATATATAAAATAACTTGCACATGTTCCTTTTGTGGTTTGAATAATCATAATGTTTATAGATATTGGAAGAAGATATCCATACACATTGAAACTTTCTAAATAAATGAGGCAAAAAGTCAAAGGCCCATTGGACAAGGAAAATGATGTTGAAAATAAGATGCAATTGTTTATTATTCATTGCCATAAGAAAGGTCACCTTGTGGACAAGTGTTGGACTTTGTATCCAACAAGTCATCCACAACATTTGAAGAAGGTGGAAAGAGATAACAACAAGAATGGAAAAGAGGATTCCATAATCGATGAGGGTCAAGATGATTCACATGATGAAGTGCAGCTAAAAGATGCACCATTGAAATGGTTTGCTAACAAATGGTTAGATTTCTTATCTAATTAAGGCCTTGCATGTATTTTGATGTTTCATGAATTTCTTTGCAAATTCAAAGTATAGTGCATGTTGCATGAAGCAAGATGTTGAAAGTAGAGTTACGTTGACACACTTAAATGCAACAAATATGGAAATTTGTACCTGAGCTCTATTATTTGACTTGAGAGTCGATTGTTTGAAGAGGCATGTTTTGTCGATTTGTGTTTGGTTGATGGTTTTGTACACCAATATGTAAGAGTACATGGAGATATTCACATGATGTGAATTTTTTTTCTTTGAAGGAGAAAAATGATATGTCAGCGAGCTATGTTTCTTGCATGATGTGTTTTCAGTTTGATGGTTTTGTTTGTGACAAGACGTCATAAGATTTTGGGAAGGTCCACTCTTGAGAGAGAGCCTCATGATTACAACCTAATCATGAGAATCAAATGGGAGTGCATCCTTATTTTGAAAACAAATAGGATTCTGAGCTACGTAGGACTCGAACCATTATTTTTAAATTTGAAATATCATGGTGTGTTGTTTCAATCCCTGAATCCACAATCCTAACATAAATTGTTTTATTCTTTTTTTGCAGGATTTAGTTGGTTATATTAAAATTCAGTTGAATTTAAAATTCGTGGCTTAGTGGCATGAACCAAACATATTGTACATATTAAATTCAAGGAATTTCACTCTCCCAATCATTTCTAAATCACCCATATCACCAAGAAAACATGTTTTAAAAGAAAATACTTTGGTATGGGAGAGACCTTCGATTTCAAATATTATAAGAAGGTTTTTGATATGGTTGAGAGAATGTGGAAAATAGAATCCATAAACAAATTATTTTTCAAAAAGTATTACTTTCAAAGTATCAACAAGGAACATGTACAAGGGTGTTCAATGAATTAACGCTATTTATTTAAATTCCATGATGTATATATTACTCATAATTTTAACAAATTATTAAATAATGATCTAGATTGGATAATTATAATATTTGTCATATATTTTGATGCTTATAGAGTGAAAAAACTTAAAGAATCAACTTGTAGGGAAATTTTAATGGTGGGTGAGAATTGGGGTCTAAAACCTTTTGGAGTCATTTTGAGGCATTAAATGACATTTCTGGGGGTCAAACGATTATCCCTTGTGCCGAAATCTTGACCATTATTCTACACTTAAAGACATATCCAATGGTGCAAGAAAAACATCAAACAAAGTCCATTCAAAATTTATGCCTTTAGTAAGTTGACCTATCATGTTGACCACCATGGTACGAGAGAATGACATCTTAGCCCCATTACTCATGCATGGAAATCTAGCTACATGTGGAATTTTAACAAGACTCTAAAAGGTCTAAGATCACAAACCTCGTTAATGGTTGACAGAGTCAAATCTTACACCTAGTTGGCTATCACACTAGGTTAAATACTTGGCCACTAGGAGGAATAAGAGTTCCATTTTGTGTTATTGTATTTTGTTCCATAGTTGAAAATACAACTAGGAGTGTGAAGTTAGAGAGAAAAATGTATGAAGTTAAGTTTTATAGCAACCTTACACGCTAAAAGTCTTAGCTAACTCTAGAGAGATTACCTCTTTCTTTGTGCTCACATATTTTCCATACCAGAAAAGAGAGAGTAGAGCATGTTTACATTTTAGTGTTGTTTTTCTCCCATAAGGATTTCCTAGGGAAAAAGGAGTCTAGAGCATCATTACTTTTTAGGGTTGCTTGTCTCCCATATAAGTATTTCCTAGGAAAATAATTGTGTTGATTGTCTAGAGATATTTATGTGTGTGTTTCATTATGTTCTCTATTTCTTACGTTGTGTTTCATTATGTTTTATATTTCTTACATTTCTTACATTTCACATAAGATATATAAAAGAACTTGCACATGTTCCTTTTGTGGTTTGAATAATCATAATGTTTATAAATGTTGGAAGAAGATATCCATGCACATTGAAACTTTCTAAATAAATGAGGCAAAAATTCAAAGGCCCATTGGACAAGGAAAATGATGTTGAAAATAACATGCAATTATTTATTACTCATTGCCATAAGAAAGGTCACCTTGTGGAAAAGTGTTGGACTTTGTATCCAACAAGTCATCCACAACATTTGAAGAAGGTGGAAAGAGATAACGACAAGAATGGAAAAGAGGATTCCATAATCGATGAGGGTTAGGATGATTCACATGATGATGAAGTGTAGCTAAAAGAAGCGCCATTGAAATGGTTTGCTAACAGATGGTTAGATTTCTTATCCAATTAAGGCCTTGCATGTATTTTGACGTTTCATGAATTTCTTTGCAAATTCAAAGTATGGTGCATGTTGCATGAAGCAAGATGTTGAAAGTAGAGTTATGTTGACACACTTAAATGCAACAAATATGGAAATTTGTACCTGAGCTCTATTATTTGACTTGAGAGTCGGTTGTTTGAAGAGGCATGTTTTGTCGATTTGTGTTTGGTTGATGGTTTTGTACACCAATATGTAAGAGTACATGGATATATTCACATGATGTGAATTTTTTTTCTTTGAAGGAGAAAAATGATATGTCAGCGAGCTATGTTTCTTGCATGATGTGTTTTTCAGTTTTATGGTTTTGTTTGTGAAAAGACGTCACAAGATTTTGGGAAGGTCCACTCTTGAGCGAGAGCCTCATGATTACAACCTAATCATGAGAATCAAATGGGAGTGCATCCTTATTTTGAAAACAAATAGGATTCTGAGCTACCTAGGACTCGAACCATTATTTTTAAATTTGAAATATCATGGTGTGTTGTTTCAATCCCTGAATCCACAATCCTCACATAAATTGTTTTATTCTTCTTTTGCAGGATTTATTTGGTTATATTAAAAGTCATTTGAATTTAAAATTCTTGGCTTAGTGGCATGAAATCTTGACCATTTTTATACACTTAAATACATATCCAATGGTGCAAGAAAAACATCAAATGAAGTTCATTCAAAATTTATGCCTTTAGTAAGTTGACCTATCATGTTGACCACCATGGTACGAGATAATGAAATTTTAGCCCCATTACTCATGCATGGCAAGCTAGCTACATGTGGAATTTTAACAATACTCTAAAATGTCTAAAATCACAAACCTCGTTAATGGTTGACAGAGTCAAATCTTACACGTAGTTGGCTATCACGCTAGGTTAAATACTTGGCCACTAGGAGGAATAAGAGTTCCATTTTGTGTTATTGTATTTTGTTCCATAGTTGAAAATACAACTAGGAGTGTGAAGTTAGAGAGAAAATGTATGAAGTTAAGTTTTTATAGCAACCTTACACGCTAAAAGTCTTAGCTAACTCTAGAGAGATTACCTCTTTCTTTGTACTCACATATTTTCCATACCAGAAAAGAGAGAGTAGAGCATGTTTACATTTTAGTGTTGTTTTTCTCCCATAAGGATTTCCTAGGGAAAAATGAGTCTAGAGCATCACTACTTTTTAGGGTTGCTTGTCTCCCATATAAGGATTTCCTAGGAAAATAATTGTGTTGATTGTCTAGAGATATGTATGTGTGTGTTTCATTATGTTCTCTATTTCTTACGTTGTGTTTCATTATGTTTTATATTTCTTACATTTCTGCCCGAACCTATTTTTCTTTCCAATTAAGGCTTATAAAATAACATGAGAAGCAACATGAGACTTGGAACAATCATTTTCATTATCTATATGGAAGGCAAGAAGGATTATATCCCCTTAAGCTTAAGCTTATGTAGTTTGTCAATTTTTATCATATATTTTTTGGTAAGGGTAAATGTTTTTTTTTATCTATAGTACAAGTCATGAGTTCCCCAATTTTACCTCATGTAAAGCATGATTCTAGGATTACTACAAATTGTACTTGGTTTTTTATTGTCATGATGCCCTGTCTCAATCACTTGGCCATCTCTCAATGGGTACTTAAATCTTTATAACAATACGTAAGTAAAATTTATCTATTTGTATTATGTGAAATTATGTAAAAAATGGTATACTACTTTTCATAAAACTGGGTTGAGTTTATCATATATTTCAATGAAAGTTGATTAAATATGTTTTCTTTAAAATGACCTAACAATTTTGTTAAGGTATGAATTTGCAATTTTGTGTGGCTCTCTATCAACCTTCACTTCCTCATTTCTAGAAAAAATCTACTTGCTCATTCGTATACCCACTTTCTATTCAAATGCATGAGTTTTGAACTCTCGGTAACTATGTTTTTCCACGCAGGAAAATTATGTCACATTTTATACTAACTCTAAATATTATTTTGAAGTTTGAATTATTGTTATTCTTTTATATAATTTAACATTAGATATAAGTTTAAATTGAAAGCTACTTAGATGAAATATAGCTTAGATATGGCATTTACAAATTATTATCTATTTATTGAACTGAAGGACATAATTATTACACATGTTTAATTTACATTCAAATGCTTCTTTGATTTATCTCCTATAGTTTAATGTAATGCTAGATATATAATTTAAGTTGAAGGCCCATGAGATAAATATGACTTCTATGTGACATTTGTATTGAATCATCTATTTGTTGTGTTATATTGACAATGGTGAATGTTCAAGGTATAAATTTGCCTTTAATCAAATTGCTTTTGATTATGATAAACATGGTAAATATTCACATAAGATGTATAAAAGAACTTGCACATGTTCCTTTTGTGGTTTGAATAATCATAATGTTTATAGATGTTGGAAGAAGATATCCATACACATTGAAACTTTCTAAATAAATGAGGCAAAAAGTCAAAGGCCCATTGGACAAGGAAAATGATGTTGAAAATAAGATGCAATTTTTTATTACTCATTGCCATAAGAAAGGTCACCTTGTGGACAAGTGTTGGACTTTGTATCCAACAAGTCATCCACAACATTTGAAGGAGGTGGAAAGAGATAACGACAATAATGGAAAAGAAGATTCCATAATCGATGAAGGTCAAGATGATTCACATGATGAAGTGCAGCTAAAAGATGCGCCATTGAAATGGTTTGCTAACAGATGGTTAGATTTCTTATCTAATTAAGGCCTTGCGTGTATTTTGATGTTTCATGAATTTCTTTGCAAATTCAAAGTATGGTGCATGTTGCATGAAGCAAGATGTTGAAAGTAGAGTTACGTTGACACACTTAAATGCAACAAATATGAAAATTTGTACCTGAGCTCTATTATTTGACTTGAGTCGATTGTTTGAAGAGGCATGTTTTGTCAATTTGTGTTTGGTTGATGGTTTTGTACACCAATATGTAAGAGTGCATGGAGATATTCACATGATGTGAATTTTTTTTCTTTGAAGGAGAAAAATGATATGTCAGCGAGCTATGTTTCTTGCATGATGTTTTTTCAGTTTTATGGTTTTGTTTGTGACAAGACGTCAAAAGATTTTGGGAAGGTCCACTATTGAGCGAGAGCCTCATGATTACAACCTAATCATGAGAATCAAATGGGAGTGCATCCTTATTTTGAAAACAAATAGGATTCTAAGCTATCTAGGACTCGAACCATTATTTTTAAATTTGAAATATCATGGTGTGTTGTTTCAATGCATGTTTACATTTTAGTGTTGTTTTTCTCCCATAAGGATTTCCTAGGGAAAAAGGAGTCTAGAGCATCATTACTTTTTAGGGTTGCTAGTCTCCCATAAGGATTTCCTAGGAAAATAATTGTGTTGATTGTCTAGAGATATGTATGTGTGTGTTTCATTATGTTCTCTATTTCTTACGTTTTGTTTCATTATGTTTTATATTTACATTTCTGCCCTCCTATTTGTAGGTTTTAACCCTGAACAGAAATTATCTACACACGAATCTTATAACAAAAATAATCAATTGCAAGAGCATAAAACATAAAACAGATAAACACAGAGATTTTCCCCTGGATCCCAAATCGGGACGACCAGCTTGATTTTTCATTATATTCCTTTTAGTGTTACAACACATATATATACATGCCGAATCATACATAAACCCCAATCCATTAACCCTGGATTAGAACATAACCGTAGTTCCCTTGACCGGATCTACAAAAATACCAGGGGTCGAAAACCATCGTACCCCAAAACCATGTGAAAAACCATGCACAAAACCATGGACGCGGACTATCCACCGAAAATTAAGAAAAAATATAACACATACCCAAAATTCTCCCACTTGTTGTTTTCTTTCCACAGGGGGTCACAAGAGAGCTTAGTCATTGGCCCAATTCTTCAACACCCATTGTTTCTCTACACCAAGAGAACTTCTGAGTGCTCACAGACTTTGTTAATGCATCTGCAACATTCTTCAAAGTGTCCACCTTTACCAGCAACAACCTTTTAGCCTCAACCATATCTCTAACAAAGTGATATTGAACATCAATGTGCTTTGTCTTTGAATGATAAGCAGGGTTCTTAGCCAAGAAAATTTCACTTTGGCTATCACAGTCTATCCTTATAGCTTGTTGTACCAACCCCATACTTGAACACAATCTCTGCAACCAAATTGCTTGCTTGCTTGCATGAGTGTTTGCTATGTATTCTACCTTTGTATTTGAAAGAGCCACTACAGACTGTCTTTTACTCATCCAACTGATTGCGCCTCCAAGTAGGTTAAACACATACCCACCTGTAGATCTTCTTTGGTCCAGGTCTCGAGCCCATTCTGCATCAACAAGACCACAAATGTCCAAAACTCTTTCCAATCCTGGTCTTCCCTGGTAGCACAAGCCATAATCACTAGTGCCACGCAAATATCTGAAAACTCGCTTCACTGTTGTCCAATGCTCCTTCCCTGGGTTTGACATAAACATGTTCAATACTCCCACTTCATGTGCAATTTCTGGTCTAGTATAGACCATTCCATACATCAGGCAACCCACTTCACTTGCATATGGAACATAGGACATACCCTCCTCTTCTTCTTGTGTCTTGAGACACTGTTCAACAGACAAATTTACACCTACAGGAATCAGAACCTTCACCGGTTTACTATCTTGCATAGTGAACCTCTGCAATATAGTCTCGACATACATCCTCTGGTTTAACAGGAAGCTTCCTATTGCGATCTCTCTTAATTTCCATGCCCAAAATATAGTTTGTAGCACCAAGATCCTTCATGTTGAATTTGGAGAACAATTGGGTCTTAAAATCTTGGATAATTTCTTTGTCATTTCCAATCAACAACATATCATCCACATACAAGACCAAATACATAACACGGTCACCAATTAATTTAAAATAAACACGGTGATCCTCCTTACTTCTGGTGAAGCCAAGTCCCCATATATAGGTATCAAATTTCTGATACCACATCCTTGGTGACTATTTTAACCCATACAAAGACTTCTTCAGCCTTCATACCAGTTCTTTCTTACCCTTCACCATGAAGCCTTCAAGTTGCTTCATGTAGATCTCCTCTTCTAGATCCCCGTGAAGAAATGTTGTCTTCACATCCATCCGTTCTATCTCAAAATCAAATGTAGCAGCAACAGATAAAAGTAATCTAATAGAAGTAACTTTGGCAATAGGAGAAAAATATCACCAAAATCAATTCCGGCACACAGGGGTGTGCTGCTACCAACCGAGCTTTGTATTTCTCCACCTTGCATTCTACATTCATCTTCTTCTTAAACACCCATTTTCTCCCGATGGGCTTCCTTCCAGCTGGCAACTCCACCAGATCCCATGGCTCATTTTTGTGCAAGGATGCCATTTCATCAACCATGGCCTCGTTCCAAGGTTTTCCATCCTCTGAATCTATTGCCTCCCTGACAGTTCTGGGATCATCATCAGTTAGAGTTAAGGCAAAACTTGAACAGAAAGCAGATGGACTATACCTTTCTAATTGCCTTCTTTCCTGAACTGATCTTCTAACAGCTAGAGTTTGTGGCTCTTCATCTTTTGAGTCTTCTTCTGTTGTAGAGTATGATTCATCCTCGTTTAGCTCAAACTCTATATTCTCAGGTTCCTTTGGTAGGAATTCATGTTTAACAACATCTTTCACCTCTCTAAACACCACATCTCAGTTGTACACAACCTGCCTTGTTTCCGGGTTCCAAAGCTTGTAACCTTTTAAACCATCCTTATACCCAATAAAGATGCACCTTTCAGATTTATTATCCAACTTGGTCCTTTTCTCCTTTGGAACATGTACATATGCATCACATCCATATACCCTTAGATGTGAAAGAGAGGGTTTCTTACCAGTCCACACCTCATGTGGAGTCTTATCCTCCAATGCTGATGAAGGTGATCTATTAACTAAGTAACATGTAGTCTCCACTACCTCTGCCCAGAATTCTTGTCCTAACTTGGTACCACTGAGCATGCTTCTTGCCTTTTCCATCAGCGTTCTGTTCATTCTTTCTGCAACTCTATTTTGCTGAGGTGTGTATGGAGTAGTCTTCTGCTGTGCTATACCACACTTCTTACGAACTCTTAGAATTCCTTCTTACCCAAGGAACTCCCCACTATTATCTTGTCCTCAATGCCTTTATCTTCTTCTCTGTCTGGTTTTCCACGGGCATCGGGAATTCTTTAAATTTGTCGAAGAACTCGAGATTTTTTCCTCAATAAATATATCCATGTATTCCTTGAGAAGTCATGTATGAATGAAACATAGTACACAGACTTTCCTAGTGATGGAACTGACACAGGTCCAAACAGATCACTGTGCACAAGTTCTAATATCTTGTTCGCCCTCTTAGCACCAAAAGGAAAACTCACCCGATTCCGCTTCCCATATACACAATGTTCATAGAAATCGAAATCCAGAGAGAAATTACACATACCTTCTACCATACCATTTCTATGCAGTATCCGAAGGCCCTTCTCTCCAATATGTCCAAGCCTTTGATGCCATAGCATGGTCTTTTCTCCAAAGACAACTAGGCTTTCCACTCCACTTTCAAGAACCACAGAACTATTACACCCATCAATAACAGTGCTACCTTGTAGCTTATACAGAGTTCCAGTCCGAACTCCCCGCATTAATACCAGTGCTCCCCGAACCATCTTGCAGGAATCTTTCTCGAACAACATTTTCACACATCATCCATCTTGCTTACGAGAATCATATGCCAATGCAGAAATATGCAGAACACCAGGAAGTGTTCTAATCCTTCCACCTTGCAGCTTCAACTTGACCTTTCCACGTCCGATGATTCTGGCCTTCCTATCATCCCCTAGGAAGACATCACCACCATCATATTTCTCATACTCGCAGAACCACTCCCTATGGGGAGTGAAGTGAAAGGATGCACCTGAGTCAATCAACCATGACTCATGATCTACATGTGTATTTGAAGACGAAGCCAAATACACATCCCCACCTTCATCCGAGGTGGTTTTTGCCTCTGCAGAAGGAGCTTCATCAGATCCCTTTCCTTTCTCAGGAGCTTTAGATCTGCATTCCTTTTTGTAGTTCCCTTCCTTTCCGCATTTCCAACACACCTTTACAAACTTTCCAGGAGATTTAGATCTCCCTCTAGATTTAGATCTCCCACTCGAAACCTTATTCTTGTTTCTGTTCTGGGACCTTCCTCGTACAGATAAGGCATCTCCATTCTGACCCTCCATATTTCTCCGTCTCATTTCCTCCGACAGCAA
Source organism: Pinus albicaulis (assembly GCA_034641835.2). NCBI lineage: Eukaryota > Viridiplantae > Streptophyta > Pinopsida > Pinales > Pinaceae > Pinus > Pinus albicaulis. The sequence goes on along the minus strand of CM076584.1, from coordinate 213,719,645 downwards.
GGCTGAGACAATGTCATCAAATTCAAGGTAGTTGTATTGCTACCTATTGCAATAACCAGACTGTCCCACGAGTCTGGTAGAGAGCACAACAAACTGATGCACTTATCTTCATCTGAGATTTTAATATCAACAGACGACAGCTGACTTACCACAGTATTGAAGGCGTTCGGATGCTTTGTCACCGAGTCTCCATCCTTCATCCTCAGGTTATACAGCTTTTTCCGCAGGAACAACTTATTCACCAGAGACTTAGATTGGTACAAAGTCCCAAGTTTTTCCCACAAATTCTTCGCCGTAGCTTCCCCGGATACATTCAACAATACTGAATTTGACACACACAATCGTATTGTGCTCTTAGCCTTCCGATCCAGTTTCTTCCAGTCTTCATCTGACATCGCCGTTGGTTTAGTACCTGGATCTACCGCGATCCACTGATCTTTATCCACCAGCAGATCCTCCATCTTGAGCTTCCACAACTCAAAACTCTGACCATTAAATTTCTCGATCTCTATCTTTCCGCCGCTCGCCATCTTCTTTCACCGCAAGAATCGATCTCGCAGATCTCCCACTGCACAGGGTCTACCACAGGCCCGAGCAAAAAACCCTCAACAACAAAGGCGTCCCCTTGAAGCCGAAACAGCTCTGATACCAAATGTAGGTTTTAACCCTGAACAGAAATTATCTACACACGAATCTTATAACAAAAATAAACAATTGCGAGAGCATAAAACATAAAACAGATAAACATAGAGATTTTCCCCTGGATCCCAAATCGGGACGACCAGCTTGATTTTTCATTATATTCCTTTTAGTGTTACAACACATATATATACATGCCGGAGCATACATAAACCCCAATCCATTAACCCTGGATTAGACACATACCCAACACTATTTTTCTTTCCAATCAAGGTTTATAAAATAACATGAGAAGCAACATGAGATTTGGAACAATCATTTTCATTATCTATATGGAAGGCAAGAAGGATTATATCCCCTTAAGCTTAAGCTTATGTAGTTTGTCAATTTTTATCATATATTTTTTGGTAAGGGTAAATGCTTTTTTATCTATAGTACAAGTCATGAGTTCCCCAATTTTACCTTATGTAAAGCATAATTCTAGGATTACTACAATTTGTACTTGGTTTTTCATTGTGATGATGCCCTGTCTCAATCACTTGGCCATCTCTCTATGGGTAGTTAAATCTTTATAGTTCAATACTTAAGTAATATTTATCTATTTGTATTATGTGAAATGTAAAAAATGGTATACTTTTTTTCATAAAATTGGGTTGATTTTATCATATATTTCGATGAAAGTTGATTATATGACATGTTTTCTTTAAAAGGATCTAACAATTTTGTTAAGGTGTGAATTTTTATTAGATGAGGAGGCTATGTATTACATATGGTCTTGAATGAGCTTTTGGACTCTTTAGATATATATCTAAAGAGTCCAAATGCTCATTCAAGACCATATGTAATACATAGCCTCCTCATCTAACTTAACCAGGGATTTGCAATACTATATTTGAGTTGGCTAGCTCCATTTCAAGATATTATAATGTTAGATTATTATTTCTATAGATTTTGATTATGGTAGTAAAATGTTACAAAAAACCAGAAACCAGGTACAGATAATATTATTCTAGATATATGTAAAAATGACATGGTACAGAGAAGATCAAACAATATTACACTTTTCATAAATAATTTAGATAAAAATACATTTTCTAATTTTGATTGTAAATTCCAAGGCTTAAAGCAATAATTTTTCTAATAATTTTTTTTTAATTAATAAATAAAAACATACCCATAAAACATACCCTTTATCTAACTAACAAAGAGCTCTATTATGGATATACAGTTACCCCATGAGCACTAATGATACTTGTACCTTATGAAAGCTTAGAACACCTAATATGATAGCATTGGTTTCAACTTCCATTACTCGTACTTGTTATACTATGAGCTTGAAAATAGCTCCAGAACTATGTCCTTACTACTATGAGATCAGTATTAACCTAAGTAATCAATGTAGAATGAGCTTTCATGTTACTCTTATCAGTATTAACACCATGGCTTTAACTCTTACTATCATACAAGAGCTATGATAAATGAGCACAATATCTCTAAGAAGTAAAGAGCAAACACACTTACTGTATAGATACAACATAGAACACTAGTAACAATGAGCTTACACATAATAGAGATCCATGTCATTTACATAATAAGTGGAATCATTACACTAATTACAGGTAGTTATGAAGCTGTAATCAATACCATTAGTTACAGTGTTTACGTAATCAAGAATGCTAGGATTCATCATCAATACTTACACTACTTATTATATTTCATCTACGTATCCTATTGAATATGTAGTGACTTATGATCCACTATTACAAGACTAGCTTATACATGGTGTTCAAAGCTGCATAGATAGTGATATACCTTTGTTTCAATAGCTTGCATCATATTACTACGAGTAACCCATTACGAACATCAACTAGCTTATATGGGATACTACTAGTTATGAAACAACTTGCTTTTCCTCTATACATTAGCTATGGTTATCTATTACCCTTTTTTATTTCAACTAATATGGCACTGATAATAGTTACAGATTGCATGGTATTATCTCTGCCTTATTTTCTCCATACTGTGCGAAGCTTTACTGTATGAGCATATCATAGATATGGGAATATAAGGAAATGAACAGTGCATATATGAGGCAAATCAAAGAGATCAACAAGGATAAGAGATATGAGCTCTGTTGTGACAAGGGTGAATCTTGTTTCCATAACTATTACCATTGAATAGGATTAACTATGCATAATACTAGTATTCCTTAAAGGGTTACTATGTGAACTCTAAACATAGGTCAATACTAGTCACATTAACCATACAGAAAGGTTGTATATACTTAGCATGTTGAGTCATAAGGGTCTGTAATACTGATCTCTTCTTTATTAGGGATAGTTATAACTAATAAGAATGTGAATCCTTATATGATATCCATGGAGTTATAAGCCTGAATATGTGTAATAGTGAGAACATAGCATATCAATATGATTACAGTATTGAACCAACCTTACACTAAGCTTAAGCTCTTGTTTTAGTGTAATAAAATCATTAGACCAATAGAGCATAGAGATACAACAAATGTAATCAGTGTTACTTATTAGGTAAATAGTGATGATCCAACATACCCGACGAACGAAGAGCGCGGCCGTGACGAACACCAGCGCGGCGACGAGGAGCAGCGGCGACAAGAAGAAACAACGACAGGGACACCAGCGCGGCGACGAGGTGCAACAGTGACAAAGATAAAACGCGGGAACAATGAAATTAGTAAACCACAATAGTTCGCGGGCGATTTATTTATAGCAAATAGTTCGGCCGAACTATTTTAAATGTAAAAGTTCGGCCAAACTAACAGTTTAGCCGAGCTTTTATATAATTTCGGCCGAACTTTAGTTGTCGGTTTTCCAATCTCCGGCAAAAATTCTGTTTTCCCGCGCCGTCAGTAAGCCGTCAGTCTAAATAGAATCACGAGTTCGGCCGAAATTTAAAAACAAGTTTGGCCGAACTATTACATAGCTCAGCCGAACTCTATAAAATGTTCAGCCGAACTATTGCCGAAAAAAATTTCAACCCCCGATTCTCACAAAAGTGTAACCCAGCTTTAAGTTTCCTCCCGTTTGTATTTTAAGGGTTTTCCAAACATGTGTTTTTTTGTTTTTCTTTGCATTGTTTTTTTATAATGAAATTTTTAATTTTTTTGCAAAGTTAAAAAATAATAATAACATTGATATTTTGAAGTTATGATTTTTCATATATTTATATATCGTTAATTAATACTTAAATATACATAAAATAATTATCACTAAAAAATAATAATTTTAAGCACTAGACAAAAAACACACATTTTGCATATAGATATAATTAAAAAATTATTTATTTTAGGATGGTTTTGTTAAAAATATTATGTTAAAAAATATATTTAAAAAAAATGAATAAAAATTATTCGAAAATTAACATTGTTTTTAATTTTATATCAAAGATTATACCATTTGGAGTTTATTTTCCAAAAAAATGATTCAAATAAAATTTTAAGTATATATATATATATATATATATATATATCTTTTAAAATAAAAAATATAAACATAAAAAATATACAATTAAATTAAAATAATAATAACAACATTAAAATAAAAAAGATTAAAACATTTGAATTTAAAAAAAACCATTAAAATACAAAATTTAAATAAATAAAAAAGTAACACTTACAAAATTAAAATTAAACAAAAAATTGTGCCCCCACAAGCCCTAGGGAGGCAAATCTGATTCTAGGAATCAGATTTTCCCCACCCAGTCCTTCAAGCCAAGTCTCATTCTAAGAATCGAGCTTGGCCCACCTAGGGCTCGTGCGTCATGGGTGGGCGGGGCAGGTTGCACATGTGCAACACGCCCTGCCCAGGGCCTGTGGGCCACAGGCTTGGGCAAGAAAGGCTACATGTGTGCAGCTCGCCTCGCCCTGGCCCACCTAGGGCCCGTGGGCCGCGGGCCTCAACAACACAGGTAGCTTTCCCTCCTTAGGCAAGCAACCCACAGACCTTGCGCGGATCAAATCCAATTTAGGCCGCAGGCCTGGGCGACACAGGCAGCTCACCCTGCCTATGCAAGCTGCCCACGAGCCCTAGGTGGGGAAAATCAGTTTTTCTCCGCCCAAAGTAAGTGTGACTACAATATTTTTTTTTATTTTTATATATGTTTTTTTTAATTGTTTTTAATGTTTTTATTTTTATTTTAATGTTAAAAAAAAGGAAAATTGTGTTTTGTGTTTTTAAATTTACTTTAATATATTATTTATTTATTTTAATGTTTTTTTAATTATCTAATTACGTGTTATTATTATTATTTTGTTAACTATTTTAATTTTTCTTTTTTAATATTTTATTTTTTTATTTTTTTATATTTTTAAATTTTGTTTTTCTCTCTTTTTTTAAATTTTTATTTTTTACAAGTTAATTTATCTATTTTACATTTTTTATGTTTGTTTTTTTTTTCTTTTTTTGTCTTTATATATGGATAAATGTCTTTCGGATTAATCACATCCTTAGGATTAGGATAACCTAATCCCAATGATGTGATTAATCCAAAAGATATTTATCTACATTATGGATCACAAAAGTCTTAGATTCAACTTTATATATATATATATATATATATATATATATATATATATATATATATATATATATATATATATATATATTCATGTTTTTTGAATTTTTTTTAATGTTTTAATATATATGTGTATTTACTTGTTATTATTCTTTTAAACATTTTGGGTTTTTTTTTTTTTTAGTTTTTATTTCTATCAATGTTTTAATTTTTGTTTTCTTTTTTATCACATTTTTAATTTTTTTATGTTTTAATATATATTTTTATTTACTAGTTATTATTTTTTAAAGTTTTTTTTTCATTGTTTTAATTTTTGTTTTGTTTTTTTTGTCATGTTTTTACTTCTTCATTTTTTAATTGTGTTTTTTTGTTTCTGTTTTAATTTTTTTCATGTTATAATTTTTGTTTTTTTTTATATATTATTAAATTTTCTTATATTTTAGTATATATTTTTGTTTACTTGTTATTACTTTTTAAAATATTTTTGTTTTTTTATTTAGTGTTTTTTTTCAATGTTTTAATTTTTGTTTTCTTTTGTATTTATTTATATATTTATTTATTATTATGTCCAGGGTCTATGTCGATGGCAACCCGATCTCATTATGTGTCAATTTGATAGTTGATTTTAAAGTTTTCGTTATAATGAATCGAGCCTTCTCCCACAATGTGTCAATTTCATGGTTGGTCTTTACGTTTTCATTACAATGAGTCAACTTCGCCTACATTGTGTATCAATTTGATAGTTGATTTTTAAATTTTTGTTGCACTGTGTCAAGTTGTCTTAGGCTAAGATTTTAAAATCGTTATACTTTTAACATCTAAAAAATAAATTGTTCTTGGTATAATGACTCTTTCATTCAAGACTTCAATTTTTTTTAAACTAGTTGTAAAATTTTTCCATAATGTCATGATTGAAATATGTTGAAAACTTAAGGTATTTTGTTGTCATTAATTATTTTTTAAATTCGATGGTTGAAAATTTATCAAAATTTTAAGGTTTTTATGAGTCATGATCTTTTATTTTTAATATAATGGTTGAAAATAGTTATAAGTATTTTAACTTTAACACCATGGCTGGAAATTGTTGGAATTTTAAGGCTTTTCGGAGACATGATATTTTATCTTCAAAGTCATGCATGAAAATCATTGGAATTTTAACGTATATCAGAGTCATGATATTTTATCCTTGACGCCATTGCTAAAAGATATTGAAAATTTACCTAAAAAAAAAGATGTCATTCGAATGTCAACACTTTTCGTTTTCAGGGTGTTTTTTGCACAAAAAAATTTGGTTTTACTACCATTTTTAAAAATTGTTGAAAATTTACCTGGGGAAAAAAATTTGTTATACTAGCATCAACACTTTTCATTTTTTGGTTGTCTTTTCATGTTTTTTTTTTAGATTTTTGGCTAGAGTTCTTGTTTTGAGTTTATAGTTCTCGTTTGATATTTTACATTGTTTTAATATTTATTTTCATGGGATGATGAAAGTGAAACATTTTAAAATATAAATTAAGATTTCATATCCATCTCCAAGGCTAAGAGTTTGTACGAAATAGATCTAAGAAACCTCAATATTGAGGTGAAATTTTATGAAAGTGGCATTTCACAAAATTAGTACATGTATCCATGTAAAACACACCAATGCAATATATACTTGTACAACACCAAGTTTGAAACTATATGTTGAATTGATCTAATATTACTATTGCTTTATGAACATTTGATCTTAGATTCATATATTTTTCTAATGAAGTTTTTATGTGGGTTATCCATAATCACGTGCATTGTAGAATAAATATTTGATGTTGTGGCCTTGGAAGGAGAGAAAGATAGATCATGAAATAGTTTTCACCTAATTCATCAAGAACATGCTCTCTCTTGATTGATATTTAACTCCATAAGTTCAATGAGGAGCCTAGAGTTCGAATGAGGACAATAAGAATTTAAAGTTAGGACAAACATGTGGCACAAACCCATTAAGGAGGATGCTTTTTTTTGGATTATTTAAGCAAGGTGAGATGATCCGCAGGTCATTAGATGTAATATGGGGTTCTTGTGATACATAAAATACCATGGAAACTCCATTGGAACAATTTTTCATAATATATGATCTAATAAAATATTGAAATATATACTATGAAGCTTAAATTTCCTTTATATCATTTTCTTTAGTCACTTGATTTTCTGCTCAATTAAACGAAATTGTTGAAATCGGATAAATATGGAACAAAAAGTAATATATGTACCATCCACAATGGATATAAATTTTCCCCAAGAAACTTTTTTCGAAGAAAAAACCAACTAGAAGGTGAGGTTTCTCTACTCTCGTATGAAAACATGCAAGTACAAAGGAAGAGGTACTATTAGTGGAGTGACCTAAGGCTTCTGGCCTATAGGGATGTCACAGAAATTTAACCCCCTATGTTATTCTCACTAATTTTTCTCACTCCCAGTTTCTTTGATCAATTATGGATCTAAATATACTAGCATAAAATGGAACCCTTAGCCCTCCTAGTGGATCAATATTTAACACATCCCAATAGCCAACTAGAGGTGAGGTTTGACTCCCCCAACCCTCAACTAGATTTATGGGTTTAAATGCTCTATATTCTTATTCAAGTTCCATATAAGGTTAGCCCAATATGCATGAGTAGTGGGGGCTGACATGGAATCCACTCATACCATGGTGGTCAACATGGTAAATCAACTTGTGGGATGGATAATTTTGCAAAAAAACTCCATTTGGCATGATTCTTACATTGTTAGAAAGGCCTCTAAGTGTAAATCAACATCTTATAATCCTACACTAAAGCAACAATTTTTTACCCCAAAAAATGCCATTTGATGGCTTAAAATGGATCTTGAAGGTATCAGGCCCTAATTTTTCAAACTGGGACCCGTAATTTAAAATGACCCTGTAAGTTATTTCCTTCATTTTTTCCTATTGGAAAACATCAAGATAGATGAAAAATAATACAATGAATCAATCTAGATATATAATATTATGTAGAACCAACTATATTACATGGCTTACTATGTCAATCCCAAGGCATCTACATCTAGTGACTTCCAAGTTTACTAGGGTACAAATATGTATTTCCTACTTTGAGTGTGAGAATGCATGAACTCGTTTTTTTATCTTTAATGTATTATCCTACAACACTAGTGATTTGGAGTGTAATAGTTGTGCTTTTTTCATTAAGTGGAAATGATCATTACCTAAAGGAGATTGTACAAGTAGTTTAGTATTTCTCTTAAGAACTATTTTCATGCATGTAGGATTTTACTTGATTTGAGTATGTTTAGATCAAAGAGTGATAATGTAGATGGGGTAATATTGGAGGTACATATGATTAGAAGGTAGTATTGGAGAAATAGAGGTCTTTGGAGAAGGAGTGTTGGACCTTTATTAAGGAGAGTCCATAATGATAATAATATGGTTGTTAATTTGTTGTATAACCAAGACACAATTGAATATATTGATCATGCAACTACCTATGATAGCCAACCTCATGGGAAGAAAAGAGGAAAATCAGAAAGCTCATCATAAGGTTGATGAAGGGTTCATGCGAATTCCTATGAAGAATTAGTGGATCAAGTAACATCAAATATGCTGATGTCAGCCATCCAAGTATGAATTGGTTATACCAATATAACATGTGAGTTGAAAGGGATCGGTAAGATTTATTTTAATGATTATTTGATATCTTAAGTGATATGTTTGTGATTTTATCTAATTTCATGTGTAGGTAGTGATACCTAAGTAGGGGTATAATAAAAGCATGCAACTATGAACAAATAATATTGTTAGAATAATTTCGTGTATACATATGACCATGTGTCAAATTGAATTTATTAAGAGGTACTAAACAAAGTGAATGAATATTTACATTCATGTTATGAATTTGCATATAATGTAAAATAATATTGTGTCAAACCTTGGAATACAGAAATTTACATTATGGTATTCAAGAATCAATATTAGGATGCCTTGAGTGAATGTGAATAGTAAAATTATGTAATCATACAAATGGTAACCATGTATTTGAATGTTATAATATATGCTTGATGCATTGGGTGAATGCATGCTTGTATCAAAATATTTATGTAACTAAATGTCATATATGTGATTCCTAAGGAATTCTTGATTGTTGTGCAATGATAGGAGTGTTATGAATTAGGAAATGTAAATATAATTTTAACAACCCCTCACATTGTAAAATAAATGGGAAGGGGGAGACACACCCCACAAGTTAAAAAGAAATACAAATCCTATGATGTGTGATTGATCTTGTGTAAGATTTGATGTCATTGTGTGATGCTTGTTTGTGCTAATCATGTAAATATGGTGAATGTTATTTCATGAATATATTGATAGTGTAAAGTTATTGGATTACTAATGTTTTAACTCTAAGATAATTTCATTTAGTGTTGTGAGTATTGCAATATAAGATTATATGCAATATTATTCACAATTTAATTGGTTTCTTTATATTTTTTCAGGGAGAGTAGTTTGGAGGTAGAAATTTCTTAAATACGAAAATGAACATAATTCTATAATGAAATTTGGTGACTAAACATATTTGATTTTTTTAATTGGAAATTCTGATAATAACATCTTACAATAATTGTATGTATATGATATAGTTGAAATTTTGGATTTCTTTAGTAAAGGTAGATTATGGTATATTAGAGGTTATTAGTGAGATGCCCTAATAATAAGACCATATAGGTATATGCTCTTCTTGCACAAGAAAACCTTGGAAAGATGGATTAATCGAAGTATTTTGTAGCAAAGAAATAAATTCATGAGCTTGGAATAGTGAGTGCAACAATGAAGAGGTTAATTGAATGAATCTTTTATAGAAGATACATGTTATATGTTGGCCAGAATAAAAAAGTATGTTTATATATATATATATATATATATATATATATATATATATATATATATATATATATATATAGATATTTGTGTGTCAAGAAATACAATGATTTAAATCTCATTCATGGCAAGTATATATATTCATGGTATGAATAATGTGCTTCTGAATATTTGAATTTCTATGAATGGGAGAATTTTTGTTCAAATTCATTTACTTCTATAAGCATGTTCTATAATCATAAAGGCCTTGGATATATCCCAAGACAGTAAGATATATGATTGGATGTTTCTATTCAAGATAGCCAATAGTGATAAAAAGTTGCACTAAAGGAAATAGCATTGTAGGTACAATTGAAAAATAAAGACATGAAATATTGCTAAAAATAAAAAATAAAAACAATATGCAATGTTAATCCAAAGGGAAGGGAAATGTAATATCTTGGTTTGAATCATTTGGATGTAGTGGTCAACTGAATTACATATACCCAGATGTATTTATTATAATTTAGTTATAATAAGCCCCATGTTTAATAGATAGAAATGTCTTGTATAAATTCATAGTGTTGATCTTATGAAAAAAGCTCATCTAATGAATGTATAACTATGTACTTTTAAAGCCTTTGATCGAGTCCGTTGGACATACCTACAAATCATTCTAACACACGTTGGCTCCCCTCCCCCATTCATCAAATGGATCATGTGCTACATCACATCTGTATCCTATAGCATTCTGATCAATGGGGCAACATCCAAATTCTTCCATGTTGAGAGAGGCCTCAGACAAGGATGTACATTATCACCTCTACTCTTCCTCCTAATCATGGAAGGATTAAGCAAGATCACTTCCTCAGCTTGAAGTGTCGCGATATTGAATGGGGTCGAACTGAATGATGTTATCTATCTTATACATCTTTTATTTGTTGATGATGTGCTAATATTTCTTGATGGATCCATTTGGGATACCACCTAATTCAAGCATATTTTGTCTATATTTTGTAAAGCTACAATAATGATGTTGGATCTGATCAAAATTTCCATTATGACTGTTATTTTCTCCCTCAATGAATAAAGGTCCCCTATTTTGCAATTTCAATACATCTGACTCGACATTGCAGAGGGCCTTAAGTATCTAGGCTACAGAATCAAAAAAAATGATTATCCCATAGTGGATTGGTCCTAGCTCATTGAAAAAATTGAAAGGTGCATCAACATCTAGCAACATAAATGGTTATCTAGAGCTGGCAGATTAGTGTTGATCAAATCGGTACTGGAAGAAACTCCGGTATATTGGATGGCTTTGGCCTAGTTCCCTAAAGGGATCACATCTAGAATACAACAGATTTGTTGCAGATTCCTATGGAGGGGTAATCAGGATGACAAGAAATATGCTTGGGTTAGATGGGAGTGAATTTCAAAACCCAAACAATGGGGTGGTTGGGATATAAAGGACTTAAATAAGTTTGCAATTTCTCTTGCTGCTAAATTAGGTTGGCAACTTTTTTAAACTTAACATCCTATGGAAATAGGTGGTGTATTACAAATACATATCCCCCTTATCTACTCTGGAGTGGATCCGAAGCCCGAATAGGAACATAACGAGTTCCTCTACCATATGGAGAGCCATTACTCACTCCATCTCTGTCATCAAAAGAGGATTTACTTGGCACATTGGATCTGGGGAACTTGTTTGTATTGGAAAGGATGTTTGGTCTGGATGTGGTAATGCTCACATATTACCCCTAGAGCTCAGGTTATTCCTCGAAGAAGCGGGGATCACACAGCTATCACAGATTCCTGATGAGGATAATTCTAATTGGCTCACTTAGGCATGGAAATCTACACAATTTCTTGTGATTCCTGACATTAGGAAAAATGATTGGCTCAAATACATTGGGGTCGTTGTGGAATCACATGTCAGAATCACTGATAGAGAATATGAGCTCATATGGGACACCTCCCCCCACGGTCGATATACCCTCAAGGAAGGATATTCAACTCTTATTTCAAAACATGAACCTCCTGTTGTTGAATGGTGGTGGCGTCCATTACGTAAACTTAAAGCGCCTCCTAAAACTCTCCTATTCATGTGGTGTCTATATCAAATAAAGTGCCTATGGATGATAATATCCATAAATGCTCCTATCATGGCCCTTCTTGTTGTAGTCTATGCTCTGAACAGGCTGAAGACATTAACCATCTATTTTTATTCTTCCCAGCTACCAAATTGGTTTGGCATAAGTTATATACTTTCATGGATATCAATATCAGATGGCATAAGGAACTACTCACCTCGCTTGGAAAAATTGGTGAAACGTTACACCATCATTAAAAATATGAAATTCCCCCCTACTAGTTTTTTGGGGCATCTGGCTGGCTAGGAACATAATCATATTTTTGTATTCCCCCTTTCAGGGGCATACCATTGGTCATAACATAGAAGCTCTGTACCATTTGATTCCCGAGGAGGAACCCAAACAGCAGATCCAGATCATTTCCCCTTAAGTTATCGACAATACCTATCCTTTGGGTATTTTGATGGATCTGCCCAAGAAGAAGGATGTGGTGGTGGTGCTATCTTATACATATCAGACAGAAATTGTTAAATTCTCAAGATGGGTTTAGGATGGGGCACAAAAAACTATGCAGAACTAAACAACCTCAAACTCCTCCTCATTTTTTCACTTGAGAAACATTGAAACATGATTTAGATCTTTGGAGATCTCTAGATTCATGTATATATTATGTTTTATTTCTTGAACTATGAACTGATTCTGGATCAATGGATTGGTCCATCTTTGATACACGCATAACACTTTATGCATCTGATATAACATGTAATTCTCATACTTTGATAATGGAAATTACGATTTTTTCCCAAGAAAAAAAAAATTAAATAACAATCCTAAGCTAGCTAATTAAGAAGAAACACATAATGGGTTATGATCACACCCAAGAGGAAAGGTAAATGGCTCCAAGGATTTGGTCTATGTTTCATGATCATTTGGCATATCCTAACTTCCATATGATTCTCCTACTTTTTTACTTCCTCCTAATGTTAATGATAAATGTATTAGAAGGTGAGTGTTGAGTTAGCAACAACCCCCTATACTATTTTTATTTTTAGCATCTAATGAAGCCAAAATACTATAATGCCCCTCCTCTTTTAATTTTTCAAGCCTTCATGAGCTTTGTTAAGTATTTATTCTCTTTACTTTGAAGCCTCTAGTGAATTTTGTTTTTTGGTTCTTTCCCTTATAACTCACTAGGATCCTAAAATATGTGCAATAATATTTCCCCCTACTTGAGCTAATTTTATCCTTGGGAAATTTTCCAACCCTTATTAGAAACTCTCTTTTTACACTGTGGGGAAAAATATTTTTCTTTACCATATCATGTCTGATTTTTCTTTCTTCGTGACATATTACATAGCACAACTTAACTCTTTTTGGTTGTGACATATTACATAGCACAACTCAACTCGAAAAATTGCACTCGGTGTGGTGGGAATCTTGTTGGCATGGGACAAATTTGTCGCTCCACGTGGCCGCAAAAGGCAGAAATTGTAGAACAGATTGTTGGGAAGTGTGAATTGTAGTAGAAAAAATCATTGGAGCATAACTCAGTCATTTTTTTACATTTTTTAGTGCAAAAAAAGCCCAACTAGGGGCTTTTGACCATTCTGGAGCCATTGGAGACATTTTTTTAACATTATGAGCATTGTAACTTGATGTAAACACATATTTTTTAGCATAATTTTTATGAAACCAGCTCACAAAATAAAATAAAAGAGAGATCAACGACTTAGAAATAAGCCACATAGAGGGGGAAACCTCATTTACATTAAATAAATGAACAATTATTGGATGATACAAATGACAAAACATCCTTTCTATATGTAGGATTCCATGGGGTCACAATATAATCCTAGCCGACCTAACAATAATAATGTAAGGGCACACTAATAAGAATAGTGGGTTATTATGGGGCACAATAATAACAAAATAGGGACTATATAGGTACAACAATAACAATAAGGGGGCTACACTAACAACAATAAGGGACTACACTAGAAATATAGGGCCCTAACATGCCCCTCTCCTTCAAAAAAGTGTTGTACTCAATGCTTCAATAGTTCTCTATGCTTCTATATAGAATTCTCATCCTCCCATGTGGAATCTTCTATGGATAAGTTCTTCCACTTGATTAGATACTCTAAAATTTATCGATTTCGTAGTTGTCGATTTCTTATTTCCATGACTACTTCAGGTTCCACTATGATTTTTCCTTCCTCATTAATTTCTAGCAATATTTTTTGAATCGGAATTTTGTCACCTATAACCTTCTTTAACCATGAAACATGGAAAATTGGGTGCACTCGAGAATATGCAGGAACCTCCAATTTGTATGCCATAATACCAATATTTTGCAACACCTTGTAAGGACCATAGTACTTTGGCGATAATTTATTATCCTTCTTAGCTTGCTTGAGGGAAATTTCTTCTATGTTTGATCATAATTTGGATCAGGGCCTAAAATCAGCTAAACTTTTAAAGTGCTTGAAATTGCTTCAAACCTGAATGACTGGATAGAGTTCGTCGCCAGGATTCCGGTGCAACTCGTTTCGTCAAAATCCAAGTTCGTATGACTGAGTTATCGTCTACTGTTCATTTTCGAGAACAGGTAAAAAAGGAGAAAAACATGTATAGTGATGCTGTGGCAGGTTCAATCAGCATTGCAGGGAATATTCTCCATATTTCAGCCAATGCCACTGTGACAAGTGTTGTCTCCAGATTCGTCAAATAGGTTTGTGAAGAGAGAAATTGTCGAATGACCTCCAATTCTTCCTAACTTTTAAATTTGAAATTTTTTTAGGAGTTAGAGTACAACCCAACCAGAGGGCTCCACGTGTCCTCTCTAATTGAACCATCTCCTAACCATGGGGTCGAATTATATGTTATATTAATTTTGGACATTTCGTTTATGGTGAGTTATTTTTAATATATATATATATATATTATTAATTTCTTAAATCCACATCGGATTCAACTAAGTTTGGAGGATACACTTACCAAACTGGCGAAGGGGTTAATATGGCAACGTCGACAAAGTTAGCAGAGGACTCTATTGTCACTTGGTGCAAAATTTATGTGGCAGAGTGGGGGTCGAACCCTTGACCTCACACCCGCCAACCAACCTCCTTACTGTCTCTCCTACAGGGTATTGCTTACCCTATACGTTTTTCGATTCTATTTGAACTAACAGTGCCTGACCGTTGGGGGTTGGAGGGGGTCAGCCCCCTCCCCATGTGGCCCAAGCCCTAAAACCAGGAGCTAAGACACTTGAACCGGTGGAAATTTAATCGAGGTCAATTAATGTTAAAACGTGGTTAACCCACGATAAGATGCAATTAGCACTTAATACGCGATTATCATTTAAACCTTGTTTACCCACCTGTAAGTGTGTTTAACCGTTTTTCCAGATTCGTCAGATAGGTTTGTGAAGAGATAAATTGTCCAATGACCTCCAATTCTTCCTAACTTTTAAATTTGAAATTTTTTTAGGAGTTAGAGTACAACCCAACCAAAGGGCACCACGTGACCTCTCTAGTGGGCCATCTCCTAACCATGGGGTTGAATTATATGTTATATTAATTTTGGACATTTCAGTTTTATGGTGGAATTATTTTTAATATATATATATATATATCTTATTAAGTTCTTAAACCCACATCGGATTCAAATAAGTTTGGAGGATACACTAACCAAACTGGCGAAGGGGTTAATATGGTAGCGTCGACAAAGTTATTAGAGGACTCTATTGTCACTTGGTGCAAAATTTATGTGGGAGAGTGGGGGTCGAACCCCTGACCTCACACCCGCCAGCCAACCTCCTTACTGTCTCTCCTACAGGGTATTGCTTACCCTATACGTTTTTCGATTCTATTTGAATTAACAGTGCCCAACCATTGGGGGTTGGAGGGGGTCAGCCCCCTCCCCATGTGGCCCAAGCCCGAAAACCAGGAGCTAAGACACTTGAACCAGTGGAAATTTAATCGAGTTCAATTAATGTTAAAACGTGGTTAACCCACGATAAGACACAATTAGCACTTAATACGCAATTATCATTTAAACCTTGTTTACCCACCCGTAAGTGTGTTTAACACTAATTAAGCTTGGAGTTTATGTTGGCAGAAATTTTGGAGGGTGCGCCAATTTTGGGGATTTTCCAAATTTGGAATGTTAACTGGCAGTTCCTCCAATTTTAGAGGAGAAACTAGGGAAAATTTGGTTTTGGTCATAACTCACTCAATTTTCGACCAAATTGAGCTCAGTAAAAGTCATTATAAGCTAATTGGCATGGTGGGAACTTAATGGAGCAGGTTGTAGAGGCAGAAAATGTCATCTATAGGAGTTTTTATGCATTATAATATTTTTTAAGGAGAGGTCCACGAGGTGTTGGGGTCATTTCCAAAGCATCTAGAGTCCAAATTCAGCAAAAAAATAGTCATTTTTGGGAGATTATGATGTTTTAAACTAATTGGAACAGGTTCTAAGAGGTTTCAGCACACTTTACGCTAATACAAAGGCCCACATTATGAAGCTGGACCAAGGAGATGTAGCCCAGGAGGGGTGAACTCCTTTATCAAAATTATATGTGTTAAGATCTGTTATGTGTGTTTGATGTGTTTTATATTGCTTCTATTCTATCATTTAAAATTATTCCTTCTAAGCTTATGAAAAACTCATAATTTCACTAAGTACACTGTTTAACAATCACATGCTCATAAACAAACCTATGAAGGATAAGTAAAACAAAGCAAAGAAAAGTTTATATCTGATATGAAACTAGCACAACAATAAATAGCATTCATTTTCAGATAAAGTTGGTATCAGAGCACAAGGTTTCTTTCTTATTTTACTTGAAGGGTTTTGACAGTGAAAATTTTTTGATGCTTACAAGATTGAGATTACAGAGAAGAGAAGGGAAGCTACTGATAGCTAGTCCTGAAGTTATGACAAGAAGGAAGAAGGCTGAGAAGGCATCATCCTTACCCAAAGTACCACTCAAGGCAACACTTGAAGCACAATAGGAATTAATTGCATAAGAGGTTGAAGTTATTGAAGAGATACAAGCTGCAAAGATTCTTGAATCTACAGCCAAAATTTCAGGCCATGAAGGAACTCATGAACATTATGAAGAAGAGGATGTCAAGAGGGAATTCAAAGAAATGCAAAGGATGGTGAAATTTATGTATGAAGCTTTATGAATTGTTGCGAAGCTCTTTAATTCATTACATTGCGATGGAAATTTAATAAGTGGTGATTTTAAACCATCCTCCTTTGCAAGACTCTTTGATAAAGAGATTGTGCAATAGATATACATAATGAAAGATATCGTGCAACAATTGTATGAAGATGTAAGGGAGAGCACTAAAATTCAAGAGTAGTTGGTTGCTATGAAGAAAGAGAAGAAAGAACTTCTTCAAAATATGCATGAGATGGAGATTCAGCTCCATGATGCCAAAGAAGCCTTAGCCAAGCATGTGCTTGAAGAAGAGGTAAATAATTCAAGTTTCTCTTCAATTTCCTCTCAAGATAAATGTGTAGGTTCTTTTGAAAAACACACTAGAGGAATAGGGTCCAAATTGATTATGAAAATGGGCTATGAAGGTAAAGTATTAGGCAAACATGCACAACACATAGTTGAGCCAATTATGTTTGAGGAAAGGCCTAAGTATTTGGGTATTGGCTATGAAAAACTTTATGGAGAAAGCTCTAAAGCCATGAAGGCACTTGAAACAGTTCCAAGAAGGAATTTTGTAGCAGGTTCAAATACTCAAACATGTAAAGTTTGTATTCAAGATGAATGCAATTGTTTGAAACCCATGTTGCATGAAGATGCTTTTAGACATGTAGCTTATGGCGAACAAGAGAGTTGTGACAACTCTAAGGACATGAACATTGTTGTTGGTCTTCAAAAGAGAGCTGGAACCTCTTCAAGTTCATCTTCTCAAGAAGGTGATAAAGATGAACATTCAAAGAATCATTCAAGGTATAATTCTTCCTATAATCATGTTTTTTATGATTATTTTAAGCTTGAAAAATATGCATGCATGAATGGGAGAAAAAATTGTTTTTCATATTGTGGTTTGTATAACCAACAAGTTCCAAGATGCTAGAAGAGAAATTATCAGCTTTTGTGGGTCCAAAAAAGGGGTGATCAGAAATTGGATCAGGGCCTAAAATTAGCTAAAATTTCAAATTTCTTGAAATTGCTTCGAACCTGAATGACTGGATAGAGTACTTCATCGGGATTCTGACGCAACTCGTTTCATCAAAATCTGAGTTCGTATGACTGAGTTATCGTCTGATGTTCGTTTTCAAAAATAGGAAAAAAAGGAGCATAATAAGTACAGTCATGATGTGGCAGGTACAGTCAGCATTGCAGGGAATATTCTCCATATTTCAACCAATGGCACCGTGACAAGTGTCGTCTTCAAATTCTTCAGATAGGTTTGTGAAGAGAGAAATTTTCCAATGACCTCTAATTCTTCCTAAGTTGGAATTTGAAATTTTTTTAGGAGTTGGAGTACAACCCTATCAGAGGGCGCCACTTGACCTCTCTGGTGGGCCATCTCCTAACCATGGGGTCGAATTATATGTTATATTAATTTTGGACATTTCAGTTTTATGGTGGAATTATTTTTAATATATATATATATATATATATATATTCAACTAAGTCTGGAGGATACACTAACCAAACTGGCGAAGGGGTTAATATGGCAGCATCGAAAAATTTAGCGATGCAAAATTTATGTGGCGGAATGGGGGTCGAAACCCTAACCTCATGCCCGCCAACCAACCTACTTACTGTCTCTCCTACAGTGTGTTTCTTACCCTATACGTTTGTCGATTCTATTTGAATTAAAAACACTCGACCATAGAGGGTTGGAGGGGACTAGTCCCGTGGGCTAGCGCCCTCCCCATGTGGCTCGAGCCTGAAAACCAGGAGCTAATATCGTTGAATCGACGAAAATTTAATCAAGGTTAATTAATGTTAAAACGTGGTTAACCCATGATAAGACACAAATAGGGCTTATCATTTAATCCTTGTTAATCTGCCCGTAAGTGTGTTTAACGCTAATTAAGCCCAGAGTTTATGTTGGTGGAAATTTTGGAGGGCGCACCAATTTTGGTGGTTTTCCAAATTTGGAATGTTAACTGGCAGTTCCTCCAGTTTTAGAGGAGAAATTGGGGCAAAATTGGTTTTGTTCATAACTCACTCAATTTTTGACCAAATTGAGCTTAGTAAAAGTCATTCTAAGCTAAATGGCATTCTCGAAACTCAATGGAGTAGGTTGTAGAGGCAGAAAAGGTCATCTACATGTGTTTTTGTGCATTTGAATATTTTTGAAGGCGAGGGCCACCAGGTGTTGGGGTCATTGCCAGAGCATCCAGAGTCCAAATTCAACAAACAAATAGTCATTTTTAGGATATTATAATGTTCTAAACTCATTGGAATAGGTTCCAAGAGGTTATGAAGCTTGTAACATAAATTTGAGAACACTTGAAGCTAATATAAAGGCTCGCACTGTGAAGCTGGACTAAGAAGATGTAGCCCAAGAGGGGTGAACTCCTTTATCAAAATTCTATGTGTTAAGCTTTGTTATGTGTGTTTTTTATGTTTTATATTGATTATGTTCTGTCATTTAAAATTATTCTTTCTAAGATTATGACAAACTTATAATTTCACTAAGTACATTGTTTAACAATCACATGCTCATAAAAAAACCTATGAAGGATAAGTAAAACAAAGCAAATAAAATTTTATATCTGATATGAAACTAGCTCAACAATAACTAGCATTCATTTTCAGATCAATGGTTGTAACCGTAAAAATACCCAGTCGCCTACATCAAAACATCTCTCGCTGCGATGTTGATCTTCATGTTGTTTCATTCAATTTTGTGTCAAATTTAGGTTATCCTTTAACAGTTGGAGAACTTGTTTTTGATGCTCGATGTGATCTTCCATAGCTTGAACCTTAGAATTTTGACCAGTGCTTGGCACATTTCCTCTTTAAGATGTTCAAAGGCCTTAGTTGCTTTAGGATTCCATGAAAATGCATTTTTCTTCAATAATGTTGTTAGAGGTGTTGTTTTTCTCCCATAATTCTTAACAAAATTGCGATAATACCTTGTTAACCTGAGAATTCCTTGCAATTTATTAATGGTTTTGGGTAATTTCCATTCCTTGATGGCTTTAATTTTGTTAGGGTCAACCTTAACACCCTCCTGAGATACAACATGACCCACATATTCCACCTCTTGTACTCCAAATAAACATTTGGATTTTTTTGCATATAATTGTTTCTCCTCCAATAGTTTGAGCACCTTGTCAACATGTTGAACATGATCCTTCCAAGACCTATTGTAGATTAGTATATCATCAAAAAATACTAACACAAATTTTCCAAGGAAGGGTTTGAAAATGGAATTCATCAACCCTTGAAATGTAGAAGGTGCATTGGTAAGGCCAAAAGGCATGACCAGAAATTCATAATGACCCTCATGAGTTCAAAATGTTGTTTTTAGAATGCCTTCAATCTTCATTCTAATTTGATGATAACCTGAACTGAGATCCAACTTGGTGAAATAAAATTCTCCATGTAATTAATCCAATAATTCATCAATCACAGGAATGGGAAATTTATCTTTAATAGTGAGCTTATTGAGCTCCCTATAATCCGGACACATGTGCCATGATCCATCCTTCTTGTGCACCAATACTACTAGAGCATAAAAAGAACTTTGACTAGGTTGAATTATACCACCCTCTAGCATTTCTGCAATCATACGTTCAATTTCTCTCCTTTGGACATAAGGATATTTGTAAGGCCTAATGTTTGGAGGAAAACTTCCTGGAATCAAATGAATAGCATGATCATGATCACTAATAGGTGGGAGTCCTTTGGGAGTTTCAAACACCTTGGAATGGTTGTCCAAGACTTTTTGGAGATCTAGAGAAATAGATTATTTTGATGTTGGAACTTCTAGTGAGCATAATTGTGCAATGATGCCTATTTCTTTCTTCGGAAGCTTTGTCATGACATTAGAGATTATTATCTTTCTCAGCTTCCCTGTGATACCCCATAATTCAACTTCCTTTCCTTCCAAAAAAAATTTCAAGAAAAGTTCTTGAAAATTAAAAGCTACCATCCCTAAAGATTGTAACCATTGTACTCCTAGTACAACATCATCACCACCCATTGGAATGGAAAGCATTGGACTATTCAATAAATATTCCCCCATGGTTAACTTGATATTATGGAACTTTCCATAGAAATTTATAGTTCCTCCATTTGCCACCATCACTTGACATTTTGGCACTGGGTATAGGAAGCAATTCAATTTCTTGGCTACCTTACAATGAATAAAATTATGGGTGCTACCCAAATCAATAAGCATTATTACATTTTTCTTCTTTATATGTCCTATCTTGAGAGTTTTAGGAGTGGTAATTCTTGCTAATGCATTACAGGATATGGTCGGATTCATTTCTTCTTCCTCTAGGGTTGGTTCCTGGTGTATATCCTCTTCTTTTGAAGTTTATTGTTCCTTTTCTTCCTCCTCTTCACAATCTATGTAAAATAATTTCTTTTGAGAACACTTATGACCTTTAGTGTATTTTCTATCACAACTATAACAAAGCCCTTTTTCTTTTTTTTCTTCCAATTGTTGTGGTGTCAACCTTGTAGGTTTTGTAAGTCTAAGAGTATCAACACTTCCATCTTTATAGATGTGAGTGGTAAGATTATTTGTCGCCATAATTTTACGTTCAATTTTTCTTTCCAACTTGAATGCCTTCTCCAATGAATCAGGTTCCCAAAGGTGAACCTCATGTTGGATGTTATCCTTTAAAGTCCCTATGAATACATCAATCTTGTGTTCGTTTGGAATAACAATTACCCTTATATTCAATTTTTGGAAGTCCTCAATGTGCTCCACCATTGAACCCTTTTGTTTGAGATTTATCAATTGGATAAATAAGGTTTTTCTCTGTGTATCCACATAATGTGCTATCATTTCCTCCGTAAAAATTGACCAAGTGACAATTTTTTTACGAGATCAAAGCCATTGATACCATACAATTGTATTTTTTTCTAAATATAAAGTTGCAATACGTACCTTTTATGTGTTTTGCACATTATGGAGATCAAAATATTTCTCCATCTGTGGTATCCGTGTTACGGGATCCTTGCCATAAAACTTAATCATATCGATCTTTGGAATATGGTGGGTTTTCAATACAACATTAGATTTTATGAAATCATGATTAACATTTATTTTGTTCTCATCATGAGTTTTCTCTACTACCTTTTAGCCATTAGGAATCATTTCTTGTATCAACTTTTTCCAGTCTTCCTTCAAACCTTTCATGTCTTTTTTCAAATTTTCCATGTTGCCTTCTATACCATCCATCTTAGCTTCCATGCCATTCTTTAAACCATCCATCTTATCTTCAACGCCTTTCTTCAAACCATCCATCTTAGCTTCCACACCTTTATTCAAACCATCCATCGTAGCTTCCATGTTTCCTTCTATACCATCCATCTTAGCTTCCACACCATCCAACTTAGCTTTCATGCCATCCATCTTAGCTTCCATCTTAGATTCCACACCATCCATCTTATTTTTCATGCCATCCATCTTAGCTTCCATGCTTTTATTCAAACTATCCATCTTAGCTTCCATATCTTTCTTTAAACCATCCATCTTACCTTCCATTTCTTTAAATGTTCTGAAACCAGGTCACAAAATAGAAGAAAAGAGAGATCAATGACTTAGAAATAATCCACTTCGAGGGGGAAAACTCCTTTACATTACATAAATGAACAATTCTTGGTTGATACAAATGAAAAAACCTCCTTTCTATATATATAATTCCAAGGGGTCACAATATAATCATAGCCGACCTAACAGTAATAATGTAAGGGCACAAAAATAACAATAGTGGGCTATTATGGGGCACAATAACAACAAAATGGGGACTACATGGGTACAACAATAAAAATAAGGGGGCTACACTAACAAAAATAAGGGACTACACTAGTAATATAGGGCCCTAACAATAACTAAAGAGGCCCAACATTGGAATTTGGACTAGGAGATGTATCCTAGGAGGGGTGAACTCCTTCATCATTTGTTGTCTTGTGTGTATTGTTATGGTATTGATGTCTTCTTTATTTTTTGAAAAACTGAGTTTTAAAACATGTTAATGTATTAATTAAATTGACATAATTGATTAAAAACGATAATCATTTCACTTGCAAATTGTACCATTAACTCTCAAGCTTTCACATACAAATCAAGTGGGAAGGCAATAGTGGGAAATCACTGGAGAGGTAAGTTGATAGGATGAGATGTAATGAGGAGAGTGTTTTCTCTTAGATACTTCATGTAATAATGTTGAAACTTTTAATGAGAAACTATTTTTTTCCAAACAAATTAATGAGAACTCTAATTCCTGTGTATCCTCTAATTGTTATGTATAATATATTTTTACATGGTAGACTATTTATATGTGTATTTGTACTATTGTTTAAATTCTTTAGAAATTTTTGTCTAAATTTGTGAGCATAGGACTACAAATGATGGTTTAACATTAGAATTTTTTGGATTTGTAGCCATTTACTCAGTCTTGTCTTTGTTTGGAATAAACTAGTTCATTGATCATTTACAGGTGCATGTGCAGTTTTGTGCTTACTTCCTTGGTTGTAATTAGTCAAGTATAAATGCATGCATTTGCATCTTTGATTAATTGCATTTAATTTTTTATTTTAGAAAATATAAATAGTGTACTAAGCCATATTAACCAATAAATCAAAATTAGGAATCCTTGCTAGGCCAAAATCTGGATGGATTTCATATTCCAAATGATGTAAAGTCTAATTGGAACTTCGCACCAAGAGTAACCCCCATTTTTGACCAAATTCATCTCAACCCATCAACACCTAATTAATTGAAAAGGAAATCTAAAAATGAAAAACTTAATTAACTCCCACACTTACGTAATTACCTCCTATTTTGTAGCAACCAATCCCTTTTGTGGAATCATAAAAAAAATAGAAATAAGGATCTTCACTACAAACAATTCATTCACGCAAACAAGAAAATCAAATTGGAGAAGGGTATCTTAAGAAAAGTGTAATTTTGAAAGAGAAAATATATATTTTTATGAATAAAATTAGTGCAGCTCTAATACGATCCATTGAGGCATGGAAGAGGAACTATTATGTGACAATAAGAAAAAAAAATTGAGTATCAAGAAGCCCTCTTAAATCCCAGTTTACTATTAACCTTTTTTGTTAACTTGGAATTAAAAATTCTCTTGTCCAAGGAAAAAAAAGTGATTAAATATTAACTATGAAAGTGGACAATGTCATGGACTGTTGTTACACATACTAAATAGTATAGAGAGGGAGTATTTCTAAGGCATTGAAGAATAGATAAGGGAATATCTACTTATGTTGTATGGAGTAGTAAAGTGAATTCCAAATCTAGCATGCTTGAAAGATTGATCATATAGCTTTCCAATGGCTTTCTTGGTTGATATTGCCAATGTTTGGTAAGGGAAAAAAAAGGAACTAGAAGTTTGAAATTATCTCATTCACCTTGGTGGTCTCATAGCCCAACAAAGAGGTGGAATCCATAGACGATTACCGATGGTTGAGAGAAAAAATTCTCACAACTAGTGAGTTGCATTGACGATTACCGATGGTTGAGAGAAAAATTTCTCACAACTAGTGAGTTGCATTAAAATTCAACTTGAATAAAATAAATTATTTCTTCTTCTCCTTCCTTATGGATGATTCTTTTATGTTGAAAAATATTAATGTATTATTGATTATGAGTAACTGTGTTATGATCCAAAGAGGAAAATAAATAGAAATATATACCATGTACAACAATGTGAATGTTGAATACAACTCCAATCCATATAATAATAAGGGAACACCTTCAACTATCAAAATGCATTCATACATTCAAATCACATGTCCTCAATAACTGCATGATCCCTATATACACTTATCACACATTACACATGTGGTCCCTTCATTATTAGGTTGACCTTGTTACAAAATTACATACACATTTAACCTCATATATGGCTCCCTTTTGGTCATACCATATACATTTAAACCAGTGTATACCCCTCTTGGGGTCATAACATAGTACCTTCCTTTGAAAAGCTTTGTTCTCAAAGCTTTACAATTAGGAATGTTAGATGTGATGAAGCAAAATAATAGGATTTACTTATATTCCTACATTCTTCTTTCCATTGTTGATAATCCATCCATTTGAATTGAATTCTTCTTAATATTAATCCTTCATCGTTGGTGCTTGCATAGTTTTATTTTCTTTGATTCCATGTATTGTTGTTTACATTTCTCCAATTTGTAATATTTTTTGGTCTTCAATAACATCTTGTTGAATAATGATTTGACGATTCGCTATTCCATGAATATTGATGAGTATTCCATCTTCTTTCTTGATAATGTTGATATCAATCTTCTTGTCTTCTTTGAAATATTTCTTTGTAATAAGTGTTATCACCCAAAAAAATTTCAAAACATCATTGTGTCATGTTTCAAATTAGGTTTAGAAGTCAATTTAGGATTTTGTTAAGGGCAGATTAGATTTTTATAAGTTCAAAGGTCATCATTAGGTTCAAATAAAGTCTTTTAAAAGTTCATTCATTGTTAAAAATCCATAATTTCCATTTAGGAATCATTCCATAAAGTTTCAGGTCAAAAATCTGCAATTAGCGAAGAATACACGTTTTCGTAGCGCCACTAGTTCAAAAAATTTGATTTACGCTACGAAAGCGCTAATAGTTTCGTAGCGCAAACTAGAAAAAATACACTGTCGGCACTGCGAAAGCACGGTTTCTTAACTGTCTTGTCAATTGAGCTGAAATTTGTCAGAATATGTTGGGAAATGGTAGGTTAGTGGTATGATGAGTCAGTTAGTGATGAGATTCGATGTACTTACCCATATTACAATCATAATTTTCATGATAGGGTATGAATGAGGCATCATTCAGTTATGAGATGACATTTCAAATTCAAAATCTTGCCTAATTTGGTCATTCTCGTTTCATTTTCCTCTATACGAGTTTCTGAGCTCTGAAGTAGTCAATCCAAACCTGTGGTTTTTCCATACAAAGGTTATCTTCATCCTAATCAAGCGAGGCAGATATATCCTAATTAAGCAAGTTTGTTTCATATATTCAAGTGAAGCTAACAGGTTTTTATGAGAAGCTTGGCAGAGGAAATGAAATTTCAGAGAGGGGGACATTGCTTAAGATATGAGCTTGAAAATATGAAGGCCATAATTGAAGACCCAGTAGTGATGGAGGCATTCAACATAGTAGGTTGTCTTCGGTTTTGTGAAAAATTGCAGGGTTGCCACACACAGGTGTCTAAAGAATTTGCCTTGCACTTCAATGGAACAACTACCAAGGTTGAGATGCTAAATGTTTCAATTTCACCAGAGACTATTGCTGATGTGACAGAGATACCAAGGGGCCAAGAAACTTGGTTTAAAGGTTTCAAAATTGATATGGATCCATGCAAAGAATTTATGAAACATGAGTATGCAGATATGGACCTAAATAATGCAATCCCTAGAAGCTACATCAAGGACACTTATGCAAAGCTACTACTCAGCATCCAGAGATAGTTTACATGTGAAGGTAGATATCATAAGGTCTACACATATCATTTTAAGCTACTTCTGCATTTCACAGGTAAAATTTCACTTGATTTTCCCTTTTACCTGCATAGGAGTCTTGTTAAAATTGTTGATAAATTACAAGCCAAATCTGAAGGTTGTGACACATCCTTGCTTCATCATGGTTTGATGAAGTTGTTGATTTTGAATGAGCTTCAGAAGATAGGCAGGGATTGGTCATCCTTTTTGTTTATGAATGGTTTTGAATTGGAAACCTTAACTCCTGCTAGAAACCCTAAAACTAAAGGAACTCCTTCACCACCAGTAGCAGAGTCTAGTCAACCTATGGTTGCAAAACCAAAGGAATTTGTAAAACTGAAGCCAAGGAAACAAGTTGAGAAAAGGATAGAGTAGACACAAATTATTGACACATCAACTCCATCACCTACAAAACATAATATAAAGAGTGTCAAAGAGGCAAAACAGAAACAAGTTTCCAGCAAGTAGGAAATCAAGAGAGTGACAAGAAGCCAAGCAGTGGCAGCAAAAGGAAAGAAAATTGTTTCAGTTTCAGAAGACAACCCAGTAATTAAGGGAAATTTAAATGATATCCTTCATGCAATTGATATAGAAGAGACACCCATTGTGCAAGATGACTTCATTAGAGAATATGAGCACAAACAGAAAAAAGCTAAGTCTGTAAAGAAGCTTGAGTTTGAGGGTGAAAATGCAGCCTTCATATTTCAAGCAAGGAAACCTTTAACTAGGCATACTAAGAAATTCAAGGAAGGCAGCAAGGAAGTTCAAGAAACTATTGAAACATCAAAATCCCCTGAATAAGTGGTTGATCTCTCCTCACCTACAGTAGTGCATGCAGCTAGCAAAACAAAGAAGGGAAAAGAAGAAATGACAGAGTGTCAACATCTTGAAGAGAATTTGAGGTTAGAAAACCAAGAAATTTATACGATGAGAAAGAGGGCCAGAAATCATAGTATTTAGAAAATAGAGTTTAAAATAATGAAGGCACTGTGGGAAGGTCAAATTGGTTCTAGGTCTGAAACCCCAAGCAGTGCAGAACAGTTTTTCGCATGGGCAGTTCCAGCCATCAAGGAAGCTAAATTTGTCAGAGTAATCAATACTCACTTGAGAGCCAGTAATACAAGACTTAGAGATAAAGTGGAGGACTTGGAGCAGTAGCTAAAATTGACTCAAGATGAGTTAAATAACAAAGGTGCAGAATGACAATCATTAAAAAGTCAAAAGCTAAATCAAGTGAAAATTAAGAAGGAACCTCATGAAAACTATGTTTTACAATACATATGAATTTTTGATTTGATGAAACCAGTGCTATTTTGAGTTTTGGCACATTTATGGTTTTTATTTTGAAAAAAATTGGACAAAACTTCTCACTCAGCAGTTTCCTAGTGCAAACAATGTAAAAGAGTGAAAAGCACTATGAAACTGTTGTAGCAGCTTTTTCACTCTTTCTCATAAATGTTTGAAGGGAAAAAGTATGAATTATGACTTGAAATTTCTAGGGAGGATGTATTATATGATAATGAAGATAATCCTGGAGGAAATAAATCAAAATTTTGAAGTAAAAAAGGTAAAAGATTTGCGCTACGAAAAGCGCTACGAAACTGTGTTGTTTTTGTAGCACATGTCTATTTCGTCTATTTCAGCTCATTTGAACAATTTGATGATGGTTTTGGAAAACTGGAAATTAGGGAGGATTTTGAGCAGGTGTTACTTCATTTTCTTAAAGCAAATAATCTCGAACTGATGAGTTTATGATGGTCATAGTGTCTCAAGAGTGCAAAGGACACTATGCCTAGAAACCAGGGGACTGTTTCCTACTTTGATGGAGGTCATCATTATGGTCATTAATATTTGGAGCCAATCATCTAGATTCAACCAGGTTTTAATACATTTGTAAAATAATGTAATCTAATTAAGATAAGGTTTTTATAGACAGGTGATTAAGAGTTTGAATCCTATTTGTAATAGGATTGTTTAGTGGATTAGCTGTCCTTTTATAATAAATATCATGTCATATGGTTAGGCAAGGTTTCAAGAGTCAGGAGTTTGATGTATCTAGCTGTAGATAAGGTTATCTTATGTTGTAAATGATCTATAAAAGATCAAGAAGTCGAATATGGTCAGGGTTGGAAAATTTTAGCAAGAGACTGTGTTTATTGTAAGTGACTAGTTTTCAACTTAATACAGAGTTTTCTACTTAGCCAACTTGAGATTCATAAATATTTCTAGTGTGTTCTTTTTCTAATTATATATTATTACTATCATATGACAGTGGTGTTTGTTTATGTTACTCAGAATTCATCTTTGATGCTCTGACTTCCTATATAGACAAACTGATTGTGTTTTTACTGTTTCACATGTGTATCTCTTGACTAGAACTCTGATATGCCTTGACTTCCATGCTAAGTAGATTGTTTGGTTTTACTGAAACTATTTTGACTCGATAAGCCCAATGTGCACTTGCTGATGTGATTTGCAACCAATATCTATCATTTATCTACTTAATACCCCACATATATTTAGCCATCTATATTTCTATCAAAAATCATTAACCCTTGAGAGAGCCCTCTCAGGTTGAGGAGGCTAAGCGTCAATCGAAAGATTGGTTTGAAAAAGTTACATGAGATTGACTTGATTAGCAACCTATCAAGTCTAATTTTGTGATAACAATAAGGATGTCGATATGGTTTTCTTGATATATTTCTTCGTAATAAGGATGTTGATATTTTTTATTTAACTATATATATTCTATATTTTTTGTCAGAATCTAGTAATTTGTCATTTTTGGAATATATTTTTTAGCTATTTTATATTTAACTATTTAACTATTTTATATTTAATTATAACTATATTTTATTTTATTTTTAACTATTTAACTATTTATCTATTTTATATTTAACTATAATTATATTTTATTTTTAACTATTTAGCTATTTTATATTTAACAATAGCTATTTATATTTAACTATCTATATATCTTTTAAATTTAACTATTTCTTTGGTGCTTTTTTGGGGCATGATTATTAATGTGAAATATGCTCGCATTTTAATTTATATTTTTTCACTAATATCAAGATTTACATTGCATTCTCTTTTGCTAATCTAATTCATATGGGTAAGGTAGGTGAATAACATTAATAAAATATTTCACAAATAACCAAATTAATAATAAGATATTTCATTGATACCCAAGTTAAACCATTTGAATTTATTTAGGACATGTACCCATTATGACATGGAAATTATGTGAAAATTTCATGGGCACTTTTAAGATGAAATTTCCTCTAATATATTAGATATGAACATCCTCTAGATGGAGTTAAACTTCAAGTATCTTCTAGATACCACCTTTAATCTTGTCTTCTTTCTCTTTTTGATGCTATAATATGACCTCACCTATCAAATTCTAGCATCCTTCTTTAATTCTACAATGTTAAGGTTTTTTTTCTTTTTTCAATCTATTAACATCATATAGTAGTTTTCTATCATGATTTTGTAATCTATATATTTCATATTTCTTTCAAAATTATTCCCTTAAGTTATCATTTTTTCAGTTCCCTCGACTAATTTTTCTTTGTTTTAATTGTCCATACCCCTTAATGAATGGTTAATTAAGGTTTTGTTTCTTAGATATCTCATCACCTTTCTTCTTGATCTCTTCCTTAGCTACATCTTGAATTTTATACAATGCCTCCATTTTTGTCCTTATTGACAATATGCCACTATGGTCCCTTCATTATTAGATTGGCCTTATTACACATACATTTGCACAATAAATGCACATTAAACCCCATATAAACCCTTCCTTTTGGTCATACCTGTTGTGACCAGCAACAACCCCCCTTTTATTTATTATTAGTAACAATACTAAATAAAAGGGGACCCTTAGTTAAAAATCCAAAAAAATCAATGAAGATTCGTTTGCCTTTCAAATAAAACTTTCTATCATAAACTTATAGAAATCCCTTAGAAAGAATATTTAGAAACACTTAAGTTTATGATAGATTATAATAAAATTGCCCTTGAAACAAGATAGCACATACATAACAAAATAGTATATATGAAACGCATTGATCGCAGATCGCATATCGCAGAAAACAAAAATGATTAATAAATATCTTCTGCGCTTTTGCAATTCTGTGCTTTTGCGATTGTGCGCTTTTGCGATTGTGCGCTTTTGCGATTGTGCGCTTTTGCGATTGTGCGCTTTTGTGTTTTTGCGCTATTGCGCTTTTGCGATATGCACTTTTGCTCTATTGCGCAATTTCCACTTTTGCGCTATTTTTATGACTGCGATGACTTCATTTTGCGATTTTGCGATGTTGCGATATTGCGATATTGCGCAACAAATCGCAAATCGCAATGTCGCAGATTCATATAAGCGCGCTATCCCAAGGCAATCTTCTCATATGTCAAATCCGTTATGCGCTTTAATGATTATATTAAATGATTGGATTGATTATTAATGTGAAATGAGATTGTGTTTAGATTGAAAGTCGTTTCACAATTTAAATATTATATTTCATCCGCTTTCATATTCGAAATAGTCTCATCACCTTTCTTATATCATTACTCTCATTTATTCGTAAAACGCAGGCACGAAGGAGCAGACCACTATACAAAGCTTCCGCTAAACACTATGGGTAAGAAGGAGAAGAGCTCAAATTCTGAGAACAAATAAATGGCTTCGCTATATGCAAACACCGCCTGTAACAAGGACGCTGGTATATCCACTTGGGAGGGAATGTATAAACTGTTAGAAGATGAAAACCCTGTGGTGATAAAAGTTGCAGCTACAGCAGGTTCAAAGGATACGTCTGAAGCAACCCTTAGAGACTTGGCTTGCTCATTTCTACATAGAATAGCAACAAGACCAAGGATTCTCCCATATACAGACATGGTGAGATGGGTGCTGGATAGCACAGATATTTCAGACAGACAATTCAGAACTCCATCTGAAGAGCTAATTGGGTCATTCACCATAGAAGATCTGAGATTAATGTATAAGCTGCCAGAACCTCAAGCAACTTTCAACAAGCAATTTATGGAAGCTTTTGCCAAAGAACACTCAAATTTGGCAGAATGCACAAAGGAGTGGACCAAAAGAAGTGAACCATTGAAGAAGAACAAACAAGGTATGTACAGCACGGGTTCACTTACCTCTCCTTATTGTTTTACTGCTGCCATGTTATGCAGGCTTTTTGGAAAGCCTGACATAAATATGATATTACCCGAATGGCTTCCTTTGTTGAATGCGGTTGTTAATTCTACAATTGTAGATTGGGCCAAAATCCTATCCGATAATCTCACCACTGCTATTTTTCATTACCGGTCTAAACGAAATGTTTCCCAGCGGGTTTATCCGCCTTTTTATTTATCTGCTTATGTCATGGACGCCATCTGCTATGTCTCTAAATTCCCTGTGATGGGCTGGAAATGGACTATCCACGATCCTTTGCCCATTCATGTGTACCATAAAGAACTATGCGAGTCTGAGTTTGTCCCCCATTTTTATCAAATTTGTCATGGAATAATGTTGCCATTGTACAGAACATTGTATAATAAGGATGCCCCGAGGTTATCCTCAGAAACAGAGGTTGATATTCTCCCCGTCGCAAGATGGTTTGGAGAAGAATTGTTCACCTATATTAGGGTTTTTGGAAGTTATGCTTCTCCCCATGTTTTACCCTTATATGTTCCAGAGAGACTTGTAGCTCAGGAAATTGCTTATCAGACCTGTGGCCAGGGAGGTATAAAAAAAGATTTAAAAGACAAGAAAAGGGGCATTTGGCCACAATTTCCCATAAAATGTGGAACATTTTCACTGTTGGATATTGGTCATGCATATCACGAGATAGGCAACATTACATGCCTACAACTGTTCAATTTCTCAAGAAGGTTATTCGACCCAAATGATATTGTTAAGAATTTTACCAATGCAATCAAAGTAAGGGAATTTGTCGGGGAGCAGGATCTTTTTGATGATATGTTCCAAGCAAGAAATTCATTCAAAGAAGTTTTGAATTCAGCTCAGGCTCAGCTATCTCCAGAGGAATTCCAGGAATTCAAGCTTTACAGAGAAAGGAGACTAATTCCTATTCCTTTGGATAATATACGCTTAGAGCCTGCAAGGGAGAAAACTCCTAGTGTTAGTCTTAACGGCAGTTCAAGTACAAGTAAATCCAAATCAAAATCTGACAGAGATTCTGAACACTCCAATAAGTCTAAAGAAAAGGAAGATAAAATGGAAGAATCCATTAAAGATTCTGCACAATCTAAAGAGCTTACTCAACAACAAATTTTGACTTCTCAACAAACAAATCCTCCTCCACCCAATGTACAGCAACAGCCAGTCACCATTGAGTTAGATAAAGAATGGGAAACCTTTAATCAATTGATTAATGTAGAAGGACAGAATGTACAGAGCCCTGTCCAGACAACCAAAGTTTTGAGCATAGGAACAAGCAGCACAGCCGCAGTAACAGAGCACATACCAATCACACCCTCCTCTGAAATTGTACTTAATGTAGAGGACATTCCTCCTCTGGATGTATTTTATAGCCCAAAATACAAAGCAGTAGTAAAGAGACAAAGAAAAAAGAGAAAAATAGAAAGTGCAATTGCTACTGAACCAGAACAAGTAGATGTTTTGTGGAAAGATCCTGCCACAGAGCCTACTCATAATCTCACTAAGTTATCTCAAATAAAAGGAGCTTATGCTTCTGCAACAATTGATAAAGCAGTTGAGATACAACTTTTGTTGGATGAAAAAGAAGAACAGATAAAAGCTCTGCAATGGCAATTGCAACAGGTTCAGGCCAATAAGGAAGCACAATTAAAACTTGAAGAGTTACAACAACAACTTCAAGATAAAGACAAACAAATACAGATTATCCAAGAACAGCATAAGGATGATCCTAAGCTTCCAGAATTCATTTCAGAAACCATCTCTTTGAACAATCAACTACGGCAACAAGAGGAATTTTTCTGCCAAAAAATATTGCAATGGAATTTTTTGTGCCAAGAAAGCGATAAAATCACAAATCATGTCGTAGATTTACGAAATGATTATGATTTGATTAATGAAAAGATCAATGATTATCTAGCATGGCAAAAGACAGAAGAAGGCAGAAAAGTTGGTGCACCCATCATTAACGAGAACCATAAAGAAATATTGTTTAATAATTGGGATGCACAAATCAGAAGGGCAGAAAAGGCAGCAGAGGAGGCATCTACAGTGGCAAACACTCTCACTGATTGTGTAAATGACAATTTACACAAAGCTAACTTGATTTCTGAAACTGTTCCAGGTTATCTCCCACAGGCAAATCAATTGCAAGCAGAATGGAGGCAAAAGGAAGAAGAAAGAGAAAAATCCATCCAAGGGCTGACAAGATTGAATTGGGACTCATACTGGATGTACTTGGTGAAGCCACACAGTCAGCACAGTGTGCTCAATTGTATCATCAATGCTACAGAGAATATTTCTCCTACGCTTGTCAACTCTATCTTTTCAGGTAAGTTGAATTGTCAAGTCGGTCAACCGCATCTTCTCAAAACTATGCTAGATGCCTGCAAGCTTAAAGATCAAGTTAATAGATAGATAGATTTAGTTTTAATTTCACTGTATTTTAGCCTAGGAAAAAGACGGTCATTGAACCGAATCCTTAATTTTTGTAATAAACTATTTTTAGAGTTAGTTAAGTAGTATTTAAACCCCTCTCATGCATTTAGAGAGGGGTCCTGGATCTTAATATTTTTGGACTTGGAGATTGCATTTCTGTACTCCATTGTCTTTTATATTTTTTGAAAAGGATCACATCTGGTGATTTTCATGCGAAATTATCTTTGAAGTGTTGCATTTCTGTACCTTGGAATTTGATTTTGCATTAGAGTTATTGGATAGAGTATCAGATCGCATTTGAAAGTCTTCAAGATGAACAAGGTATTTCTATCTTTTCACTGTTGATCTATTTTGTTTTATGATATTTGTTTTAAAATTGCTATCATTTATATGTATATTTGTTTTAACAACACTTTCTTTTATATATCATTTCTGAGTATAATTGAAACGTTATTTTTCATAGTTACATGTAAATGGTATACAATGATGAATGCAATATGTTTATATAACTCTGTTTAATTTCTTAAACAGAGTTATCTTTATTTTTTTCTGCATATTTAAATTTAATTAATAATACATTTTCATGGTTATTGTTGAATTGGAACAATCTTAAGTTGTATTCACATATAGCTACCCGGGTTAATGTTAGAATTTCTTTACCAGTATTTAGCTTAAATTAGATAGTTTTATTTCAGTTATTTTAGTCCCATTTCCACCCATCCAATCCAATCCATTTAGTTACAAGGAAACTGGTCCTTTAAATCCAGTCGGAGCCACCATACCAAACGGAAAAGTAGCTATCTTAAGGTCCCGACCGGGTGGTTTTCCCCAATGTTTGAAGCAGAGATTTTCTAGGCTTCAACATTTTTGGCGCTAGAAGGAGGGCCTGAGCTATGAATGGTAAGTAAATCTTTATCCACAAGCCATTCTGAGAGCAAAACACCCTCATTAAATTCTTCAATTTCTTCTGAAATTCAAAATCCAAGAGAAGAAACTGCAGAAAATATTCAGACACCCACTACCAAAATCTCAAAACATTCAGACAAACAACATCCCGAGTCTCCTGAAGTTCAAGATCTAATTCATAAACTGAAAGGATTCTCATTATCTCTTGAAGAGTCTGAAATATCTGAAGGTAGTGTAAGTTCAAAATTCATTCCTTCGAAACCTCTTACTAGGTTGCAAAGTGAAAAACTTGGTATTCCTCCGAAAGAATTTCCTTTACCTAGTAAGGGCAAAACAAAAAGAATTCAATCGGAAACAGAAAGTGATACAAGTTCATCATCTCATATTCAATCACCTGTTTCCAAAACCACAACTCAACAAAGTACAGTTATTTCATCATCATCTCTTCAGTCATCATCTCCACAAACATCTTCTCCTCAATCCTCATCAATCTCAACATCATCTATTCCAACAGTTTCTATTCAAATTCCACCAGTTTCTACTGTTCCTCCAATAGTCGTCCCAATAATGGCACAGAGACCATGGTCTACTCCAGGAGCAGTCAACATGGCTGCACCTTTACATGATTTACCAGACAATCCTAGAAAATGGCTTCCAAATTTTAGCCCAGATCTTAACATTCAAGCTGAAGAACATATCAATAACTTTATGCTGGCTATTAATTTGAATGGAGTCATACATGAAGATGTTGTTGTTAGATTATTCCCATATACTCTTCAGGGAGTAGCAGGATCATGGTATTTTTCATTACCATCAGGATCTATAACGAGTTGGGACATTTTTGCAGAACATTTTTTGACCAAATTTGGAGATGATCGATCAATTGCAACTTTACTCAATGATCTCTCAAATTTGAAAATAGAACCCAAGGAACCTATAAAAGAATTCAATGCTAGATTCAACAAACTCTTGAACAAAATTCATAAATATTCACAACCTAGTGAGCAAGTCAGAATCGAATGGTATATAACTTCCTTACCCTCAAACATAGCAATTTTCGTAGACAGAGCTGCAAAGCCTACATTGGCTGAGAATATGAAAGAAGCTATTGCAGTAGAAAAACGTATCACTTCTCTCGAAAAGAAAAATGCTATTGAAGAAAGGAAATCAAAGAAGGTCAGCTTCAGAGATGATTCAAAGAAAAAGACCAAAGATCCATATGACATGGAAGGTTTACAGAAATTTCTTAAAACCATGTCAAATGAAATGATTGAAATTAAAAAACAAGTGGCTGAAACTTCTACCAAGAAACCATTCCGAAATTTCAGAAGAAACCAAGTTGAATCTAAACCTCCTAATGTAATCTCTAATGCAGAGTCAGAAGAAGAAGAAGAAGAAGAAGAAGAAGATACATCTATAGTATCAGATCAAGAAGACGAAAATGAAGAAATAGCTGAATTAAATGGAATGTGGGATTTTATTCTCCCTAATTCTAATAGTGAAGAAGTTATGCCTATAAGTACTAGGAGTAAATCTACAGCAGAACCAGTGCAAACAGTTCCGAAAAAGAAAATTACAACTCCAAGTACCAAAGACAAACCCACTGTAAAGAAAAATTCTCCATTACCTACTCAAAATCAGCCATCTTCTTCTAATCCTCTCACATCAACAACGAAAACTTTAGTAGTGTCAGATCCTATGGAATACAATATTGTTGAAGACATGAAAAAGATTAAAGCCAACATTTCCTTACATGAACTCAGCAAACTGAAACACCAGCAAAAGTTGCTATTGAAAGAATTAAATGCTACACCAATTGCTCCTTTACCAAGCGGTGTAGTTGCAAAAGTAGCAAGAGGAACTGGTAAGCCACCAGATAAGGTAGATGCTACTGATACTGTGCTCATTGGGAAAAAGTCAAATTCTCAAACTCCTCCTTTTCTTTTGACTTATGAGATGTACAATAAAAATCTGCACAATTGTTTGATTGATTCCGGAGCTTCCTCCAATATAATGCCTACTTCTGTCTGTGCTAAATTAAATATTGAACCACAGAAATCAGCAGTTCATATCGTTCAGTTGGATCGCTCTAAAGTCCAAGTGGTAGGAGAAATCAATTCAGTTACTATCAGATTAGCCTTAGATCCTAGAATTGTCCAAAGAATTGATATTCTAATTGCTGATATTCCTGAATTCTATGGATTAATCTTGAGTAGGGACTGGTCTGCGAAACTTAACAGTTATATCTCAACCGATTATTCACACATGTGGCTTCCCTACAAAGGGAAACCAAATCAAATCAAAATTGAACGAGAAAAACATATGATGCACACTGTCACTGAATTTGAACAACCTAATGAACCTGTAACATTCAACAACAATATTCTTGGAGGCTATTCTGCTGAATCATTCCTTGGAAATTTCAAAGCTCCTTAATCACCTTTTTCTGTAAATAATTTTGTTTCTCAGATAGAAATTTTTTCACAATCTGATACTTCCAGAATTGTAAATATTTCTGATGTAATTGTAGATAAGCCAATAGATAAGTCTTTATTTTGGTCATTATATTTTGATGGATCGAAATCTAGTGATGGAGCTGGAGCTGGATGCATCCTAATTGATCCAAATGGGGAGAAAACCATGCTGTCATGTAGATTAGAATTTGAGTGTACTAACAATACTGTAGAATATGAAGCCTTGGTTCAAGGACTTTATAAAGCTATAGGGTTAGATGTTAAATACTTGAAAGTTTTTGGTGATTCCGAAATTGTCATTAAACAAGTTAGGAATACTATTCATTGCCTTTCAAGACATCTTAAACACTATCAAACCCTAGTACAAGACCTCACCACTCATTTTTTAGCATTCAATATTTCTCCTATTCCTAGGAATCGGAATACATCAGCTGACTTGTTAGCTAATGTTGCATCTAAACTCTTACCTGCTGAAGATTGCAGTCCTGATAAGTTTTTTGTAGAATTGATTTTTCGTCCATCTGTCCCAGATAATGTTACAAATTGGAGAGTATTCTATCATGATCAAGATATTCTAAATTTCATGACTTCAGAGAAATCATATGATGAGCAGATTATTGACGAAGATGATCATGATTTAGAAATCGCTTCAAAAGGTAATGAAAACTCCATTCCAAAATATGTTGTTAAATTAGAGGATTTATATGACATTAGAGACAGATTCAAGAAAGTTGTTAATACGAAACTCCAAAGTTCCACTTTGAAGTTTGAATTAGTAAATCTTAGTTCTGATTCTAAACCTCAAAACGTTAACTTACGACTCAATTTAACACGGAGGAAAGGAATGCATTCATTAAACTGCTGAACAAGTATAAAAACGTTTTTGCTTGGAATTACGATGATTTAAAAACATATGATACTTCGATTATTCAACATACAATTCCAATGCTTCCTGATATTAAACCTGTTCAACAGAAGTTGAGAAAGATCCATCCAAATCTCGAAGGTCAAATCAAATCAGAACTTAATAAACTTTTGAAAGCCAAAATCATTTTTCCAGTCAGGCACTCTAATTGGGTTTCCAATATGGTACATGTAAGGAAGAAGAATGGTGATATAAGAATCTGTATTGATTTCAGAAATTTAAACAAGGCATGTTTAAAAGATAATTTCCCATTGCCAACCATGGAACAGATACTTCAAAAGGTAGCTGGTTCTGAACTTATGTCTTTTCTCGATGGGTTTTCGGGC
Organism: Pinus albicaulis; assembly: GCA_034641835.2. Classification (NCBI taxonomy): domain Eukaryota; kingdom Viridiplantae; phylum Streptophyta; class Pinopsida; order Pinales; family Pinaceae; genus Pinus; species Pinus albicaulis. The sequence continues at coordinate 213,680,535 of CM076584.1, read as the reverse complement.
TATAATCAAGTTTTAGTTCACCCGGATGACAGATTGAAGACAACTTTCAGAACAAAATGGGGAACTTACGCTTATCAGAAAATGCCTTTTGGTCTAATAAATGCAGGAGCAACTTTTCAAAGAGCCATGGACATAGCATTCAAAGGTCTGATCAATAAATCAGTTGTTGTTTATCTTGATGACATAATAGTATTTTAAAAAAAGAGAGCCAATCATCTACATGATTTAAAACAAATATTTGAAAGATGTAGAAAGTTTGGTATCTCCTTAAATCCCAAGAAATATTTCTTTGCTTTAGATGAAGGAAAACTCTTGGGATTTTTTGTGTCAAAAGATGGTATATATATTGATCCAGATAGAGTGAAAGAAATTTCTGATATTTCTTTACCACATAACAAAAAATCCATGCAATCATTTCTTGGACAAATCAATTTTGTTAAAAGATTTATTCCTGATTTTTCTTTAATTGTTTTACCTATGCAAAATATGATCAAGAATAATTCAATATTCAAATGGACGCATAAAGAAAAATAAGCTTTTGATTCAATCAAACGAGCAATCATTAATGCACCAACATTGAATACCCCGGATTTTTCTAAAGATTTTACTTTGTATACTTTGGCCACTGAAACATCTTATGCAGCCGTTTTGACACAACTCAATGATCAAGAAATCGAAGCACCAATTTCTTTCTTTAGCTCAAATCTGCAAGGATCTGAGCTTAATTATTCCGATGTTGAAAAAATGGCCTTTGCTGTGTTTAAATCAATCAAACATTTCAGACCTTTTCTCTTGAAAACACATACAAAAATCATTGTCCCATTCTCTGCAGTGAGGCAATTATTAATTCAAAAAGAAGTAGGAGAAAAGAGAGCTAACTGGGTAACAGCCTTGCAAGAATATGATATTGATATTAAACCAACTAAGATTGTTAGAGGACAAGGTTTTTGCAGATTATTGGCAGGAGCTCATAACATACCAGAAAATCAAGATCCAAATCAAGATATTCAAGTAAGTCAGATAAGTGTTACAGACTCTGAATCTCAATATGCTGATCTTATCTATTACTTGAAAAATAGGTATGCTCCTTCTAATCTCAGCTATAAGAGTAAACGCGCTTTAAGGTTAAAGGCTATTAAATATGAGATCATTGATAATGTGTTGTTTAGAAAAAATTATGATTCAATTTTATTAAGATGTTTGGAAAAGACTGAAGCTGAAAAGGTTTTGCAGGAATTGCATGATGGACCAGCAGGAGGTCATTTTGGAGGTGATACCACAGCTCACAAAATAATTCGTGCTGGTTATTACTGGCCTACCCTTTTTAAAGATACGCATGATTATGTAAGGAAGTGCCAAATTTGTCAAACTACAAGTGGAAGACAAAGGAAACCAGCTTTTCCTTTGCAACCAGTGATTATTGAGCAACCATTCGAACAATGGGGGCTTGACATTATTGGTGAGATAGTACCTCATTCTTCCAAACAGCACAAGTACATCCTTACTGCAACTGATTACTTTACAAAATGGGTAGAGGCAATCCCATTGAAGGTAACCAATTCTGATGCAATTATTGATTTCATAGATCAATTCATCATAACCAGGTTTGGTGTACCTCAAGCTCTTGTCTTTGATAATGCATCTTACTTCTCTGGAAATAGTTTAATTGAATTTGCAGTCAAAAGAGGTTTTAAATTAAAATATTCAGCAAATTATTGTCCACAAGGTAATGGTTTGGCTGAATCCACTAATAAAAACCTTATCAAAATCATTAAAAGGACCGTTGATCAAAATCAAAAGAATTGGCACAAATCTTTAATCTTTGCGTTATGGGCTGATCGTATCACTAAAAAAGCTTCAATAGGGACTTCACCTTTCAATCTGGTTTATGGAAAAGAAGTTGTGATACCATCAAATTTAACTCTTCCATCATTAGCCCTAGTGCAGTTTATTGAAGAAAATACCTCTTCATCCATTCAATTGAGATATAATCAAATCCTTAAATTAGAAGAAGATAGGGATAAAGCAAAAATTACTCATGAAAAATATCAACAGCTTGTAAAATCTTCTTTTGATGCAAGTTCTACCGGCTCAAAAATTTTGTCAATTGGTGATCTCGTTTTGAAATGGGATAAAGCACACGAAGAAAAAGGTAAACATACCAAATTTCAGAAAATGTGGCTTGGAACATTTCAAATCGTTGAGAAGATAAGCTCAAATACATTTATACTCCAAGATCTAACAGGAGCGAGAGAGTCTCTTCCTGTAAATGGGCTTATCTTGAAGAAATTCTTTTCATAAGGAGGTAACCCCTTCTTAAACTGTATATATTTCTTTCTGCAAAGTTTTTGATTGTTTTTGTTTTTACAAATAAAGGTTGTTTATGAGTCTCTGATTCACTGTTTACTATTTGAGAAAATTTCTTCGGAAAAATATTATAAATATTTATTTTGTGTAAATAAGAATTTTTAAATTAATGATCACAGTTTTTGGATAATTCAAATAAGATGTTAAACTTTGAAAAGATTATTTCAATCATTTACATGATCTTTTGAAAACTTGAGGAAAAAGTAAATCATTATAAAGTTTATTAAGTAGAGAAAGGCTATCTATTAAAGTATAGATTTTTTCAAAGTTTTGGAATTCTAAAAACTCTGAAAAATTGTCATCCATTGATTCTTAAGGATAAAACTATTTCACCCCATCCATTTAAGTTGTGATTTTTTAGAATGTAATTCTAAGAAATTATACGAAAATTTTAAGAGATAAGAGGTCTCATTACGAGCCGACTTACCATGTTCATAAGGAGTAATAAAAATGACATTACCAATACTGCATACCAAAACAGGGTAATGGCTTATAAATATAAGACAAGGGGTCTCATCACGAGCCAGCTTGTTCAGTTTAATTATAACTAGTGAATGGCATTGTTATTAACTAGCTGCCAAACCAGAACAATGGCTCTTAAGAATAAAAATAAATAAAAGACAAAAACATGAGATAATAAGTCTTATGAATTTATCTTTTAAAAAGTCATAATTTTAATTGGATGGGACAATGAATGGTTAAAGGTTTAAAGGTAACCCTGTCGAGACTATGAACGTTTGCTGGCAGCAGAGGCAATACCTATGGCAATAGAGTATATTATAAAACCAAAACTTGAAGAAATCATTTTACTTCATTATTAACACCAATCAAAGCATGATATAACTCAAAATGTTTTTATTTCTTAAGGAATTAGACAGAAATTATGAAATGATTTTTATTTTTCTTTTTCATAGCAGCATTTTATTTGAATTATCCTAAGATAGTTTTCATTATCTTTAAAAACCTTTACTTACTAAAGATAGAATGTTCATTTTATTTTTTCAGAGATAACTATTTCTTTCAGTGAATCGCCAATTGTTGTGACCAGCAACAACCCTCCTTTTATTTATTATTAGTAACAATACTAAATAAAAGGGGACCCTTAGTTAAAAATCCAAAAAAATCAATTAAGATTCGTTTTCCTTTCAAATAAAACTTTCTATCATAAACTTATAGAAATCCCTTAGAAAGAATATTTAGAAACACTTAAGTTTATGATAGATTATAATAAAATTTCCCTTGAAACAAGATAGCGCATCCATAACAAAATAGTATATATGAAACGCATTTATCGCAGATCGCATATCGCAGAAAACAGAAATGATTAATAAATATCTTCTGCGCTTTTGCAATTCTGCGCTTTTGCGATTGTGCGCTTTTGCGATTGTGCGCTTTTGCGATTGTGCGCTTTTGTGTTTTTGCGCTATTGCGCTTTTGCGATATGCGCTTTTGCGCTATTGCGCAATTTCCACTTTTGCGCTATTTTTATGACTGCGATGACTTCATTTTGCGATTTTGTGATCTTGCGATATTGCGATATTGCGCAGCAAATCGCAAATCGCAATGTCGTAGATTCATATAAGCGCGCTATCCCAAGGCAATCTTCTCATATGTCAAATCCGTTATGCGCTTTAATGATTATATTAAATGATTGGATTGATTATTAATGTGAAATGAGATTGTGTTTAGATTGAAAGTCGTTTCACAATTAAAATATTATATTTCATCCGCTTTCACATTCAAAACAGTCTCATCACCTTTCTTATATCATTACTCTCATTTATTCATAAAACGCAGGCACGAAGGAGCAGACCACTATACAAAGCTTCCGCTAAACACTATGGGTAAGAAGGAGAAGAGCTCAAGTTCTGAGAACAAAGAAATGGCTTCGCTATATGCAGACACCGTCTGTAACAAAGACGACGGTATATCCACTTGGGAGGGAATGTATAAACTGTTAGAAGATGAAAACCCTGTGGTGATAAAAGTTGCAGCTACAGTAGGTTCAAAGGATACGTCTGAAGCAACCCTTAGAGACTTGGCTTGCTCATTTCTACATAGAATAGCAGCAAGACCAAGGATTCTCCCATATACAGACATGGTGAGATGGGTGCTGGATAGCACAGATATTTTAGACAGACAATTCAGAACTCCATCGGAAGAGCTAATTGGGTCATTCACCATAGAAGATCTGAGATTAATGTATAAGCTGCCAGAACCTCAGGCAACTTTCAACAAGCAATTTATGGAAGATTTTGCCAAAGAACACTCAAATTTGGCAGAATGCACAAAGGAGTGGACCAAAAGAAGTGAACCATTGAAGAAGAACAAACAAGGTATGTACAGCACGGGTTCACTTACCTCTCCTTATTGTTTTACTGCTGCCATGTTATGCAGGCTTTTTGGAAAGCCTGACATAAATATGATATTACCCGAATGGCTTCCTTTGTTGAATCTGGCTATTAATTCTACAATTGTAGATTGGGCCAAAATCCTATTTGATAATCTCACCACTGCTATTTTTCATTACCGGTCTAAACGAAATGTTTCCCAGCGGGTTTATCCGCCTTTTTATTTATCTGCTTATGTCATGGACGCCATCTGCTATGTCTCTAAATTCCCTGTGATGGGCTGGAAATGGACTATCCACGATCCTTTTCCCATTCATGTGTACCATAAAGAACTATGGGAGTCTGAGTTTGTCCCCCATTTTTATCAAATTTGTCATGGAATAATGCTGCCATTGTACAGAACATTGTATAATAAGGATGCCCCGAGGTTATCCTCAGAAACAGAGGTTGATATTCTCCCCGTCGCAAGATGGTTTGGAGAAGAATTGTTCACCTATATTAGGGTTTTTTGAAGTTATGCTTCTCCCCATGTTTTACCCTTATATGTTCCAGATAGACTTGTAGCTCGGGAAATTTCTTATCAGACCTGTGGCCAGGGAGGTATAACAAAAGATTTAAAAGACAAGAAAAAGGGCATTTGGCCACAATTTCCCATAAAATGTGGAACATTTTCACTGTTGGATATTGGTCATGCATTTCACGAGATAGGCAATGTTACATGCCTACAGCTGTTTAAATTCTCAAGAAGGTTATTTGACCCAAATGATATTGTTAAGAATTTTACCAATGCAATCAAAGTAAGGGAATTTGTCGGGGAACAGGATCTTTTTGATGATATGTTCCAAGCAAGAAATTCATTCAAAGAAGTTTTGAATTCAGCTCAAGCTCAGCTATCTCCAGAGGAATTCCAGGAATTCAAGCTGTACAGAGAAAGGAGACTAATTCCTATTCCTTTGGATAATCTACGCTTAGAGCCTGCAAGGGAGCAAACTCCTAGTGTTAGTCTTAACGGCAGTTCAAGTACAAGTAAATCCAAATCAAAATCTAACAGAGATTCTGAACACTCCAATAAGTCTAAAGAAAAGGAAGATAAAATGGAAGAATCCATTAAAGATTCTGCACAATCTAAAGAGCTTACTCAACAACAAATTTTGACTTCTCAACAAACAAATCCTCCTCCACCCAATGTACAGCAACAGCCAGTCACCATTGAGTTAGATAAAGAATGGGAAACCTTTAATCAATTGATTAATGTAGAAGGACAGAATGTACAGACCCCTGTCCAGACAACCAAAGTTTTGAGCACAGGAACAAGCAGTACAGCCGCAATAACATAGCACATACCAATCACACCCTCCTCTAAAATTATACTTAATGTAGAGGACATTCCTCCTCTGGATGTATTTTATAGCCCAAAATACAAAGCAGTAGTAAAGAGACAAAGAAAAAAGAGAAAAATAGAAAGTGCAATTTCTACTGAAGCAGAACAAGTAGATGTTTTGTGGAAAGATCCTGCCACAGAGCCTACTCATAATCTCACTAAGTTATCTCAAATAACAGGAGCTTATGCTTCTGCAACAATTGATAAAGCAGTTGAGATACAACTTTTGTTGGATGAAAAATAAGAACAGATAAAGGCTCTGCAACAGCAATTGCAACAGGTACAGGCCAATAAGGAAGCACAATTAAAACTTGAAGAGTTACAACAACAACTTCAAGAAATGCAAACAGGACATCAAAAAATCCTGGCTGATAAAGACAAACAAATACAGATTATCCAAGATCAGCATAAAGATGATCCTAAGCTTCCTGAATTCATTTCAGAAACCATCTCTTTAAACAATCAACTACTGCAACAAGAGGAAGTTTTCTGCCAAAAAATATTGCAATGGAATTCTTTGTGCCAAGAAAGCGATAAAATCACAAATCATGTCGTAGATTTACAAAATGATTATGATTTGATTAATGAAAATATCAATGATTATCTAGCATGGCAAAAGACAGAAGAAGGCAGAAAAGCTGGTGCACCCATCATTAACGAGAACCATAAAGAAATATTGTTTAATAATTGGGATGCACAAATCAGAAGGGCAGAAAAGGCAGCAGAGGAGGCATCTACAACGGCAAACACTCTCACTGATTGTGTAAATGAAAATTTACACAAAGCTAACTTGATTTCTGAAACTGTTCCAGGATATCTCCCACAGGCAAATCAACTGCAAACAGAATGGAGGCAAAAGGCAGAAGAAAGAGAAAAATCCATCCAAGGGCTGACAAAATTGAATTGGGACTCATACTGGATGTACTTGGTAAAGCCACACAGTCAGCACAGTGCGCTCAATTGTATCATCAATGCTACAGAGAAGATTTCTCCTACGCTTGCCGACTCTGTCTTTTCAGGACAGTTGAATTCTGAAGTCGGTCAACCGCATCTTCTCAAAACTATGTTGGATGCCTGCAAGCTTAAAGATCAAGTTAATAGATAGATAGATTTAGTTTTAATTTCACTGTATTTTAGCCTAGGAAAAGGACGGTCATTCAACCGAATCCTTAATTTTTGTAATAAACTATTTTTAGAGTTAGTTAAGTAGTATTTAAACCCCTCTCATGCATTTAGAGAGGGGTCCTAGATCTTAATATTTTTGGACTTGGAGATTGCATTTTTGTACTCCATTGTCTTATATATTTTTTGAAAAGGATCACATCTGGTGATTTTCATGCGGAATTATCTTTGAAGTGTTGCATTTCTGTACCTTGGAATTTGATTTTGCATTAGAGTTATTGGATAGAGTATCATATCGCATTTGAAAGTCTTCAAGATGAACAAGGTATTTCTATCTGTTCACTGTTGATCTCTTTTGTTTTATGATATTCATTTTAAAATTGCTATCATTTATATGTATATTTTTTTTAACAACACTTTCTTTTATATATCATTTCTGAGTATAATTGAAACGTTATTTTTCATAGTTACATGTAAATGGTATACAATGATGAATGCAATATGTTTATATAACTCTGTTTAATTTCTTAAACAGAGTTATCTTTATTTGTTTCTACATATTTCAATTTAATTAATAATACATTTTCATGGTTATTGTTGAATTGGAACAATCTTAAGTTGTATTCACATATAGCTACCCGGGTTAATGTTAGAATTTCTTTACCAGTATTTAGCTTAAATTAGATAGTTTTATTTCAGTTAGTTTAGTCCCATTTCCACCCATCCAATCCAATCCATTTAGTTACAAGGAAACTGGTCCTTTAAATCCAGTCGGAGCCACCATACAAAACGGAAAAGGAGCTGCCTTAAGGTCCCGATCGAGTGGTTTTCCCCGATGTTTGAAGCAGAGATTTTCTAGGCTTCAACAATACCATATACATTTAACCCACTAAATTGTTGGTAATCACGATTTCCATTAGACCGAACTTGCAGGCGTTAGTCAATGATCGCTTCGCCAAAGATAAGGATCCACGAGAGGCAATTAGTCCATGTCACAAAACACTCGGGGAGCATTGGTTTATCCAATGTCCAACATATATACCCCCTTTGGTGTCATATCAAATTTCTATGAAGTTTCATATAAGTGAGTTGATACTAAAATGGTTGATTGAAATTCACTAGTTTGCAAACCATATATGAAAATGCATTGAAAAAATAAGCACACTCAACCTTTGCCAAAAAACATTGTATCGAGAAAGGGTCCATAGTTCATTTAGGTCGATAATCTTGTAATTATGTTCTCAAATAATATATTTGAATGAAACTGAAACAACTTAGCCTTCCTAGCACATAGACTCAACCTTCATGTCTTTTGGAGATAACAACCAATGCAGAGCTTATGCTTCCATTCTATGGGGATGGGTAGCCTACTATAACTCCTAGACTCGACCTCTAGCTAGTAAATAACATGTACATACAAAACTTAGGCTAGTGAGATGATACATGTGAAAATTTTGTTGGTGAGCCAAAGATTACTTTTGGGGCTGGTGTGCCCATGTGCATGTGTGTTCATATGTTTTGGCATCCATGTGGCCTTGTGCATATGTTTTTATATGCTTTAAAGCCATAAATATTGGTCTTGTAAATATGAAGTTTCATGCATGCTCGTAAATAACATTATTGTTGCAGACCAAGTCACATGAAATGAGTATGGGGGAATGAGACCCCATGTGTTAAAAATGGAGCTTTGTATGACTTAATGATTATTAAAAGAGCATATATTTTTAACTTAATTCCATTATGTGACTTTAAGGGGTGCCATGTGCCAAATGAAAGACACGCACTTAAAAGTGAAGATGTTGGTGTCATGGACTGGTTCTCCAGTGTGAGGGATTGGAGGGTACCTGGATACCCCTGAAAGCAGCATGAACTCTTGAAGCCACAGTGATCTGATACATCCCTAGCCAGCCAAGTTAGAAACCCTATAGGTAGTAACACAACCCTAAGGACTGCAAGAGCAAAGAAGTGGGTGCACTACTTAGGTGTGGGGTTGATGGGGGATGTGAGCCTATTGGTTGGAGGTTATTAGGGTTTGGTACCTTGGTCCTATAATATTTGGTACTAGACTCTGGCTTGGTTTTAGTTAATTCATCGTCTTATGGAGTTGAAGCCCCAGCTTGAGGTTGACTAACTATTGAGAGAATATGAAAAACATAGTATATGGCTAGGAGGGAGATATGAGGTCTGCAGTCAGTTGGTGTCTTAATTAGGTAAGGGATAATTCAATTGTTTATCAAAATTATATTGTAATTAATTATGGAGTTATGTATATTACATATGCATATAAAATAATGATGTAGTGATTTGTTCATACTCCCATCCATGAAAACATTGTATGGTAATATGAATTTAATTATGCATATCATGCGTACATGGAAAAATATAAAAAGAAAATTTTAGGTCCCTATAATACTGGTGTATCCCCTTATTGTTATTGTTAGTATAGCCCCATTATTGTTATTGTTGTACTCATGTACTCACCATATTGTTATTATTGTGCCTCATAGAAGCCCACTAGTGTTATTGTTTTGCCCTTACATTATCAGTGTTATGTCGGCTCTGATTATATTGTGACCCCTTGGAATCCTATATAGAGAAAGAAGGTTTTGTCATTCGAATGATCTAAGATTTGTTCATTTACGTAATTTAAAGGAGGTTTCCCCCTCGAAGAGGCTAATTTTTAAGTCGTTGATCTATATTTTCTTCTATTTTGTGAGTTGGTTGCATAACGTTTGGTATCAGAGCTTTGGATTCTAGGGTTTTTCTTCTTCAAACTAGCCATCTTGGAATTTTCGCTATAACTTTTTTCTACGAAGCTTCAGAAGCTGAAATTGAAACCACATAGAATTGAAATACTGGTGAACCACGTGTATGAATTTTAGATCTTGGTTTGTTATATTTTCGGATATATGATCTGAAGAAGTTAGGGTTTTTGCAGGCTCAAGAATTTCATCTCAAACAAGTGGCCGAGGTAAAATTGTCATAACTTTTGTTTCAGGCATTAGATTTGAATTCTATAAAAAGTGGCCAAAATTGCACGTATTTTTGTTTTTCCTGTATCAATTTCAAAGCCAAATTTTTAAATAGTGACACGTGGGATCCCTAATGAATTTTCTCTATTGAACTAGTCCATAATCAAGTCATTGTGGGAGATTTGGCATAACATTATCTTGAAGAATCAAAATTTGGTCTGACTTGTGGCATTGTAATGAAGACTCGGAGGGATACTATAGGAACAAAGTTCGGGTCTTGGAGACACTAAATCACATAGATACAATAGTGTCAATATCAAACTCCTAAAAAACAAGAAAAAAATTTGTATTTTTTTAAAATTTCATAACTTTTGTTTGAAAAATCAGTTTGAAGTGATTCCAAGGGAACATTGAAGCATATATATCAGTATTGGTTTCTAAAATTCCTCTCAAACAAAATAATTCCACACCTATTAAGCCCTCATAAAGCTCTACTATGACACATGAAGAGGAAGAATTGTAGCATGATATATCAAAATTATAGGACCAGGTGCAAAAACTTTTGCTCTCACAAAGAGGAACCAAATATGAACTAAAAGGTCACATGGATGGTTTAAAAGGCAACATCGATGGTTTAAAAGCAGACATGGAAGCTAAGATGGATGGAATGAAAGCTAATATGGATGGTTGAAATAAGACGTGGAAGGTTTGAAGGAAGATTTGACAAAGTTGTTGCAAGAAAGGCTTCTCGGTGGTGACAAGGTAATCCTTGAAAATCATGATGAGAATAAAAGGAATACGAATTATGATTTTAGAAACTCAAATTTTGGGTTTAAGAACCACCATATTCCAAAGGTTGATATGAGGAATTTTGATGGAAAGGATATGATAACACGGATACTACAAATGGAGCAATATTTTGATCTCCATTATGTGAAACACTCACAAAAGGTACACATTGCAACTTTATATTTAGAACCTGTTGTGGCTAGCAACAACCTCCCCTTTTTTAATTAATATTAGTAATAATACTAAATAAAATGGGGACCCTTAGTTAAAATCCAAAAAAATCAATTAGGATTTGTTTCCTTTAGAAAATAAAATTTTCTATCATAAACCTACAAAAATCCCTTTGAGAGAATATTGCGAAAATATTAAGTTTATGATAGGTTATAATAAAATTTGCTCTTGAAACGATATAACGCATCCATAACAAAAATAGTCTATACAAAAAAGCATTGATCGCAGATCGCATAGCGCAGAAAACAGAAATGATTAACAAATATCTTTTACGCTCTGATTTATTATGTGCTTTTGCGATTTTGCGCTTTTGCGATGATTTCATTTTGCGATTGTGCGCTTTTTGTGATTCTGCGCGTTTGCGATATGTGCTTTTATGATTTTTGCGATATGCGCTTTGCGCTGTTACACAATTCCTGCTTTTGCGATAAGTTTTATGACTGTGATGATTTCATATCGCGATATTGCGACATTGCGATATTGCGATATTGCGATATTGCGCAGCAAATCGCACATCGCAATGTCGCAGATTCACGTAAGCGCGCTATCCTGAGGCAATCTTCCCATATGTCAAATCCGTTATGCGCTTTAATGACTATATTAAATGATTGGAGTGATTATTAATGTGAAAAGAGATTGTGTTTAGATTGGAAGTCGTTTCATAATTCAAATATTATATTTCATCCGCGTTCATATTCAAAACAGTCTCGTCACCTTTCTATTATCATTACTCTCATTTATTCGTAAAACGCAGGCACGAAGGAGCGGATCACTATACAAAGCTTCCACTATACATTATGGGTAAGAAGGAGAAGAGCTCAAGTTCTAAGAACAAAGAAATGGCTTCGCTATACGCAGACACCGCCTGTAACAAGGATGCGGGCATATCCACTTGGGAAGGAATGTATAATCTATTAGAGGATGAAAACCCTGTGGTGTTGAAAGTTGCAGCTACGGCCGGTTCAAAGGATACGTCTGAAGCAACCCTTAGAGACTTGGCTTGCTCATTTCTGCACAGAATTGCAGCAAGGCCAAGGATTCTCCCATATACAGATATGGTGAGATGGGTGCTGGATAGCACAGATATCTCAGATAGGAAATTCAAGACTCAGTCTGAAGAGCTAATTGGGTCATTCACCGTAGAAGATGTGAGATTAATGTATAAGCTGCCAAAACCACAGGCGACTTACAATAGCAAATTCATGGAAGATTTTGCCAAAGAACATGCGAATTTGGCAGATTGCACAAAGGAATGGACTAAAATAAGTGAACCATTAAAGAAGAACAAACAAGGTATGTACAGCACGGGTTCGCTTACTTCTCCTTATTGTTTTACTGCTGCTATGTTATGTAGGCTTTTTGGAAAGCCTGACATAAATATGATTTTGCCCGAGTGGCTTCCTTTGTTGAATGCGGTCGTTAATTCTACAATTGTAGACTGGGCCAAAATCCTATCTGATACTATGACCTCTGCTATTTTTCAATACCGGTCCAAACGAAATGTTTCCCAGCGGGTTTACCCGCCTTTTTATTTATCTTCTTATGTCATGGACGCCATATGCTATGTCTCTAAATTCCCTGTAATGGGTTGGAAATGGACTATCCAAGACCCTTCGCCCATTCATGTGTACCATAAAGAACTGTGGGAATCTAAGTTTGTCCCCCATTTTTACCAAATTTGCCATGGAATAATGTTGCCATTGTACAGAACCTTGTATAATAAGGATCCCCCAAGGTTATCTTCAGAAACAGAGGTTGATATTCTCCCCGTCGCAAGATGGTTTGGAGAAGAATTGTTCACCTATATTAGGGTTTTTGGAAGTTATGTTTCTCCACATGTGTTACCCCTATATGTTCCTGATAGACTTGTAGCCCGGGAAATTGCTTATCAGACTTGTGGCCAGGGAGGGATGACAAAAGATTTAAAGGATAAGAAAAAGGGCATTTGGCCACAATTTCCCATAAAATGTGGAACATTTTCACTGTCCGATATTGGTCATGCATTTCAAGAGATAGGCAACATTACATCCCTACAGTTGTTCAAATTCTCAAAGAGGTTATATGACCAAAATGATATTGTTAAGAATTTCACCAATGCAATCAAAGTAAAGGAATTTGTCACAGAGCCTGATCTTTTTGATGATATGTTCCAAGCAAGAAATTCATTCAAAGAAGTTTTGAATTCAGCCCGAGCACAGCTATCCCCACCAGACTTCCAGCAATTCAAACTTTACAGAGAAAGGAGACTAATTCCTGTTCCTTTGGATAATCTACGCTTAGAGCCCGCAAGGGAGCAAACTCCTAGTGTTAGTCTTAACGGCAGTTCAAGTACAAGTAAATCCAAATCAAAATCTGACAGAGATTCTGAACTCTCCAATAAGTCCAAAGAAAAGGAAGATAAAACGGAAGAATCCATTAAAGATTATGCACAATCAAATGAACTTGATCAACAGCAAATTCTGACTCCTCAACAGACAATTCCTCCTCCAACCAGTGTACAGCAACAGCCAGTCACCATTGAGTTAGATAAAGAATGGGAAACCTTTAATCAATTGATTAATATAGAAGGATAGAATGTACAGACCCCTGTCCAGACAATCAAAGTTTTGAACGCAGGAACAAGCAGCAAAGCCGCAGCAACAGAACACATACCAATCACACCCTCCTCTGAAATTGTACTTAATGTAGAGGACATCCCTCCTCTGGATGTATTTTATAGCCCAAAATACAAAGCGGTAGTTAAAAGACAAAGGAAAAAGAGAAAAATAGAAAGTGCAATTGCTACTGAACCAGAACAAGTAGATGTTTTATGGAAAGATCCTGCCACAGAGCCTACTCGTAATCTCACTAAATTATCTCAAATAACAGGAGCTTATGCTTCTGCAACCATTGATAAAGCAGTTGAGATACAGCTTTTGTTGGATGAAAAAGAAGAACAGGTAAAGGCCCTACAACAGCAATTGCAATAGGTACAAGCCAATAAGGAAGCACAATTAAAACTTGAAGAGTTGCAACAACAACTTCAAGAAATCCAAGAACAACATAAGGATGATCCCAAGCTTCCAGAATTCATTTCAGAAACCATCTCTTTGAATAATCAACTACTGCAACAAGAAGAAGTTTTCTGTCAAAAGATATTGCAATGGAATTCTTTATGCCAAGAAAGTGATAAAATCACAAGTCATGCCGTAGATTTATGAAATGATTATGATTTGATTAATGAAAAGATCAATGATTATCTAGCATGGCAAAAGACAGAAGAAGGCAGAAAAATTGGTGCACCCATCATTAATGAGAACCATAAAGAAATATTGTTTAATAATTGGGATGCACAAATCAGAAGGGCAGAAAGGGCAGCAGAAGAGGCATCTATGGCGGCAAACACTCTCACTGATTGTGTAAATGACAATTTACACAAAGCTAACTTGATTTCTGAAACTGTTCCAGGTTATCTCCCACAGGCAAATCAATTGCAAACAGAATGGAGGCAAAAGGCAGAAGAAAGAGAAAAATTCATCCAAGGGCTGACTAGATTAAATTGGGACGCATACTGGGCATACTTAGTAAAGCCACACAGTCAGCATAGCACGCTCAATTGTATCATCAATGCTACAGAGAAGATTGCTCCTATGCTTGCCGACTCTGTCTTCTCAGGACAATTGAATTCAGAAGTCGGTCAACCGCATCTTCTCAAAAACATGCTAGATGCCTGCAAGATCAAAGATCAAGCTCATAGTTAGATAGATTTAGTTTTGATTTCACTGTATTTTAGCCTAGGAAAAGGACGGTCATTAAACCGAATCCTTAATTTTGTAATAAAACTATTTTTAGAGTTAGTTAAGTAGTATTTAAACCCCTCTCATGAATTTAGAGAGGGGTCCTGAATCTTAATACTGTGAGACTTGGAGATTGCATTTCTGTACTCCATTGTCTTATATATTTTTTGAAAAGGATCACATCTGGTGATTTTTATGCGAAATTATCTTTGAAGTGTTGCATTTTTGTACCTTTAGAATTCGATTTTGCATTATAATTGTTGGATAGAGTATCAGATTGCATCTGGAAGTCATCAAGATGAACAAGGTATTTCTATCTGTTTGCTGTTGATTTCTGTTGTTATATGATATTCGTTTTAAGATTGCTATCATTTATATGTATTTGTTTTCACAACACTCTCTTTTGTATATCATTTCTGAGTATAATTGAAACGTTATTTTTCATAATTACATGTAAATGGTATTCAATGATGAATGCAATATGCTATTATAACTCTGTTTAATTTCTTAAACAGAGTTACCTTTATTTGTTTCTGCACATTTCAATTTGATTAATAATACACTTTCATGGTTATTGTTGGATTGAAACAATCTTAAGTTGTATTCACATGTTATTACCCGGGTTAGTATTAGAATTTCTTTATCAGTATTTAGCTTAGATTAGATAGTTTTATTTTAGTTAATTTAGTCTCATTTCCACCCACCCAATCCAATCCATTTAGTTATAAGGAAACTGGTCCTTTAAATCCAGTCGGAGCCACCATACCAAACAAAAAATGAGTTGTACTAAGGTCCCGACCGGGTGGTTATCCCCGATGTTTGAAGCAGAGATTTTCTAGGCTTCAACAGAACCCAATCAATGTGTATGGTATTTATGATTTTTTTCTCGTAAAACATTGTTTATGGAGGAAATGATAGCACATTATGAGGATATAAATCACAACACCTTCTTTAGCCAATTGATAAATCTCAAACAAAAGGGTTCAATGATAGAGCACATTGAGGACTTCCAAAAATTGAATATAAAGGTATTATATATTCCGTAGGAGAATAGGATTGATTTCTTCATAGGGAATTTAAAGGATGACATCCAACATGAGATTCGCCTTTGGGAACCTGATTCATTGGAGAAGGCATTCAAGGTGGCAAGAAAAGTTGAAAGAAAAATTATGGCAACAAGGAAGTATACCACTCACAACTATAAATATGGAAGTGTCACTGATCCTAGCCTTCCAAAACCTACAATATTGACACCACAACAATTGGGGGAAAAAAGAGAAAAAGGGATTTTTTATATTTGTGATAGAAAATACACTAAAGGTCTTAAGTGCACTGAGAAGAAATTATTTTACATAGATTATGAAGAGGAGGAATAAAAGTAACAAGAAACATCAAAAGAGGAGGATATACACTAGGAAGCAACCCTAGAGAAAGAAGAAATGAATCTGACCATATCTTGTAATAAATTGGCAGGAATTAGCACTCCTCAAATCTAAAGATAGAAGGATATATCAAGAAGAAAAAGGTAATAATTTTGATTGATTAGGGTAGTACCCATAATTTTATTCATTGTAAGATAGAAAAGGAATGTAATTGCTTCCTATATCCAACACCAGAGTGTCAAGTGATGGTTGTAAATGGAGGAATTGTAATTGCTTTGGAAAGTGCCATAATATCAAGCTAACCATGGGGGAAATGTATTTAATAGTCCAATGCTTTCTATTCCAATGGGTGGTGTTGATGTTGTATTAGGAGTCTAATGGTTACAATATTTGGGGACTATAGCTTTTAATTTTCAATAACTTTTCTTGAAATTTTTTTGGGAAGGAAAGGAAGTTGAATTACGGGGTATTGCAGGGAAACCAATAAATATTATCATCTCTAATGTCATGAAAAAATTTCTCAAGAAATAACAACGAGGTGTAATTGCACAATTATTCTCACTAGAAGTTAAAACATCAAAACCATCTATTTCTCCAAATATCCAAAAATTATTGGACAATCATTCCAAGGTGTTTGAGACTCCCAAAGGCCTCCAACCTATTCATGATCATGATTATGCTATTCATTTTATTCCAGGAAGTGTTCCTCCAAACATCAAACCTTACAGATATAATTATGCCCAAAAGAGTGACATTGAACGTATGGTTGCAGGAATGTTAGAGGCTGGTATAATTCAACCTAGTCAAAGTTCTTTCTCTACTCCAATAGTATTGCAGCACAAGAAGGATGGATCATGATGCATCTGTCTGAATTATAGGGAGCTCAACAAGCTCACTATTAAATATAATTTTCCCATTCCTATCATTGATGAATTATTGGATTAATTACATGGAGAAATTTACTTCACCAAGTTGGATCTTTTTTCATGATATCATCAATTAAGAATGAAGACTGAAGACATTCTGAAAACAACATTTAGAAATCATGAAGGTCATTATGAATTTTTGGTCATGCCTTTTGGCCTTACCAATGCACCTTCTACATTTCAAGGCTTGATGAATTCCCTTTTCAAACCCATTCTTCAAAAACTTTTGTTAGTATTTTTTGATAATATACTAATCTACAAGAAGTCTTGGAGGGATCATGTTCAACACAATGACAAGGTGCTCAAACTATTAGAGGAGAAACAATTATATGCAAAAACCTCCAAATGTTTCTTTGGAGTACAAGAGGTGGAATATCTGGGTCATATTGTATCTCATGAGGGTGTTAAGGTAGACCCTAACAAAATTAAATCCATTAAGAAATGGAAAATACCCACAACCATAAATCATATGCAAAGATATATTGGGTTGACAGGGTATTATCACAAGGTTGTTAAGAATTACGAGAGAATAGCAACATATCTAACAACATTATTGAATAAATATGCATTGTCTTGAACTCCAGAAGCAACTAAAGTCTTTGAACATCTTAAAGAGGCAATGTGCCAAGCATCAATCTTAGCTACGCCAGACTTCACAAAAACCTTTATTGTGGAATGTGATGCCTCAAGAAATGGAATTGGTGTTGTTTTAATGCAAGAAGGAAGGCCTATTTCTTTTGAAATTCATCCAATTAAAGGAAAGTATTTACAAAAACCTATCTATGAGAAGGAAATGTTAGCAATACTACATGCACTTAAGCAATCACGAACTTACCTAATGGAAAGACACTTCAAGGTAAAAACGGATCATGATAGTCTTAAATACTTTTTAGAACAAATATTATCTTTAGAGGAACAACTAAAATGGGTCACAACTATGTTGGGTTATGACTTTGAAATCATCTATAAAAAAATGGAAGCAAAATGTTGTTGTAGATGCACTCTGAAGAAAGGATGAGGATGTGAGAACATTGTTTTTTTCCATTTCTATTATACAACCAGATTGGATAACCGAAGCAGGGGACGAATGGAAGAATGATGAAAAAGTGTGTGAACTTATGCGAAAGTTGCAGCAAGATCCTAGTACATCTAATATATTTAGCTGGAAAAATGATTCATTATGGTACAAAGATCACTTGTATCTTTGTAAGAATTCCCAAATCAAACAAAAAATTCTTTTGAAATTACACACCTCTCCCTTAGGAGGGTACTCAGGATTTTTAAAAGCTTACCGCAAGGTTAATAAGGAATTTTTTTGGGATGGCATTAAATATGATATTCAAAAGTTTGTGGCGGATTATTTGGTTTGCCAACAAAATAAAGCTGAGACAATTAAGACCATGGGTCTATTACAACCTTTATCCATTCCAAGTCAACGTTGGGAGGAGGTTTCAATGGATTTTATCATGGGTTTACCCAAGTCCGAAGGAAAGAGTCTCATCATGGTGGTAGTTGATATAGTTACCAAGTATGCACACTCTTGTACATTATCACATCCATTTAAAGCCAGTCTAGTTTCTCCTGCATTTATGGAAAAAATTCAAAGCCTACATGGAAACCCAAAGATTATTGTAAGCGACAGAGATCCCATTTTCACTGGAAATTTTTGGACTGAATTATTTTCTTGTCTGGGTACTCAATTAACTCATAGCTCATCTTATCATCCTCAATTTGATGGGCAAACTGAGATAGTTAACAAATGTTTGTAAGGATATCTTCGTTGCTTTGTATCTTATAAACAGACACAATGGTTCAAGTGGTTACCTCTAGTTAAATGGCACTATAACACTTCCTTCCATACTGCAACAAAAATTACCCAATTTATGGCACTTTATGGATATCATCCACCCTCCATCACATTATATTTAAGAGAAAATTCTACAGTTCAAGTAGTGGAAGATCACATCGAGCATATGTTAGCATTGGATAAATTTTGAAGTTTACACTTTGTCCTGCATATTTTTAAATTCATTAGTGAAGGTGGGGTAAATTATCAAATGGATTCACCAACTAGTGCCCACCACCTGGACCTGCTACTTATGTTGTATACTTCCTCAATATATGGAATCTTATTGAAACTCACAACCATGTGTTGGAAATATTGTAATTGATGGAAAAGGAACACAAAGCAGCAGCACCAGAACTATCATTAAGGCAAAGAAGCAGATCAGGCAACAATGCAGTAAGAAAGAATCAAAGGAAGCAAAGGAAGCAGAGAAGCAGTTACGGCAGAAAAAAAACAAAGGAAGAGTCGAGAACGTGCTGGGCAGAGTCGTGAACGTGTTGGGTCAAGACGTGCACGTTTGGGTCGAGTCGTGAAATCTAAGCGAGTCAAGTTGTGAACGTGGGGCAACTCATGAACGAGTCAAGTATTCTACAAACAACTAGAAATAAACAAACAGGCACAACCAAAGAAGAAAAGCCAGCAAACCACAGAAAAGGAGCAGTGAGGACTGTTGGATATAGTCACAGATCAACGGAGGATATTACATTGCATATCACATATCACGAGTTTTACATTTATACGTTAAATAAATTGCAAGTTAAACAGTTTAAGTTGCGATGCGATAAGTCACAGAAAATGCGAAAAGCGAAGTGCGGGTGATGAACATGGCAAGATGACATAGCAGCGATGTGGATATGACATGGCAGATAACGTGGCAGATGACGTGGCCCATACCCCACAGACCGCAGTGAATTTATGATGACATGGTAGTGACATGGCAAGGTGACATGGCAAGATGACGTGGACCTAGCCTGCATATTGCACATCACAGATCGCATAAGATAAGTTTATTGTTAAACGTTAAAATTTGTGAAGTGTGATAAAGAGGCCCGGATGCGATGTAGTTTCAAAAGAAAAATCCAAAGGATTTAAAATCCGTATGCAGAGCCTTTTCTGTGTTAAATCACATCGGAAGAAAAGGAGATTACAACGTAAAATCTATGGAACGCAAAGTGTGATATGCAATGCGGTGGGGCCTGATCACAAATAAAAAATCGCAAGTTTTAAAGTCTTCGAAGTGCGATGAGCGATGTTGGTGGGACCCGATTGCAATCTCAAATTGAAAATTTTATAATATCAGTGCTAAGGAAAAGTTAAAAACAACGAAATGCAAAGTGCGATGTTGGCGCATATGTGATGTGGTTCCAAGTTGGAATCTAAAATATTTCAATTTTGGGCTTATGAGGTTTTTGCGCCATTTTATGAAGAAAAAGGCTAAAACACAGGATAAAGGACATATGGTGGAATAAGCCCTGACAAGGAACGCAAGGAGAGGAGGTCGAGTCGGGAAAAGGGAATTCATACAAAATTGTTATGGTATATGAGAAGAAGCAGAAAAGGCAGTAAAACACATCAGCACCATCATCAATCAATGAAAAGTGGCTAGCACTGCACTATATTTGACTACCCAACGTCGGTTTTCTGAAAAACAGAGCCAGATGTCAAAGCCACCATTGGTTGCCTCTTCGTGACCATCACAGCCACCTTCAAGCATATTGTTTGATATTACGAAGAGCCATCAAATTTTTTGAATCCATGAAGAGCTACCCAAAATTAATTCTACAGGCGGTGTTTTTGTTAGAGATTTATGTTCAGGCCTTGCATGGCCACACTTGTCCTTTTTCTGCTAAATTTTAATAAATGAAAGGTTGTCGAGTAATATAGGGCAACCAACTTAGTCTTTAGATAAATATTTCATGCCTTAGCAGTATCAGGGGTTGGAAAATTGGAACCTGTTGAAACTTGCATTGTAAGAAGTATTGGAACATTGTAACTATTTGAGCTGGGCATCAATAATAAGAGACCATTCACAGGATTCTTGAGCTTTGTTAATGGTGATGTTCTTTCTTCTGTGTTAATTTTTTTCCTCTGTATTTTCATGATTTACATCAATTTCTCTGATTTTGAAACATAAAATTTAGATTAATATTTTATGATAAAGCACCTTAATTATGTCTATGTTTGTTATCTTAACGTTTTCCTTTGAAGTATAGTTAAATAATTCTTAATTTCTCTTTAGCTATTTCTGAACCCACTACTTTCTTTCTTCTCATATTCACACTTCCAGTAAGATCCAGTTTGTTGGAATCACGATTTCCGTTAGACCAAAACTCGTAGGCATTAGTCTCCGCCACAATCGCCAGAGTTAGGATCCACGAGAGGCAGTTATTCAATGTCGTGAAACACACGGGGAGCGTTGAACCCAATGTCCAACAATATCCCCCCCAACATGAGTTGTGTGAGTTTCGAACTCGAGACCTGTCACTCTGATACCACTTGTTGGAATCACGATTTTCGTTAGACCAAAACCCGTAGGCGTTAGTCTCCACTACAATTGTCAGAGTTAGGATCCACAAGAGGTGGTTATTCCATTTCGCAAAACACACGGGGAGCGTTGAACCCAATTTCCAATGCAATCTGCATAGTTAGCTTTCTTTGTGAATTCCCTTGAAAATTTGATGCCCAATTCAGCCTTTTGTGACTCCATAGCCCAATGGATTAACTTTCACAGCTCTATCTGTCCAACCACAAAATCAATCAAAACAAACAACCCTCATGATTTCTATAACTATCCTAATATCAGCATTTATAATTATCAAGTTAAATCATAAAACAAAGAGAGCCCTCTCTGAGTCTAGGAAGGTTAGGTCTTGGACTCCAAAGTGGTTTGATGTTGTCCTCTGTCATTTGTTTTTTCCAATATTACATACAGGGCCACAACATAATGGTGACCATATTGGGGACACACTTATTGAATAAATTTAGTGTTTCTTCATAACTCAGAAACCCCAATCAAAATTAGATAATTCAATTATTTTCCAAGATTGGTACCTGGTTTTTTATGGTGGACAACAATCCAGACACAATAAAGTTGAAATCATCCACCTGGCGACTCCAATTTAGACTAGTTCCATTCAAAAACTCCACTGGAGGAAGGACCTGAAACATGACCAGTTAGCCCAGAAAGAGAAAGTATTCAAGCCCAAATTGGATTCAAGAAATTTTTGTTTTATCTGTAACTATGTTCTATCCTACTTTAAGCCTGATCAAGAGTACAATGTTGAGGTTTACATTGATCATTGGAAAATTGATGAGCCTCAAGAAGCTAAGCCCCATATTTCAGACCATGTACGCACTTATACACCTGTGCACATCCCAGATGCACTTGTGGAAAACCCAGTGAAACATGAGCCCCACGCTTTATCCCCTACTCCTGCTAAATTCCCACACGGTTATAAGCCTCCTGCTTTATTGCCTATACCTGTAAAATTCCCAGATAGATACAAGCCTTTGGTTTTACCTCCTATCCTCCATGACCTCCCTGCAAATTTTATCAATAATCTACCCAGATTTCATGGAGAAAGTGCAAATATTACTGTCAAAAAGCACTTGCAAAATCTTCAATATTTCCTTGATATTTTTGAGGTGGGAGAAGATGATTTGTGTATCAAAATGTTTGCCCTATCATTACAAGGTAAAGTTAAAAATTTGTTTAAATATCTTCCAGCTGCAAGCATTAGCAATTTTCATCAATTCAATAAAGTTTTCCTAGATAGATGGGTAGTCGTGGGCAATATTTTTCTCATCATAAAGGAGTATAACCATTTAAAAAGATAGCTAGGGGAGATAGTACATCATTTTTCAGCCAGGTTCAATAAGGTCTACCTTTCAATGCCTGCTAAGATAAAGCCACCCCTAAGATTAGCTCTCTGGCACTACCCAGATGCATTTGACCCAGAGATGGCCTTCCAGTTAAGAGAAAGGGATCCTGCAACCCTTGAAGAGATGCAAAATATGGCAGTTGATGTCAAAGAAAACTTTATGAACAAAGAGGAAAAGTTAAAGGCTACGGAGAAGGATAAATTAGAAAAAGAGAAATTGATATCGTCAGAGATAAAACTAGATATCTTGACAAATGCAGCAAATGAAATGATGCGTTGGATTAGCAGGAAAGAAGAACTTGTTGTTCAAATACCTCATGTTCCATTAGCTCCAGAAAAGACAAGGATCAATGTACCCAAGCAATTTTCAGCTCATCCTAAGATATAAAATGACTTGTTCATGTACTCAATTCACAACATAGCCAAAAAATAAGTTCAAAATCAGAGAGGGGCAGGGAAATTTCCCGAGATGATGTGCATGTTGGATGATCTTGCATATGGAAGTAATCTTCTCAGAAGTAATCATCAAGATTAAAAGTATATGGTTGAGGTTGAGGCTGATTTTTCAAAGAATCCAATACCATTTTCTTGGGAAGAACAAACTCAATTATCACAATGCAAAGATGGCAATCAAACTCTGCATACTGAGCAAGATTGTAAAGAGGAAAATAAAGAAATTTTTCAAGTAAGTGTCGAATGCGTTGCTCTCTTTTTTGCCTCATTCTTAAGAGAGAATTATAAGTAGGTGGTTAATATGAAGGATGAGCAATGCTCTAATGAGTCAATTGAGGAAAAGAGGGATGATCCTAAACCTTTTTCAGATCCAAAAGTTCTCTCCCTGAGTCATCTTGAAATCATAGAATCTGAAACAGATGATGAATTGATCTAGATTGATTCTTTGCCCTTATGCTTTGATGCATTTCATATTGTGAAAGGGAATCTAGATCACATTTTAGTTGATAATCACATGAGAAGAGAACTCTCTCACCAATTAGATGAGGAAATCAGGGATGATAAAAAATGTGTTTTAGGTCCATGGGTTCAGCCCTTGAATCCTTTTGAATATCGGGTATCAGATGAATTCACAGAGTCTAAAGCAGATGATGAAGTGATCGAGTTTTATTCTCTACCTTTATGATTTAATGCATTTCAGATTATAAAAGGGAATTGGGATCACATTCTGGCAGATAGTTATAAGAGAAAACATGAGGTCTCAGAAGAACCAACACTACCATCTAAAGCACCACCTGACCCAATAGGAGACACGTTGGATGGTTTCTTCTTTCAAAATCAATATTCCTATGTTCATAATGCTCTCAAAAGCTTCTATGATATGGATATGATCAGGAAGTCTTCCCCATTATCTGATCCAGTAGAAGTATTGACACAACATTCATCAGATAGCATGCAAACATGTTCCAAGTTGATTGAAGACCTGGAGAGCACATCTGCAGTACTAAGATATGAAGCTGAGTTGGTTGAGTCATAATACCCAGAAATAAATCAAGAGTATCTTGATCCAGTGGCTCTCTATATGGAGGAATTTTTCTTTACAAATCCAGCACATATTTCTGGCATGTCAGTTGTTTTTCAAGTGTACCAAGATCCATGTAAATCAGATCATGTCAGGAATTTCTATCAAATACTATTATCAGGTTTGTTGTTGAATATGGTGAAGAGCAGTGGAAGAAAGGAGTCAATCAGGAAGTGGCTTGAATGGGTACATTGGCATTATTGTATCATTTAGAAGGGCAGACATTTCAGTATATTAGGGTAGGTAGGGGTGCAAATATACTCAGCACTTTGAGCATCTTTCAAATCTTAGTTTTAGATTTCTTTTCATTTACAGATCAACGTGTTTCAGACTTTAGTTTCAGCACAGTTCTGGTCTCACCATTCAAATTTTCAAGGTGCAGCAATATTTTCAGCTTGATGATTGTAATGGATAGTTTCATTTTAGATTTTAGTATGCTAATTGTTATCACTCTATATTTTAGGAGATTGGCAAGACTAAACTAGAAGGCACAAAATCAAACCACTTTAGAGTCCAGGACCTAGCCTTCCTAGACTCTGAGAGGGCTCTCTCTGTTTTTATGATTTAACTTGATGATTATAAATGTTGATAGTAGGCTATTTGTAGTGATGGGGGTTGTTTTTTTGATTGATTGGGTGGTTGGACAACAGGTATGCAAGGACTATTCTATTGGGCTATGGGGTCAAAAGGCTGGAATGGCACATCAACATTCAAGAGCATCACGGGGCAAGCTAGTTGTGCTAAATGGATCATAAGAGCTGTATGAATTATGAGGTGAAAGAAATAGTGAGGTTCAGTAATGAATAAATAGCAGTTAAGAATTATTTAATCAAACTTCAGCAGAAAAAATTTAGATTGTAAATGCAGACATAATTATGGTGTTCAGACATCAAATCTTACTCTAAAATTTCTGATTTACAATTATATGAACAGAGACACAGCCAGGAAAATAGTGGAAACATTTCAAATAGAGAAGAGGCACTTCACCATTTTGACACAACTTAAGAATCCTATAATGGTATTTGATTATTGATGTCCAGCTCCAAAATTACAATGTTCCAACATATTAGTTCTTACAATGCAGGGGCTAACAATATCCAACCCTTGATAATGAAAATTCAAGCGGTATTTAACTAAAACTAAGTCAGTTGCCCTAATTTACTATGGAAAACTTCATTAATTACAAACAAATTTAATTTAGACAAGTGTGGCCATGCAAGGCCCGAACAAATAAAATCTCTGACAAACACTACCTATAGAATTAATTTTGGTAACTCTTCAAGAATGAAAAACTTAGGCAGCTCTTCATGAATCAAAAGTGGCTTGGAGACGACAGATATAGTTACGAAGAGGCAATTATGGGTGGCTCTAACATCTAGCTCTTCTTTTTGGGTTGCTTTTGCTGGATCGTTAAAGATGATGCGATGTTGGCACTGTTGATCACTAGATGGTTGTGCTGATGTATCTACTGTGACTTTTCAATCTTGGAACATACAAAACTTATTCCACTCCTTTTTTTGGGAATCCTCATGCCTATGACCTGTCAGTACACTTTGTCCACCTCTGTGTACTTGTTGAAAGTGGGCCTAGTGGAGAAAACATGCTTTAGCTCATGTTGAATAAAGATGTCATTGCTCAACACGTTCTAGATAATTTTTCCAGTCATTTTCCCTTTGATGCTGGTGAATTTGGTGATATCCTTAGTTGTTTCTTTGAGTTTGGTTATATAATCTCCCCTTTGGATCATCTTATCATTAATTACATATAGTGAGGGCAAGCCTTTTGCCACCAATGGTTCAATATTGTTCAGGAATCTGGTGATGGCCAAGTCCAACTCATGACACTTCCCTTCTAATTGCCTCACTAAATTCCTCTTATTAAGGACCTTTTTCACATCTGATATGGTTGATGTTCTATCTTGTACATCCAGTTCTTCAAGCTCATAGCTGGCTTTTGAGTTTAGGAATTCTATGATTTTAGGGGTTGTGATTGGCATGTTTCGTAATTCATGATTTGCTATTTCAGTGGCCACTGCACATTTTTCCACCAACTCTTTCTGTTCAAAAATGATATGGATGGAGTGCCAAATTTCCTCCATTTTCTTTATGATATTGTCCCAAATTTTCAACTTCATTTGTCCCAAAAAAAAATTGTCCGCAAATTCTTTCTCTTCCTTCTCCAATCTCTCAATCTTCTTTTTGGCTATTTCATAGGCAGTTTCGGACCTGGCCTTTTGATCTTTCAGGATACCAATTTGTGCTTCCAATCTCTGGATCTCTTGTGACTACAGAGTCATACTTTCCATGGCATTTAACAGCTGGGTTTTCCCACTAGATGTTCCAGCAGTTGTGGGAATAGTTGATGGGATTGTTGAAATGGGGGCATCTTCTACTGGGATGAGTGCCACTCGAGTTGCTTCTTATTTTTCCTTCAGTAGCTTCTCCATCTTGTTTTCCATCTATTTGATTTGGGCAGACTGTTCCACAGCTAAATTCAATATCTCAACCTTCTGTGACTCATCTTCCTCAATGCCTTTGGCTGAGGGGTCTTCTATTGCTGTAATCTTGAGTTGTTTCCTGAGGGCTACTATGTCAGCATTCTTCTTCTTCAAGACCTCCTCCACAACTTGAACATTGGTTGGGTCATGACCCATCTTCACTATTAACTCCTCTAAAGACTTGATCCTTGAGTATTTAGCCATGGTATATATATTATCCATCTTGATTTGTGACTGAGCATTGGATAAGGATACCTGCAGCTTTGACAAGCTCATAACAATACTTGTCAAGGTGGAGGCCACCATCTCTCCAGTCTGCTTGTTTAATTCCATTTGGTCGATCATATGAATGTCCTTGGCATTAAATTCGAATGATGCCTTCTTGTAATCTCCATCTCCTTGGGGTTGTGGGACCAAGGCTTCTAGAAATTCCATCTCCATCCTTCTCTTCTTGGTGTCAAAAGCAGATAGTAGCCTGCTTTGTGAACTTGGGGCCTGCTTCCAGAATTGGTTGTAATTTTTAGTCTTCAGTGCCTCATTTCTCAATTTTATTTCCTTGAATTTTTCATAAACTAATTTTTCTTCTCCTTCTATGGAATTTCTGGAAGTATATGTCTGCAAGGCCTGCTACTGCAGAGGCATTATCATTGTAGATGTAGGGGAGGCCATTGTTTAACCACCCACTAGAGATGTCTCAGGGGTGTCTGCAATATGAACCATTTTTTGTTGCCTTGGTTCTCCTCCTTGGTCAATCTCCATACGAACTCGGGCCCTTTTCCTATATCTTATTTTTAATTCCTTACTAGATGTATCAGTTACTGAAGGTGATTGATCCTCTCTTGGCCTTTTGCTCCTTATCTCTTTCTCTTTCTCTTTTCCCTTGTCTTCTCTTCCTTCTACATTCTTCCTTCCTTGTGGTGTTGAGGTCTAGACGCCTCCAGTGGAGAATAGTTGTTCTTCCTCTTCTTGAAGGGTATTAGTCACCCATTCTATTTGGTTAGCATATTTCTCAATTGAAGGCATGTGTGTGTGAGCATAGGGTGTGGACTTGATTTCCACCCTTTTCCTGGAGATAACCCCTACATGGTCATAATACTAAGAGAAACAGTGGCTGAATTTCATCTCTTTCAGTATCTTTTTTGCCTCCTCTCTTACTGCTCTACTTTTACAGATGAAAGGCCTAATTTGTGTCTTGATTTTGAATTGAGTCTTCTTCTTTGTAGAGACAAAGTGGAGCTCATCTGCATGTATCATTTTCCTTATGTATTCTAGTGTAGAGACCCTCGTGGACAATAACTTTGGAAATTTGTAGGGGCTAGCTCACTTCCATAGACTCTAATCTCTGTGTAATTTTGGTGTAAATACCAATTTGTTGTCTTCACTTACTCTGTTAGCTACATGGTCTTCCTCGTTTCTTCATTTATCACAGGCTATGATCTGATTGCAAATGAAAATAGACAACGACCTCAAAACGGGAACTCTAGCCCAAAAACTCTCAAAAAACATGAAAAAACACCCCCCCAAAAAAAAGTGTGTCTTCGAGAACGCACTTGTTTTTTTTTTAAGGTCAAATTTCAACATTTTCTAAAATTATGCTAAAAAAAAAATTGTTTGTTGAAAAAAGGATTGAAAAAACACCCCCAAAAAAAAAGTGTGTCTTCCAGAACGCACTTCGTTTTTTTTTAAGGTCAAATTTCAACATTTTATAAAATTATGGTAAAAACAAAATTGTTTCTTGGAAAAAAGATTGAAAAAACACCCTCAAAACGAAATTAGTTGATGCTGGAATAACAAAAAAAAAAATTGTGTCATACTTTTAGCATTTTTAAAAATAGAAGTAACATTTTTTAATTTTTAAAATTCAAACATTAAAAAAAAACCTAAAATTTAAGAAAAAAATAAATTTAAAAAATAAAAACATTTAAAAGCTTAAAATTTAAAAATATATGAAGATAAAAAAAATTAAAATAAAAACAAAGTAAAAAATTTAATTCAATCATTAAAAAAAACCTAAAATTCAAGGAAATTTTTTTTTAAAAATAAACCAAAAAAAAATTAAGATTAAAATTTCAAAAAATATAGAAATTAAAAAATAAAAATAAAAACAAAATAAAAATATTAAATTAAAAAAAAAAAACAAGTTAAAAAAAAAGGAAAATATAAAAAATAAAATATAGAAATTAAATTTAAAAAGAAAAAGAAAATGCTTATTAAATTTAAAAAAAGAAAAAAAAAATTAAAACAAATAATTAAATTTAAAGAAATATATTAAATTTTAATTAATTTAAAAATTCAAAATTAAAAAAAAAAAACACTATTCAAATTATAAAGAAAAAAAAAAGAAAAATTAATTAAAAATAAAAAATAAAAATAAACTACAATGAAAATATTAAATTTAAAACAAAATATATTAAAAAAACAAATAAACTATAAAAAATAAATTAAATTTAAATTATAAAAATTAAAATATATATATGAACTTAAATTAAAATAGGTATATACATAAAATTTTATTAAATGAAAAACTTTAAAAACTTTAAAAAAAATATTAAATAAAAAAAAATTTAAAAAAAAAAAATTTAAAAAAATTAAGTTTCATTAAAAAAAATATCTAATTTTAAATACACAATTTTAATTGAAATATAAAAATATAAAAATTTTATGTAATTAACAAAAAAATAAAAATAAAAAGGTAAAATATTTAAAAAAAATATTAAATCCAAATAAATTAAAAAAAAATATATATAATTTATTGAATTTTATAAAATTTTATTAAAAAACTAAACGTAAAATATATAAAATTATGAAATTAAAAAAAAAAAAAAATCAATTAAATACAAAAAAATGGCAAAATTTAATAAAAATTATTAACAAAAAAAAAATAATAATAAATTTAAAACAAAAAAATAATAAAATTAAAAAAAGTTAAAACAAAATCAAATTTATTTTAAATAATTTTAAAAAAAATAATATTTTAAAAATTAAAAAAAAAATTAAAAATAAAAATAAAAAAATCAATTAAAAAAAAAAACAAATTAAAAAAAATTAATTAAAAAAAAAAAATAAAAAAAAAAAATGCGGTGGTGGTTGTTGGCCCGCCCGTGGCCGGTGGCGAAGCCGGGGGGCCCCGGCCCGGCCCCCCGAGGGGCGACCGGGCCCGGCCCCCTCCCGGTGACCGGCGAGTGGGGCCGGTCCGGAATGGCCCCCTCACTTCCCGTCGGGGGCCGGGAGGCCGGCCCGCTCCGGGCCCGGCAAGAAGCCACCGCGATCTAACTATACCCTTTTTTTTTATTTTTTTTAATGAATTTTAATTTTTTTTTTTTTAATTGATTTTTTTATTTTATTTTTTTTAATTTCAAAAAATAATTTTTTTTTTCAAAAAATTAATTTTTTTTTTAATTTAATATTTTTATTTAAAATAAAATTCTTTTTTTTTTTTTTTAATTTTAATATATATATATATACAACTATTTTTTATTTGATTTGATTTTTTTTTAATTTTTTTTTTTAATTTTTAACATTTTTATTTTAATTGATTTTTTTTTTTTTAAATTTGAATTTCAAAATATCTAAAATTATTTTTTTAATTCAATTTTTTTATTTTAAATTCAATTTGTTTAATTTCTTTTATATTTAATATTATAGAATAATCATTTTTTTAAATTTAAAATTTAAAAATTATTTATTAAAATTTTTGAATTTTAATTTAATTTAATTGTTTTTCTTACTTTTTTTTGTTTATTTAGTTTTTCATTTTAAAAATCTATAAATGGTTTCATTAAAAAAAAAAAAAAAAAACACTAAATTTATGTATATTTGTCTTTTAATTATTTGCACTAGTTTTTTTTCATTTTTCTTGTTTTTTAATGATAGGTTTTTTTTTTTTTTTTTAATTTTTTTTTTCTTTATCTTTTTCAATTTTAATTGGTTTTTTTTTTAATTTGTTTTTTTTGTAAATTTTAAAATTTGTATTTTTTTCCTTATTATTATTATTTTTTTAATTTAAATTTTTAAATTTAATTTCTTTTTTTTTTAAATTTTTTTTTCTAAATTTTAATTTTGTAATTTTAATTTTTAATTTTTTTTTTTTTAAATATATATATATATATTTTAATATATTGTTTTTTTTAATAAGTTAGAAAAAAATGTTTTTGATTTTTTTTTTTTTAATTTTTTGGTCAATTTTTGTTTTTTTTCTTAAAATTATGTGTTTTTTTTCTTCAAATTTTGTCATTTCCTTTGATATAATTTTCAAATATTTTTGTTTTTTTTAATTTATTTTTGTTTAAATTTTTTATTTTTATTAGCTATTTTTGTTTTTTTACATTTTTATTGGGTTTTTTATTGTTTTTATATATTTTTTTTATCTAAGTTTTGTGTTTTATTACCAACATGAAAATCACCACTCTTAAAAAAAAAGGTTGATGCAGCATCAATACGTTTCAAAATTAGCATGAAAATCACTGCTATAAAAAAAAAAGGTTGATGCAATATCAATACGTTTCAAAATTAGCATGAAAATCACTGCTCTAAAAAAAAAAGGTTGATGCAGCATCAATACGTTTCAAAATTAGCATGAAAATCACCGCTCTTAAAAAAAAAAAAAAAAAATATTTGATGCTGCATCAATACATTTCAAAATTAGCATGAAAATCACTAACATTTTAAAACAAATATTCATACTTCATAAATAAAAATTTTAGAGTGTCAAAAATGTGCACCAAAAAAAAAAATGGTGATTCTGCATCACCACTTTTCAAAATCGGGTGCTTTTTATGCTACAAAAAAAAGTAGGTAACATTGCGGTTACCTATTTCACCATGTAGATTGTTGGCTCACGCACATTGCTATTGTCCTGCTAAATGTGTTGATGGTTGGGTGGATAAAAAAATCCACAAAATCCTTGTATGTATAATACTTCTAATCTTTTACTAGCAGGGTGGTCCAAAACATGACAAATAGAGGCTCATTATCTCTATTTACTTTTTTCATCTGAAATTGAAACCTTCTAGACTAGAAATGGACAAACATATATACCAAAACCGAGGAATATTTGAAAAACTCCTTTGTATCAAACTTTAAAAATTATTCATGAATGGCCTCTGCAAGAAACTGAGCATAATTGAAAAGGATTGCGGGTTTAGTAATGGGGGAAAGAATGGACAAAAAACCTAACACAGCTTCATCTACCCACTGATCAGTGTGATAACCCAACAAATAGAATAAAAAATACACAATGTTCTTGGTCCTCTCCAAAAAGGTAGATGAGGGATAAGGAGAGTTTTTTTGTGGGCATTGGAGTATTAGGGGCCAAGGAAAGTTGCAAAGTTTTGGCTTTGCTAGCAGGGTCAAGCCTCTAATGACATTCTCTGAGGGCTACATATGAGAAAGGAACCACTTGTTCATGGGTTGGGTCCTGCATCATCTACTGGATGGATTGGGAATTGATGGCAAACAATATTTCTACTATTGGGGTGACTATGGTCCTCTCATTGATGTCATAACAGCTTTGACACTTCCTGATGAACTCTGGGAAACTATGGGTTTTTGGGAAGATGTAAATAGGTAACTGTGTCTCCCATAGGCTAATGTCATCAGCTCCTTCGAGAAATTGGTCCTCAAACCATAAGTAAACATCCAATAAATCAGAATCTAACTCTGTCTCATGAATTTTGTAGTCTTTATCTGCTAGAGCCAAGTGATCGAGGTCCACTTGTGGGCAGACCATATGATTAAAAGGTTGTTGATCTAGCTTTGGTGGAATTTTCTTCAATGATTCTTCTTTCACAATCATGCAATGGAGAAAGGGATAATAGAGAAGGGAACCGAGAAAGGGAAATGATTATGCGTCAACACTGGGGAAGGGATATGATAGCATGGGATGGTAACCATGATTGACAGTCTAAAGGAGCCCTGTAATCCGGTTTCGCATAGTGCTCACAACTCTTCTTTGAAATTAACTCTTTCTTTAGTAATAACTGCAAAATCAATTTATGTATTAGTTTGAAAACAACTATAGAGTAAACTCTGTAGTTATGTCGGCATTTGGCCTTTAAGATAGTGATGCGGTGGTGTGGACGTGGTGTGGGTCCTTTGGATAATGGCATGACCCTTTATGGTGCAACAGCTTTCTGAACGGGAGGGGATGTGATTGAAGCGGACCACAAGAGAAAATGTGGTGCGGATAGTACAAGCAATGGTAAAAAGGCGCAGTGGTTTGGAGAATGGTGCAAAGGGCTTTCCGGAGGGGGTTATGAGTGGTAAATGGTATTGGAGAGGGGGGGGGGGGTTGCGGAGTAATCTTGGACGCGACACATATCCGAATGGCCAATATGGGATACCACCCATTTTGGACCCCCCCCCCCCCATTGTGTTAACATTCGGCGGATGTGGGGAGACCAAAATACATTGTACACCATACGATGCATGGAGGTGAGTGGAGATAGCGAGAAGTAGTGGGGGTTTTAACATAGACGTGACGTGTCAAGGAAGGCGGGTCTGCCCGCAGCCCGCAGATCGCAGTTTTTCATATATATCATAGGATGTAAGCTTCAGACTTTATAATTTTTGATCTGCGCTTGGGTCCCACCTTTTTTTCACATTGCACTTCGGCAGCTTAACCATTTACCTTTGCATCTTATCTTCTAAGGTTCGTGATTTGCGATTGTGATCAGGTCCCACCGCATCACATATCGCACTTCGACATTGCATAGATTTTGCATTGTAATCCATTTTCCTCCTCCAATGTGCTTTAACATAGAACAGACCATACCTGCAGATTCGAAATCCTTTGGAATGCAACTTTGAAACTACATCGCGTCCGGGCCTCCATCGCACTTCACAACTTTTAAATTTTCACCATAAACTTAACCTGTGAGATCTACGATGTGCAGTACACGGGCCTAGCCACGTCATTGCCACGTCACCTTCCATCTGTGGGGTCAAAGCCATGTCACTGCCCTGTCACCATGCCACATCACCCTACCATGTCATTGCCCCGTCACTCTGCCACGTCATCCCCTATCGCACATCGGCGATCATAACATTTGTTTCCACAGTAATTCTTTAAACATTGCGATCTGCGCTTGGGTCCCACCCATCACACATCACACTTTAGCAATCTTAGCACTTACCTCTGGACTTATTCTTTTAACAGTTGTGATTTGTGATATGTGCTCGGGTCCCAGCCATCACACATCATGCTTCATCATTTTTAACATCTATATCCCGCATAAATCCTTTTAAAATTGCGATTGCAATTGAGATCACATCGCATCATGAAAAACTTGAAGTTGTGGGCGCTTACAGGTAAGTTATAAACAGCATGAAGTGCACCATGCGATGTGCTCAATGCGGGAAAGTGTGAAAAGGTGGGAGAAAGGAAGATGCAAAAACGAAGGTTTTTCATGCGGATTTGGTAATATATGGAGGTTGGGGGGTCCCACTTCATCGCAAATCACATTTTGAAAGATTTATAGGATAAGGCAATTGAAAACTTTGTGATTTGGCTGATGCAAAAAGTGATTTGGGTGCATGATAATGAAATAGAAGGGAAATAACTTATGGGTCGGGATATTATGAAGGGGAAATGTAAGGGAATTCATGGAAATATATGGCCATATATGAGTGGGGAATAAAAGTGATTAAAGGGAAATGAAGTGAGACAGAAGTGTGGCAGGTGAAAGAAATAAAATGAGGGCAGGGATGAAGTTTGATCACCATCACTCTTCAAAGCAACACTCTCTTTATTCTTTTCTTAAAATAAATGACATCCATGGAATATAATTTTCAGTTATTGAAAAATCTACGAAATAATTAGTCTCCTGTTAATACTTTGAAATACAAGAGTCTAACAATGGCTCCAGTTGGGGATGGCAGCTCATTCAGGAGTTGAGAACACTGTAGACTAGTGGCCTGATCCATTGGGTTGATCCCAAACCTGCAACTTGATTTGCTACAATTTCTGTGGCTACAACCTTCAAACTGAAGCCAACACTTAATGCAAACTGAGGTCTGAAACATACTTGATCATGAGACTGAAAAATAAACCTGAACTGAAAACTGGAAACATGCTCAAAGTACTGAGAGCTCACTTGCATACCTACCTACCCTTTCTATGATTCTAATCATTTTTCTTCCTTTTGGGGTGCATTTATACTTGCGGACCCTGACATCATTTTTTCTTTTGAATTACTAACCTACCACTTATCCCTTGTTTCTCCTATTGGTTCAGATTAGGCAGTTGAACCAATGTCATTTTCTACCTACCTACTCATAAAACAAGATTAAATGGTTTGGAAAATCTTCATTTTCTAACCTATCAACAACAAATTCAAAAATGTACAATCATGCTTACACTGTATGGCTACAAAAAACTCTTTTCAAATAGTAGTGGCACTTTTTTTGCAACACTTTCAAAAAAAAAAAAAATTTATGTACATACTGTGTTGTTTTTTTTTTTCTTCTTCTTTTTTTAACATATCAGACTAGGCTTATGGCCTTCACTTCGGGCTTCAAACTTGCCCAATGGATTATTGAAAATTTTAAGGTTGTGGTATTTATAATGATGAAAATTGTAATCTAATTTTTTAACAGAGATAATGTTTTAACATCCTGCCATTGATAGGACCTCCAAACAGCTTTGTTCCATCCAACTCTTGCAATAAAAATGCATTATATCCTCTGAAAGAATGAATAATGTATGGGCCTTTCCACAAGTTTTCAAACTTGCCATGCTTACCTTTTTCTTCTCTTCTAGAATCCCATTTCAGCACTTTATCTCCAATATTGAAATCATTTTCTTTTGTCCTTTTGTCAAAAATCTTCTTCATATTCTCTTGCACCACCTGAGTTCTATTGTACACCTCTTCTCTGGACTGTTGCAGCTAAATGGTCTACCTTATTCTTCTTTGCACATCATTTTCTTCAACCTGCACTTCTTGAATGAGCTTCATGGCTAGCACTCCTAGGGATGTTGGGAAAAATGCATCCATTCCATAGAGTAACTAGTATGGTGACATGCCAATTGATTTCTTGGTTGAGTCTATTCGCCCACAATGCATGTACGAGTTTGTTACGCCAATATTTCTTATTATTTTCCAACAACTTTTTGATTATATTGACTAGGCTCTTGTTGGAGGAATCAACTAATCCATTACCTTGAGGGTAATAAGTTGTTAAATTCCCCAAAGAAATGTGATATGTGTGGCAAAAATTTATCATCTTCTTGGACTTAAAAGAAGCAGCATTATTTGTAATGATTTTCCTAGGACAACCAAATCTGGCCCAAGATTTTGGCTTCAAGGAATTTGATAATCACTAATTCAGTAGAAGTTCTGGAAGGGATGGCCTCTATCCATTTGTTAAAATACTCTGTAGCAGTGAGGATCCATTTATGCTAGCCATAGGAGGAAGGGTGGATTTCTCCAATGAAGTCTAAACCCCATTGCTGGAAAGGAGCTTTGATCTGGATTTATGCAGGAACACAAAAAATACAGAAATTACCATAAACATAGAAATACAGTGGAAATAAGGCTTCATTTCATTAATATCAAATCACATAAATATGCTTACAAAAATTATGGAAATAAAATAGCTAGGGTGCTGGTAGCGAATCTCTGAGAAGAGATGTGGCGACTACAGACCTATGAACTGTGTTACAATGAAGCTCGAGGGCCTATTTATTATGGAGAAACAATGGAGAATTCTAAACGTCCAAAAACCTAACCCTAGGAGATGAAGCACCAAAAATATGGGCCTTTTTTGGTAAATTGGTGTTTCAACTTCTCAGGGACGTAACTTCGGCATACTATCTCCGTTTGGGGCTTCAAAATGGCTCCGAAAGTTCAGGACCTGAAAAACTGCTAAAAATAGTAAGTTGTGAAAAAAAACTGAAAGAGGCAATGGTGGGGTCCCAAGTGGAATAGGCCGGTGGCCACCAATATCCACTTGGATTATTCCTCCCCGCTTAGGAAGTAATGGTCCCCATTACGTTGAGTTCCTCCATGAGATGAGGAAACTTCTATTGAACTTGGTCCCTGGTGAACCACTTGCCTTGGTGTAGGAGTTGGCCAGCTTTGACAACCCGATACAGTTGGATCTTCTGTCGGTGAGTGTTCTTGATTTACATGTCCATGATACAGTCTATGGTGGCTTGTTCCATGCAGTCTGGGTTTAACTCTTTTGGTGTGAGTTCTTCTGCAATGTCAAAGGTGTCCAATAGAGGTGGGAAGTAGGGACGAAGTTGGTCTACATTGAATACTGGGTGCAGACCAAGGAATGGTGGAATATTGAGCTCAAAGGAATTGTTCCCTAGAGCCTTGGTGATGGTGTACGGCCCATATCGGAGTGGGTGAATCTTGCGGTGGGGTCCAGTGAGGAGCTCCTTCTGTAAATGTAGCCACACTTTTTCGCCCACCTAGAAGTTGTGTGGCACCCGATGTTGATCATGTCATTGCTTGTACTTAGCATTGGCTCTATCCAATATGTCATTAAACTGTTCGCAAATGTGCTGAATGTGCTCAATGAAGTTGTTTGCTTTGTCAGCTTCAGACTGGACATGAGCTTAATCAGCCTGAGTAGTTGCAAATGGCATGGCTACGTCAATGGGACATAATGGCTGGAATCCCAAGCCCACCTGAAAGGGGTTGTGGTCGGTTGAGATGTGGAGAGCCCAGTAATAACTATGTTGTACATAGAGAAGGCTCTCATCCCATGTGTGTGGATGCTTTGAATTGTACATGCGCAGAATGTGTACAATCATCCTGTTGATGACCTCTGTCTGGCCATCAGTTTGGGGATGGAAAGTTGTGGACTTGGTGAGCTTTGTGTCCAACATTGACCAGAGGTTGGACCAAAATGTGCTGAGGAACCTACTATCACGATCTGATATGATAGACTGTGGGATCCTAAAGTGCACTCACACTCATTCAAAGAAGAGTTTAGCAGTGGCTTCTGTTGTGATATTCTTCTTGCAGGCCGCCATAATGGCCATCTTTGAGAACCGTTTGACAACCATGAAAACACAGTCGTTTCCATGCTTAGTAGAAGGAATGCCTAACATGTAATCCATGGATATGGATTCCCAAGGTCGACTAGGGGTAGGTAGCGGAGTATAGAGCCCTTGCTTCTTGATGGTCAGTTTGGCAATGGCGCAAGCATTGTAGGATCTAATGTACTTCCTGACATCCTGTCAAAGGTTCGGCCAGTAGAAATACTTCTGCAGTACTGCCACTATTTTCTCGACCCCAAAATGCCCAGCAACTCAACTGTAGTGCGCTTCCCATATCATATTGGCATGCTCGCTTGAAGGAACACAAAGGTGTCCCAAGTGACATAATAGTGCATCTTGGAGGTAAAAATTTGGAACTTGCATACCCCCCCAAGAGTGCCTTGTATGTGTAGCTTAATTCTGGATTGCTCTTGTAGAGAAGCGACCAATCAGAAGTCTCATGCCCACAAGAGTTGAGAATGGTGGTTATGGCCACAATCAGTGGTTGGTTGAGGCAATCTGCAACATTATTGGTGCTACCCTTCTTGTACTTGATGTTCAAATGAAATTGTTGCAGATATGTGGACCACTTCTGATGGTGATCATTCTGCAACTTCCCTTGTGTCTGTATGAACTGCAGGGGTCGGTGGTCTATGTGGATGATTGTCTACTTCCCCAAAATGTAATGCTTCCATTGTCTACAAGCCTGCACAATGGAATACATTTCTTTGTCATAAGTGGGATACTTTCGAACTGTGTCGGACAATGTCTCACTATGATATGCAACTGGATGCCCCTGTTGAGTAAGAACTGCCCTAATAGCATAGTCATAGGCATCTGTCTCGATCTCAAATGGTTGTTGCAATTCTGGGAATGTAAACACTGGGGCAGAACAGAGGCGATGTTTCAATTCTACGAACACCTTTTGTTGAGATTCCGACCAACAAAATTTTTCTTTCACTCCTCCCTTGGTGACTTGACTCAAGGGCCAAGTGATATGAGAGAATTCCAACACGAACCTACGGTAGAAATTAGCAAGACCCAGAAAGCTGTGAAGCTCTATTAGGGTGGTTGGGGTTGGCCAATCCCGAATGACTTGGATCTCGGTGGAATCCAGATGCACCCCCCTTTCATCAATAATGTATCCTAGATATTGAACCTGGGTCATGCCAAAAGTGCACATCTCCAAATTGGCACAGAACTTTTGTTGCCGCAGTGTTTGGAGGACTTCTCGGATGTGGTGGAGGTGCTCTTCCCAAGTCTGGCTGAAGATCAGAATGTCATCCAAGTATACCACTACAAATGAGTTGGTGAATGGATAGAATATGTCATCCATCAACCTCATGAAGGTTGCGGGATCATTTTTCAATCTGAAAGGCATGACAAGCCATTCGAAAAGGCCCTCCTTGACTTTGAAGGCATTCTTCCACACATCAGAGGGTTCGATTGGTACTTGGTGGTACCCAGACTTCAAGTCGATCTTGCTGAAATATTTTTCCCGTTTGAGTTGGTCCAGAAGGTCATCAATCCCTGGGATCGGGTACCTATTCTGGATAGTGATCTTGTTCAGCGCTTGATAATCAATACAGAGTCTCCAAGTCCCATCCTTCTTTTGTACCAACACGATTGGGCTCCCACAGGGTGATGAACTTGGCCAAATGTGACCTTTCGCAGCTAACTCCCGGTCTTCTCGATTTCATCATTCTCCGTAACAAAGCGCCTATAGATCGATCCATTGGGTAAAGCAGTTGACACTGGGGTCGTGTCAATGGGGTGCTTGACTGATAGAGGTGACCCTCAAGCTGTGAGGAAAATGTCCAGATTCTCCACAACCTTGTCCATTTGTTGTTGTCGTGCAGAGGAGCCATGTTTGGAGGTCTTGGCCATAGTCTTCTTCTTGCCTTGGGGGCGGATCATCAGGAAAACAAATTTCCTGGTTTGGGAAATGAGCTTACTGCATTTTTTTGCAGTAACCAAAGAGATAGTGGGAGGCAGCGGTACCTCTGGTATCCTGTACAATTTATTTCCCAAAGTAACAATGACATCACGAGGCCAGGACTCATACACAGCATGTCGCTTCCACAAGTATGGTTGGCCTAATAATACATCAGAAACATCAATAGGAGCAATGTCACACAATACCTCATCTGTGAAGGGCTTGATGCTATAGGGAAGGTGGCACTATTAGCTGACGCGGAGATCTCGTCCTTGGTGAAGCCACCTGATGGTGTATGGTTGTGGGTGCTCTGTGGTCGACAAGCCCAACCGCTTCACGAAATCTGGTGAAATGAGGTTCTTTTGGCTCCCATTGTCAACGATGAACCATAGCGGGGAACCCTTTACCCACATCTGAGAGTGGAAGAGACGCTCTGCCTCCTCTGGATCTTCTGGTTCCTCCTTCTGGATCTTTGTAGTGGAAACAGTGGTGTTGGGCTCTGCATCAATAATCTGTTTCCCTTTGTCATTCACCTTGTCAGGTTCTGATTCAGATTCAGAGCATGCATCTAATTTAGAAGCCCTCATCTCGGCCACTAGTGACTGCTTGGCCCGACGCTCACTTGTGTTGTGAGTGGAGCTCTTATGAAACTCACACCACTTTGTCGTGTCCTTCTTTGGCTTCGCGGTGTTTTTATTTTCTTATGTCTTTGGCAGGTTGTCTTGGGCCACCATGCCTTGGCTTTGTCCTTTGTTATGCGGTTTGGGGGCACCTTTCCCTTGCTTTTGATTCACAGATCCAAAGTC
Source organism: Pinus albicaulis (assembly GCA_034641835.2). Classification (NCBI taxonomy): domain Eukaryota; kingdom Viridiplantae; phylum Streptophyta; class Pinopsida; order Pinales; family Pinaceae; genus Pinus; species Pinus albicaulis. The sequence goes on along the minus strand of CM076584.1, from coordinate 213,639,748 downwards.
TCGCTTCTTCTGTTTGAATTTCTGCTCAATCTTAGCAGCATACCGGTATGTCGTACCAAGCGAGGAGATGTCGAGGAACTCCATTTCCTCATGAATGTATCTGTGCAGAAAATCGTGATACTTTAGCATGAAATGTTTCTCTCAATCTTCAATACCCAACTTTGTGTGCAAGGTATGGAACAGATTCGTTAGCTCATGCACATCTTGATCCCTTTGTTGACGCAGCATGGTCTATTGTATGTACTTGTCCTTATAGCTCCCCACGGGATAGTATTTTTCCTTGATCGCATCTCGGAAATAATTCCAAGTGGGTACGACTGAGAATAGAGAGGGTTATGTCTCGTCATTTTTCTCATAGTAGGTTTCCCACCAGTCCTTGACATGGGAGTAGCTTTGAGGAGTGCACAAATAATATTCTCCCGGTCGGAAAATTCATGAACCAAGAAATATCCTTCTAATAGATTCAACCATCTATCTGCGGCATCTGCATCTATTTGACCCTCAAATATGGGAATGTCAAAGTTTACTTGTACCTTAAAGGGAGTCGCACCTCCAGAGTGGCTGCTGGATGCATATGCATTATCGGTGGGTAGTCATTGAAGGATCTGGACAAATTTATCCATTATTGCGTTCCTTTTTTTTCAAGGGCCTCCTTGAGCAATATTTTGATAGGATCTCCTGCTCCCTCATCTTTCTTTTCATCCCCATGGGCGTCCGTCAAGTTTTGTGAGGCTGATCTTGCAAATGTTCCACCAGATCGAGCCCTAACTTCTTATACCCTAACCTTGTTGGGGACATGCAAAGAAGGATCGAGAAAAAGCAGACCGCTTTGATACCACTGATTCGTATTTATGCAGGAACGCAACAGAATACAGAAATTACCATAAACATAGAAATATAGTGGAAATAAGGCTTCATTTCATTAATATCAAATCACAAAAATATGCTTACAAACATTATGGAAATAAAATAGCTAGGGTGTTGGTAGCGAATCTCTGAGAAGGGATGTGGCGGCTATAGACCTCTGAACTATGTTACAATGAGGCTCGAGGGCCTATTTATTATCGAGAAATAATGGAGAATTCTAAGCATCCAAAAACCTAACCCTAGGAGATGAAGCACCAAAAATATGGGCCTTGTTTGGGTAAATTGGTGTTTCAACTTCCCGGGGACGTAACTTCGGCATACTATCTCCGTTTGGGGCTTCAAAACGGCTTTGGAAGTTCAGGACCTAAAAAACTTCTAAAAATAGTAAGTTGTGAAAAAAAACTGAAAGAGACAATGGTGGGGCCCCAAGTGGAATAGGCGGGTGGCCACCAATATCCACCTGGATCAAGCTTCAACAGAGATAGGTTGTAAAGGTAGAGACAACAACCTTCTTTTTCCCTCAAATATTTGGTATTTATGATAGGTGGCTACCATTTTGTGGGTGTCTGGGAAAAGGGTAGGCTAATAGAAACCAGCTCTGAGGATCTTATTAGCAGTGTTTTTCCAGTAGAGATGACCTCCACAATCCCCTTCATGGAATTCTTTTGTAACCCTATCTACATCTTCTTGAAGCAAACATTTAAGCAATATGCCCCTAGAATCTTTCTAGTACAAAAAATTTTCTAGGATGAAGAATTTTACAGCCTTTATTTTCAAGAATCTAGCTTTTGTTTTGGACAAACGAGGAGGAGCATTTAAATAAAATAGAAAATATAGTATATCTATGTACCAGGGAGAATTTAGGAATGCTTCCTCAATAGGTGGAGCCGCCAGCTCCTCTTGTTCATCCAGTGAATGAATTGTGTTAATGTCTAATGCTTGAAAATTTGTTTCAGCCATCAACTAGGCTAATCCTTGTCCCTTGATTATTTTGGTGGGCCTGATTTCTAAATCATACTCCAAGATGATAGCAATCCACTTGCCTCTTTTTCCATCAGGATCCTGTGTTAGGATGTCTTTGACAAATTTATTAGGCATGAATGCAATGATGTGTGAATGCAGAATATAAACTCTAAAATCCTTTAGTGCTTTGATTAAGGAAAAATCCTGCTTCTCCATGATATTGTACTTCAAAGGTGCATCTCTTAAAGCTTGGCTGAAAAATTCTATGGGTTTCTCTTGTCCATCCTTATTTTTCTGCAACAACACAGCAGCAATCGTGTGCACTGATGCAAAGGAGAAAATAATGAAATCCTTGCTGACATCAGGGCTGATGAGAACCAGTGTTGTAGTGAGTGCCTTCTTTTCCAGGTCAAAGGAATTCTTAGCCTCTCTGGTCCACTTGAATCCTGAATCTCTTTTTAGCATGTTGGTGATATTCCTCAGGAGTTTAGCAAGGTTTGGTATAAACCTCCTCAAAAAATTTATCTTTCCAATGAAGGATTGGAGTTCCCTTATGTTTCTAGGATGGTTGATTCGTAGAATGCCCTCAATCCTATTGGGGTCAATCTTTATCCCTTCTTCATATATGATGTGGCCTAGAAGCTTTCCTTCTTCAAGACCAAATAATGATTTCTTAAGGTTTAGAGATAGACCGAATCTTTTTCATTTTTCAAAAACTCTTCTCAAATGGGCCAAATGTTCTTCATTGGATTTTGAATATACTGTAATATCATCAAGATATATCACAATGAAAAGACCAATTTATTCTGAAAAGGAAATATCCATTTCTCTTTGAAAAGTGGCACCAGCATTATTAATCTGAAGGGAATTTTTACATACATGAAGGTTCCCCAAGGATTATTAAATGTTGTCTTGTGTTGATCATCTGGATGTACCAACACTTGATTCTATCCTGAAAATCCATCTAGCAAAGAGATTCTTTTGGAGCCCACTACCTTTTGTAATATGTGGTCCATATTTCGTAAAGGTTAGCTGTCCTTAAGAGATGCCTTGTTCATATTTCTGAAGTCAATGCAAAGCCTCATCTCACATGTCTTTTTTCTTTCCGGTACAAGATTGGGACTATTATCTTAGCATCATACATATCCTTGATGTCCTTCTCCACCAGAGGCATTTGGATAGGATTTATCCTACAAAATGTTTTTTTGAAAGGCTTTTGGTTCTCCTTGAGTGGAATTTTGTGCTGGATTAAATCTATATCATAAGCTTTTAGGTCTTCATAACTTCAGGAAAACACATCAATAAACTCTTTGAATAGAGCGATGTATTTCTGTTTCATGGTCGTTGGAAGTGTTTTTGACAAATTTACCATCTTGGGCTCCTGCTCAGTCCCTAGATTGCATTCTTCGATACTTGCTTCTGTAGATTCCATTTTTGGTTTCTTAGCCACATCATTGAAATCAAATAGTTCCTCTAGAGGGACAAGTCCTCTAGGCAGGGTGTTGTCTTTGAATTCCAATACTTCAAATTCTTCCTTTTCTGGATCTTGGCACACCTTTGTCCTATGCTTATATTAATTTGTTGAAAATTTAACATCATAATTGTCAGGGGGTTCCTCCCTACCCATTTTCTCTTTGGTGGAACAGTCTTCTTCACAATCCAGGTCCAAATTGGAATCTTCAAACTCTCCCTTAGTTTGTAGGAAATTATCAATATGTTTGTCATCTTCAAATACTTTCCAATATCTCATATTGTCAGGGACTATTGGACGTTGTTTAACCTGCACTGTATACTGTTTGTTGGGATGAGGTAATTGACAAGTGTTGGCTGAGAATGCTAACCCATTAGCTGGGATATTCTGATTCCTTGGAACAACAGCAAGGTCATATTCGTCAAATATTTTTAGGATGTCAAGAGCAGCATTCATGTATGCTCTCAACCTGGGATGCTTGGCTAAATATTCTCCCATGATTTGTTTAATGACCAGCTCGGAATCCCCATGGACAGATATTATTTTGGCTCCTATTTTCTTCAGCATTTGTAAACCCAACAGGAGTGCCTCATACTCTGCTATATTTTTAGTAAATTGAAAATTTAGCGTGTAAGAATGCCCTTCTGCATATTTATTTTCAATATTTCATACCCAAATCCCTACTCCTGAGCCATCTTTGCCACAAGAACCATCAAAAATCATATTCCAGAAAGGTTCATTATTAGACTTTTTTTGCACAATCTCCATTTGGTCTGATTGTTCTCTCATATGGTCTTCTTCTTCTCTAGCTACTTGTTCATTAATATTTACATCATTATAAATAATAAATGAATCAAGGTTATAATTGATAGAGTAAAGGGGGTATTTATGGGGCTCCTCTTTGCTCACCATGTATTTCATTAGAGTCTCCCTATACAATCTCCTTTGTTGGCCAAAAACTGGTATGGTATCATAATTCATGTCCATTTGGAGGGTGACTGAAAGCTTGGATCCCCATGTACGTGATAAAAGAATACCATATTTGGGAGGGATATCAACCACTACTATGTCCATCACTAGACTCTTAGCTAGTATCTAGGCTAATGTAATATAGAGATATTTGATGAGCCCTAGGCATTTAACTTTTCTGGAGTCAAATGAGTACAGGTCTTTGTAGGGTTTAGTTATCTCCATGCCAAGTTTCTCCATAATTGCCTTTGGCATGAGATTATGAGATGCACCTGAGTCTGCCATGGTGTTATGGAGAATTTTATCATGAATATTCAAACTGAGATAAAATGGGGGAACACTTCCCTCCTGGAATTTACCCTCTACTTTTGGCCCAAACAAAATCTCAAGTTTTTCATCATTTAGATTAATAGTATCATTGATTTCTCCTATGTTCAACGCTTTTAGGACTTCGGACCTATATACATCTTGGTTCACCAATTCATTGAGAGGAATAGAGATTTTTATTTTTTGCAATTTCATTCTCAATGTTGAATGGTGTCTGCGTTTTTGGCAAATTTGGATCAATTCTTCTCAAGCACTATTTTAGCAGCAATTTTAGATTGTTGACTTGACTTAGGAATATTAGCTGTAATAGTTTTACTAGGGCTAACTCTTGGTCTACTAGTGTTTCTTTCTAGATCATTATCTTCGGTTATTTTAATAATTTTCTTTGAACTCTCTGTTGTTTTCTTGGGATCAACTTCAAAGGCCTTTGTAGCAGAGTTTTCAAAAATCTTTCTCTTGGGGATATCTAAATTCTTCTTGCTTCAGAGTTTATATTTTTTATGCACCTCCATGATGGAATTCTTGAATCCTTGTTTATAATCTCTAGACTCTTCAAAATCCACTTCAGTTTGAGTTGAAGAAAATCAATCTTGTTCTTCTTCGGTGAGGAAAATAGTATCTTCATTATTAATTCCCATCATATTAATTGGACTTTCTTATAGTTCCTCAACCACCCCCTCATATTCATCAACATAGTTTTCTTGGAATGGAGGCCTAATTTTTGGTTAGGTCCTCTTTGTTCTCTCTGTCTTACTTCAGGGGGGTTTCTTCTAAAGTTTTGGTTTCTATTTTGAGGAGCTGGCTAATTTTCCCTAGGGGCAGCTCTCTCATTCAAGTTGATCCTCTCCATCATTTTCTCCATGTTTCTCACTAGGCTATCAATATTAGCATCAGATGTGGAGGCTGTGATGTCTTACTTAATAGTAACTCTCTTCTCACTTCTCATTCTAGCCCTTTTTGAAATCAAGTTTTCTTCGACACTTACTGCACCCCTTTGCATATCTTCCAATGTGGCTGAATATTTTTCTCTCAGCTAATAAGCCATCTCTGGGTCAAATCCATCTGAAAATTTCATTAGGGCTAAGCCTTGTGGGGGTTTCATGTGAGGAGGGAGGGCATTGTATATACTGTTGAATCTGGTGCAGTAATATTAGACACTCTCTCCAACATTTCTCTTGATGTTTTCATATTTTGACAAGTTTTTGAGAGGATTTTTCTTAACTTCCCATTTATTTATGAACAACTGGTGAAGGGCAGGGAGGTCATGGACACTGTTAGGGGTCAAGCCTTTGAACCATTTTTTTACTTCTCCCCCTAAACTTTGAGCAAACATTCTCATTTGGATAGTTTCATCCTCTATCTCTTGGTAGTCAAACACATCATTCATTTTGTCCACATGTTGTTGAGCAGTTTCAGGTACAGTTCCATCAAAAAGTGGGATTTTGGATTGATAATCTTGTGGAATATGCACCATAGGTTGTGTTAGCACTAATGGAGCATACTAGGCTACCATGATTGGTGGGGGGGGTGGGGAACCCAAGGGGGGTTGATAAGAGGAGGGTTTACCAAGAGAGGTGGAGGGTTAAATGGAGGAAGGGAGACAGTGGATGTATGAATGGAGTTTTGGGCACCCTGGTGGGAAAGTTTCAAGGTGAGGGTAGGAGCTGTAGATACACTTGGGAAAACTGAATGAGGATGAGCAGACTTGGAAATAACAGAAGGGGTTGCTGCAGTCAGAGCAGACAATTCTACATACTGCTGAAGATAGGCATCATCAATAGTTGAGGTAGGTTCTATTACCAGACCTTCAAGGGAGTCAAAGTGTTGAAGAAGCTGAAAATCAATTCGATTGGAGGTAGAGGCTTCCCCAAATGGACTTTTCTATAATATGGATGTATCAAAAACTACTTGGTCTATCCAATTATAATATTCGGCTCTGAAAAAGCTTTGCTCAAAGTGTAAGTCAAACTGGATATCTTGCAAGGTTGCAAGGTTTTCGGGGAGGGAACTTTCTTTGTGAATAGGCCTGCTGATAGTTGGATTCTCAGATCTAGGAGTTTTTCTGAGGATATTCACTAGATTATCAACTATTGCATGGGGATTGGGGTCAGGATGGGATCTGGAAAAGATTCTTCTAAAAGCTGGAATTCAGACCCAAGGCACAAGTAGGCTGAATATTTTTACAAAAACCAATCTATAGTAGTTACTTAAAACACACAATATTTTGACTGGGGTTTCTGAGTCCTAATGAAATACAAAATTTTCAATAACTCCCCAGTATGGTCACCATTATGTTATCACTCTATAATTTAGGATATTTGCAAGACTAAACTATAAAGCACAACATCAAACGACTTTAGAGTGTAGGACGTAGCCTTCCTAGACTCAGAGAGGGCTCTCTCTGTTTTTATTATTTAACTTGATGATTATAAGTGTTGATATTAGGCTAGTTACAGTGATGGGGTTTTTTTTTTTTATTGATTGGGTGGTTGGACAACAGGTCTACAGGGACTATTACATTGGGCTATGGGGTCAAAAGGCTGGAATGGCACATCAACATTCAAGAGCATCATAGAGCAAGATAACTGTGCTAAATGGATCTTAAGAGATGTATGAATTATGAGGTGAAAAAAATAGTGAGGTTCAGTAATGACTAAAGAGAAGTTAAGAATCAAAATTCAGCAGAAAACATTTAGACTGTAAATGAAGACAGAATTAAGGTGCTCAGACAACAAATATTAATCTAAAATTTCTAATTTACAATTATATGAACAGAGACACAAGCCAGAAAATAGTGGAAACATTTAAAATAGAGAAGAGGCACTTCACCATTTTAACATAGCTCAAGAATCCTATAATGGTCTCTGATTATTGATGTCTAGCTCCGAAATTACAGTGTTCCAACATATTAGTTCTTACAATGCAGGGGCTAACAATATCCAACCCTTGATAATGAAAATTCAAACGGTATTTAACTAAAAATAAGTCATTTTCCATAATTTAATTTGGAAAAATTCATTAATTACAAACAAATTGAATTTAGACAATTGTGGCCATGCAAGGCCCGAACAAAGAAAATCTCTGAAAAAAGACTGCTTGTAGAAGTAATTTTGGTAACTCTTCAAGAATGTAAAACTCAAGCGGCTCTTCGTGAATCAAAAAGTGGCTTGGAGGTGGCTGATATAATTTTGAAGTGGAAATGATGGGTGGCTCTGACATCTGGCTCTTCTTTTTGGGCTGCTTTTTCTGGATCATTAAAGATGATGTGATGCTGGCACTGTTTCTTACTAGACGGTTGTGTTGATGTATCTACCATGACTTTTCAATCTTGGAACATACACAACTTATTCCACTCCTTTTTTTTTTGGAATCCCCATGCCTATGACCTGTCAGTACACTTCGTCCACCTCTGTGTACTTGCTGAAAGTGGGCCTGGCAGGGAAAACATGCTTTAGCTCATGTTGAATAAAGATGTCATTACTCAAGAGATTCCAGACAATTTTTTCGGTCATTTTTTCTTTGAGGCTGGTGAATTTGGTGATATCCTTAGCTGTTTATTTGATTTTGGTTATACAATCTCCCCTATGGATCAGCTTGTTATTAATTACATATAGTGAGGGAAAGCCTTTTGCCACCAAGGGTTCAATCTTGTTCAGGAATCTGCTGATGGCCAAGTCCAACTCATGACACTTCCCTTCTAATTTCCTCACTAAATTCCTCTTAGTAAGGACATTTTTCACTTCTGATATGGTTTTTGTTCTTTCTTGTACATCCAATTCTTCAATCTCATAGCTGGTTTCTGAGTTCAGGAATTCTATGATTTTAGGGGTTGTGATTGGCATGTTTCCTAATTCTTGATTTTCTCTTTCAGTGGCCACTACACATTTGTCCACCAACTCTTTCTGTTCAAAAATGATGTGGATGGAGTGCCAAATTTCCTCCACTGTGTTTATGATATTGTCCCAAATTATCAACTTCATTTGTCCCAAAATGTTGTTGTCCACACATTCTTTACCTACCTTCTCCAAGCTCTCAATCTTCTTTTTGGATATCTCATGGGCAATTTCGGATCGGGCCTTTTGATCTTTTAGGATACCAATTTGTGCTTCCAATCTCTGGATCTCTTGTGACTGCAGATTCATACTTTCCATGGCTTTTGACAGCTGGTCTATCCCACTAAATGTTCCAGTAGTTGTGGGAACACTTGATGGGATTGTTGAAATGGGGAAAAATTCTACTGGATGAGTGCCACTCTAGCTACTTCTTATTTTTCCTTCGGTAGCTTCTCCATCTGTTTGATTTGGGCAGACTCTTCTACAACTAACTTTAATAGATCTACCTTTTGTAACTCATCTTCCTCAATGCCTTTGGCCAAGGGGTCTTCTGTTGCTGGCATCTTGAGTTGTTTCCTGAGGGCTGCTAATGTCAGCATTCTTCTTCTTCAATACCTCCTCCACAGCTTGAACATTGGTTCGGTCATGACCCATCTTCACAATTAACTCCTCTAAAGACTTGATCCTTGAGTATTTTTCCATGGAATATATCTTATCCATATTGATTTGTGACTGAGCATTGGATAAGGATACCTACAGATTTGACAAGCTAAGAGAAGTACTTGTCTAGGTGGAGGCCACCATCTCTCTAGTCTGCTTGTGTAATTCCATTTGGTCGATCGGATGAATGTCCTTGGAATTAAATTCGAATGATGCCTTCTTGTAATCTCCAACTCCTTGGGGTTGTGGGAAGAAGGCTTCTAGAAATTCCATCTGTATCCTTCTCTTCTTAGTGTCAAAAGCAGACAGTAGCCTGATTTGTGAACTTGGGGTCTGCTTCCAGAATTAGTTGTAAGTTTTAGTCTTCAGTACCTCATCTCTCAATTTTATTTCCTTGAATGTGTCATAAACTGATTTTTCCTAGCCTTCTATGGTAGTTTTGGAAGTATATGTATGAAAGCCCGCTGCTACAGAGGCATTGTGGCTGTAGATGTAAGGGAGGCCATTGTTTGATCACCCACTAGAGATGTCACAGGGGTGTCTGCAATATGACCATTTTTTGTTGCCCTAATTCTCCTCCTTGGTCAATCTCCATACGAACTCGGGCCCTCTTCCTATATCTTATTTTTAATTCCTTACTACAGGTATCAGTCATCGAAGGTGACTGATCCTCTCTTGGCCTTTTTCTCCTTATCCCTTTCTCTTGCTCTTCCCCCTTGTCTTCTCTTCCTTCTACATTCTTCCTTCCTTGTGGTGTTGGGGTCTGGAAGCCTGGAGTGGAGAAGAGTTGTTCTTCCTCTTCTTGGAGGGTATTAGTCACCCATTCTGTTTTATTGGCATATTTCTCAATTGAAGGTCTGTGTGTGTGAGCATAGGGTGTGGACTTGATTTCTACCCTTTTCCTGGAGATAACCCCTATAGAGTCATAAGACCAAGAGAAACTATGGCTGAAGCTCATCTCTTTCAGTATCTTTTTTGCCTCCTCTCTTGTTTCTCTACTGTTACAGATGAAAGATCCAATTTGTGTCTTGATTTTGAATTGAGTATTCTTCTTTGTAGAGACAAAGTGGAGCTCATCTGCATGTATCATTTGCCTAATGTATTCTAGTGAAAAGACCCTCATGGAGAGGAACTTTGGAAATTTGTAGGGGGCTATCTCACTTCCATTGACTCTAATATTTCTGTAATTTTGGTGTAAATTACAATCTGTTGTCTTCACTTGCTCTATTAGCTACATGGTCTTGTTGATTTCTTCATTTATCCTGGGCTCTGCTTCATTGCTGAGTGTGTTGATGGTTGGCTAGACAAACAAATCCAAAAAATACTTGTATGTATAATCCTTATGATCTTTTAATAGCAGGGTGGTCCAAAACATGACAAATAGAGGCTCATTATCTCCACTTACTTTGGTCATCTGAAATTGAAACCTTCTAGACTAGAAATGGACAAACATATATACCAACACCGAGGAATATTTGAAAAACTCCTTTGTATCAAACTTTAAAAATTGTTAATGAATGGCCTCTGCAAGAAACTGAGCATAATTGAAAAGGACTGTGGGTTTAGTAATGGGGGAAAGAATGAACAAAAAACCTAACACAGCTTCATATACCACTGATCAGTGTGATAACCCAAAAAATAGGATAAAACAGAAACAATGTGCTTGGTCCTATCCGAAAAGTTAGATGAGGGATAAGGAGAGTTTTTTTGTGGGCATTGGGGTATCAGGGGCCAAGGAAAGTTGCAAAGTTTTGGCTTTGCTAACAGGGTCAAGCCTCTAATGACATTCTCTGAGGGCTTCATATGAGAAAGAAACCACTTGTTCAGGGGTGGGGTCCTGCATCATCTACTGGATGGATTGGGAATTGATGGCAAACAGGATTTCTACTATTGGGGTGAATATGGTCCTCTCATTGATGTCATAATAGCTTCGGCACTTCTTGATGAACTCTGGGAAACTATGGGTTTTTGGGAAGATGTAAAGAGGTAATTGTGTCTCCCATAGGCTAACGTCATCAGATCCTTCAAGAAATTGGTCCTCAAACTAGAAGTGGAAGTCCAATAAATGAGAATCTGACTCTATCTCATGAATTTTGTAGTCTTTATCTGTTATAGCCAAGTGATCCAGGTCCACTTGTGGGTAGACCATAGGATTAAAAGGTTGTTGATCTAGCTTTGGAGGCATTTTCTTCGATGATTCTTCTTTCACAATCATGTAATGGAGAAAGGGATAACATAGAAGGGAACCGAGAAAGGGAAATGATTATTCGTCAGCACTGGGGAAGGGATATGATAGCATGGGATGGTAACCAGGATTGACAGTCTAAAGGAGCCCTGTAATTCGGTTTCACAGAGTCTTGAAAGCTCTTCTTTGAAATTAACTCTTTCTTCAGTAATACCTTCCAATTCAATTTTTGTATTATTTTGATAACAACGACAGAGAAAACT